>MPDP01000054.1:0-157787 GCA_030869315.1 Colletotrichum cuscutae | reverse complement strand
GGGAAGCTGAAGGAGTGACGACTGTAGTTAACTCACATCGTATCTCACTTAATCAGGCAAAATAACGAGACGTGACTCCCAAGGAGAACAAAACAATGTCGAAAAAAAAAGTAAGTTAGTTATATTGTCCATCCAGAGGAAGCCCTCCATCTCTTTTTTTTTGGTTGTCGTACACAAAACAGCAGACCGCAGCCGTACCCTCAACGCCAGACTCAAGAGTGATGCAAAGAGTATACTGAGAACTCCCTTCCCCCCGTCGACCAGGGCGTCAAGTCATCCTGCCGGAAAGGTGAGTCCCCAATCCCAGCCCCCACGTCGACCCCGTCCCTCCCCCTTTCCCCCCTCTATCTCATGTCTCGCCTCCCCCAACCACATACGCTAGACCCCGTTCTTTACACGCACAATCTGTAACTGGCGTAACGGCCGGCCGTCTCCGAGGTGCGGATGATCTTGACGACGTGCCCGCGCTTGAGGCCGAGGTACTTTGCGACGGGATCCTTTTGCAAGATGCGCGGCAGCTGCGTCTCCTTGAGGCGGTAGCGCTTGAGGAGGGCAATCTTCTCCTCGCGGCTGAGGAGGATGTGCTTGGGCACGAGCTCGTGCTGGGTGATGTTGACGAGCAGGTCGTCCTCGAGGAAGCACTCGACCTTGGCAAAGGACTCGATGGTGACGAGCATCTTGCGGGCGGCGGGGGAGAGGGGCACGTGGGTGACCATGATGCCGGACGAGTACTTGTTGCTGATGAGGTGGTGGATGAACTTCTTGATCTCCTTGATGCCGAACGTCGTGTCGGCGAGGAACTCGACCCAAAGGGTGCCGCAGTCGGGCGTCGGGTTCGGGTTGTTGGGCGTCGCGGGGGGTGTGAATTTGCGGATCATGTCGGCGGAGGGGTTCGCGGAGAACTGGAGCTTGCCACGGCTGAAGGGGGCCATGATGTTAGGACTGAGGACTTTGATAGATCAAAGGTAGACGTACTTGACGCTGCCGTCGGCGCTGGTGTACTCCATCTTGAAGCGGTCGAGAGAGATTGTGAGTTCGTCCTCGGCGAGTTCATAGCCCTGCGATCCGTCATCAGCACAGATGTCGCCAAGAAGTACATCGTCCGCCGGGGTGAAGATAGCATCATTCGCATGATGTTCCTCATCGATGGAAGATCAGGGGGTCCGTACGCGGTCCGCAGCCATCTCGTGGGCTGTCCTCCATGCTCTCCACAGTCTGGTGACCTCCTTATTGACGTCCTTCTGGTCCGACATCTTCGCGATGCTGCGTCGTTGAAAACTCTTCCGTCGAATTCGTGGGTCAGTAGCGATGCCTCTGTCGTCGTGGGTAATTTGGGTAGATCCAGATGAGGGCGTCGGTGGTGGATTGGTTCTTGTCGCGACGAAAAGTTCGAGACCTCAAAAAAGACTGGCGTCGCAAAACAGATTCGGCCAAAAAGTTCTGGCGGCGGAATCAGCCTTGCAGGCCAGAGCAAAAGTTTGAGTGGGGCCTTTGGACTCCGATTGCTTAATCCTGGTTCGGTCCCGGATAGCAGTCGGGTTCTTCTGGAATAACTTGGAAGAGGTTAATCCGAGACAGAGACGGCCCGGAACATTCTGGACTTGGAGATGAGGTACGTACCCTACTCCTTGACTGACATATCCCGCTCCAGCCACGGCTGCCATGCGCCTTTCAAGGGTCCAGAGTCCCAGTACACGCACGTGCCACCTTTGAGGTGAACCCCACAATCAAAGTCCAGGATGGCAGGTGGCCTTACCTTCTGGAGAAGGTACCTGCCACGGAACCCAAAAGAGTGAATTTCAACAAAATTGGGGGATCCTTTTGACGAAAAGTTCACCCTTCGCGTGGTTAATTCCGATTCCACTTCTCCATCCTCCATCCTCCACATCACCAATCCGACTTTGCTGTCCACCCCGACTACGGCAGTGTGCGCATTCGCCAGCTTTGTTTAATTGATCATCTTTTGCATCAATTAACAAGCTCCTCCCTACCTTCACAATGGCCGACACCAAGCAGGCACCTGCTGCTGCTCCTGCGGCAGCAGAGACCAAGACCGAGACCAAGTCAGCTCGTCCCACCATGCCCGACGAGGCCGAGTACCAGAAGAAGCTCAAGGTTGCTGAGAAGGAGCATAAGGAGGCCCTCGACCAGCTGGTAAGTTTTATCTCCAATTCCATTGGCGACTTGTTCCTCGAATCCCTTTCCCGACTGGGAGAATCGCAGCCGAGCACCAGATACCCGGAAATGACACATTGCCATTGGATCGCAAATGGCTCACACAATTCCTTTCCTAGAGCGCCATCAAGGCCAAGATCGAGATTGCCATGCCCAACAAGAACAAGGAGCAGCAATCTCCCACCCAGAAGCGTCGCGCCGAGCTCATTGCTCAGGCCAACGAGATTCGCCAGAAGCAGGGCGCCGGCAAGAACGCCCGCACCTCCAAGCTCGACCAGATCAAGCGCCTCGACGAGCAAATGCGCTCCCGCATCAACGAGCAGAAGACCGCCCGCTCCAAGGTCAACTTCAAGAGCGTCGAGGAGGTCGACCGTCAGATCGAGAAGCTCGACTCTGAGGTCAACTCTGGCCGCATGAAGATTGTCGACGAGAAGAAGGCCCTCGCCGAGATCTCCTCTCTTCGCAAGCTCAAGAAGAACTTCTCCCAGTTCGACGACTCTCAGAAGTCCATTGACGACCTGAAGGCCAAGATTAAGGAGATCAAGGACTCGATGGAAGACCCCGAGGCCAAGGCCATGTCTGAGCAGTACAACAAGATCCAGGCCGAGCTGGACGCCATCAAGGCCGAGGGCGACGAGGCCTACAAGAACCTCTCTTCCCTCCGTGACGAGCGCACTAGACTGCACAACCTCCAGAACGAGAAGTACGCCGCCCTCAAGACCATCAAGGATGAGTACTGGCAGCAGCGCAAGGCGGCTCAGGCCCACGAGCGCGAGGCTCGCGAGAAGGCCCGCGAGAGAAGGAAGAATGAGGCCGAGCGCTACCAGAAGGAGCGCAAGAAGGCCGATGCCGAGAAGTTCCTCGCCGACGCCAGCGACCCCGCCTACCTCGAGGAGATCCGCCGCGCCAACAGCCTCCTCCAGTTCCTCGACCCCACCCACAAGGTCGAGAAGGCTCCTCTCCAGGCCGCCAGCGGCCTCACCGCTCAGGCTTCGCGTACTGTTGACGACTCGGGAATTAAGGGTATGAAGGTCGTCTCCAAGAAGGACCGCGACGAGGACTTCTTCCCTGCCGTCAAGAAGGGAAAGAAGGGCAAGAAGGGTGGTGCCACCGAGGACAAGGCCGGCAAGTTCAACTGCCCGCCCTCTGTTGTTGAGGACTGCGCCTTCATGGGCATCGATCCCCCTATGGCTGCTTCCGACGTCCCCGCCGTTGCCGAAAAGGTCAAGGCCAAGCTCGACCACTGGAAGAGCGACCAGGAGGCCCAGACTCAGCGCGTAAGTTCTCCTTTGCAATCATTGTTTGATTATCTCTCCATTTTGCATACTGACCCGACTTTCAGAACATTGAGAAGGCGAAGAAGCAGCTCGAGAAGCTCGAGGCTGACGAGGCCAACGGTGTCAGCAACGGCGACTCGGTCGAGGAGGTCACCAAGGACCTCAAGGAGACCTCCGTCGAGGAGAAGGCATAGTCTTGTCACTCACTGACTCCGTCTACAACTTTTGCCTGACTGAAACCCACCGACTCTCAAGCCTGTCTTATCTGCCTGACGTCCTCGCGCAGATATTATGGACTGGGGGGAACGTGAACTCCCTCACCTCTCTGCCTCTTTGTCAACACACACCTCCCAATCGATACACGCATACGACACACCCCTTCTCGCAAAAAAAGCACCACCCTTGGCATTTAAAAGAGGAAAAAATGAAACTTCATTCGGAATCAAAAACTAAAGGGGGGAAGATTGCAAAACCTTTTTATAAACTCTCTGGCCTGTTTTTGCGTCTTCCTAGCCAAAAATGTCCCTCGAGGCAAAGTGGCTTTCTTGTACTTAGCAGCTTTCTTCCCCCCTTGTGCCGTTTGTAGTTCCAGCCATACACTTTGAAATTATGAGAGGTAAAAAAAAGAGAGAGAAAAGCTTTTTTCTTCGATTTTGTAAAAAAACACGAATGTCCCATGTTTCTATGCGTTGACTGTCACGCTGAAGGCAACTTACCTACCTGAGGTGTGCAATATGTTGAATGGGACAAGCTCTGCCCAGCTGTCCAGTCCAGCAGAGTAACTTGAGCTCTTGGGCCCAGCGTAATCATCCCACCTGGTAGGTCCATCCTCATATCAACAAAGCCAATGGAGCACAGCCGTCGACGTTCATTGATTGGCCTGTTGTATCTCGGGCTGTCCTCGTCGGGCAGGTGTGCTTGCGCAGCAGGCGAGGCATGCCATGACGTGACGTGCTGGAAACGATTCCTGGGGGTGCGGGTGGGGGGGCTTTGAAGTTTGAGCAAACACGTCGCGGAGGTATCATGGCACGAGACGAGTGGTGCGCGTGTAGCCTCGGTAGTAACGCTTCGAGGTTCCATGGTGCAATCTCATGACGTCCTTTGCGTGCAGAATGATGCGTGCAGAATGATGATCATCGATCGGTCCTCTCGCTTCCCCTCCCAGTCTTTCACCACAGATCCGGTCACGAAGTTGCATGATACGTGAGACGATATTTTATATGGTTTATGGATTGTTGCTCTAGCGACCACTGGTTTGAGGGCTGTTGATCCTGTAGGGAATTCCTCCCGTAACATCCAAGAAGAGCAAAATGAAATAGGAACCGGCCTGCGCCGTCGCAAATGCCAAAGAATGCCCTCTTTCCGTGATCCGTACTCCGGTGCCTACCCAACCAAAGAGACTGGAACAGGATGAAACCCTCAAAAAGGATACAAACGTACGAGACTCGATCACAAATTCCGGGTTGTCTCGAGCATAGTAAAGAGCAAATGCGTAAAAAACCGTGGGTTCTCCAAGGCTACCGCTACGCTTTGCAATGCATATATGCCTGCTTGTCCCGCTTCAATACACCAAAAAAGACCGCTGATGCAGTTCGTGGGTCTCATCAGAATAATATCGTAGGAAAATTGCAAAGACGCCGTGATTCGTACCAATATGATATTCGAACTTTAGGAGCTTCTAGCTCTGGATGGTCTCTTTCGTCGATCTCGACTTTCATGGGGGCCCACCCCATCCATAGTATGCACCGGCACCTGGAGGTGCGGTTCGTCCATATCCAGGCGGTGGTCCTCCGGGATGTCCAGGGTGTCCCATGGGCGGTCCCATATGCGGCATGGGTGGCATTGACCTTCTTTCTCTTTCCCTCAAGGCCGGTGTTCTCCCGCCCATCCTGCTAGGCATCGGGGGCATGTCCATGCTGGGCGGTGGTGGTGTTGCTCTCCCAAATGGACCTCTGTCATGACTGCTAGGCGCAGCAATGGCCGGAGGTCCGCCTGGAGGAGGCCCGCCTCCTCCAATTCTTCTTCCAGATCTATTCTTGGACCCGCCACTGAGGGCGCTCAATGGGGGATCCTTGACAAAAGGGTCATCATCGGGAGGGACGTTCAGCTCGACCAGACTGAAGAAATACTCGAGGACTTCAGGATATCGTTGCACACTAGATTGCCAATCCTCGTCAATGCCGTGCTTCAATGCAGCCTGCGCCTGGGCAAGCTCGCTAGGATGAGGAGGGGCGTGGTAGTAATGGTATGCGGTGGCGTTGATGCGTTCAAGGTTAGCGGCGTGAGCTGTCTTTCGGCGCTCGGTGAGTAGACGAAAATATTCCAGGATGTAGTCTTGCGCGTGAGCCCGAACCCAGCTCCTGTGTATATAGTTAGCGAAATGTGTCCTCCATAGGTAAAGATGAAAAGCCGTTCATACCGAATATCGGTGTATATAGACTGCATCATGCGCTGCTCAGCTTGTTTTATGGCAACATCAAGTCCCTTGGCCTCGCAGTCGCAAGCTGCGGAGGCAGGGGCGTGGCATATAGCACAGTCCGGATCCATCCTTGTGGTAGTCTTGCGCACACGCGGAGTGCGTGGAGTGCGCGGCCTGTAGTCTCTGTGGGAATATGAATACATCTTAGCGAAGGGATCACCAGATGAGACACGAGTGGTCTGTCTCTAGCGGAAGTGGAGAAGAGGTGAAGATGAGAGGATATTGTACAAGGAGGTCAAGATGGGTCATCTATTACTAGTACAGATGTCATTATTTCTCCCGAGACCCTGAGCTTGGGTCTCATGGAGAGTGTTTGGAGAGATTGGGGTTGGGGATGAGGCTCGGCAGCCAGGGCAGAGGTAGTGGAAGAAGAGAAGAGAGAGGTAAGCGGTGATGGACTGACCTGACTTAAGAGATTATTAAGAGGGGCCGGATGGTTACAGCCCGGCAGAGCGTCGGCGGTAGGGTGCGAGAGTGAGGGAGAGAAAATCCGTAAGGTAGTTGGGAATAAACAAAACTAGGACGAATAAAGCGAGTTGCTCCTGTGTGTTGGTGCTATGTATCCTGCAGCATCGAAGCATGAGACAGTAAGGCAAGCAAGCAAGTGAGCAGGCGAGCAGCGAGAAGCAGACTAAGGTAGGCTTCCTAAGCGTGCAAGCAACAGAGAAAGTCGAATGGAGAGTAACGAAGTCGTAGTTGCGGTCGTGGTAGACAAACGGCGGGCTCTCATTCAACGAGAGGAGCAGAAGCAGAAGCAGAAGCAGAGGATGCGGAGAAGACGTGGGGAGAGAGAGATAGCTTGATCCACGAGGACGCAGGTAGATGAAGAGAGGATCGAATGGGAAGGGGGGTTTTGACTGCAGCGTGAGTGTCGTGGCTCGAATGCCAGCAGCTCCCGATATGCAAGTCTTGGGGGGTCTGACGATGGCCCAATGAAGAGGACGCCAAGCGAGAGAGGTCGTCTACCCGACCAAGTCTCAATGAGCTTCGATCGGGGACCCCGTGAGGGGCGGGCTTTTGTTTCTTGAGGTATACGTAGGCAAGGTAGGTCTAGACGTCTGTTTGCCAAAGGTGACGGGCCGGAAGAGAAGGGATGGATGGTAGAAGACGATAGAAAATTGTTAAAAAATTGCAGTCAGTCGGTAGGCGAGAGGAGAGGGAGAGAGAGAGAGAGCAACGAGAAGCACCTCAGGCCAATGAGTGGAGGGGCAGATTATGTGTGTGCGTTGTCGCCGCCCCTCGTTTGTCCTTCCGGTGCCGTTCCCGCCTTTAGCTTTGGGCTTCAAGGCGGTCAAGGGCCAGGGGAGGAGGGAGAAGAACGGGCAAGGACAGGCCGCAAGCAGGAGAGCTGCAGCCAAAAGAAGTCGCGGGGCGGTTTGCAGTGAAGCGGGGGTACTTTACAGGACAGGAGGTTGGGTGAACCACTTCCATTACCTTAGGTACCTGTACTCCCTACCTCCTTCTCCGTATGCTCTACGGATACAACCACTGGGGAACCAAGACACCGCCGATGGTCCAACGGGAGACACCGAAGAGGAAAGAAAGCGGAGAGGGGCAGGAGAAGTCGGGCGGGTCAACGCCTGTCCAGGACCCGGCCCAACTCTACCTTACCTTAACTTGCCTTACTTACCTTACCTACCATAGGTACGGAGCACTGCCAGCGCCATATCGACATCCCTCAATCGAATACCTGTGCATACGCGACTACCTTCACCAAGATCCTCTTTACTCCGACGATGGGTGCTGTTTTGCCAATGTCCCTACAATGTACTGGGTCATGGGACTAGGCTGGTTGGCTCACCGCATATTGCCCTACCTCATGCACCTCGCGTCTCGATTAGAGCCCGCTGCAGGCGCGCAGAACATAACCGAACAATTCCCTTTCTGTCAGATTATGGACTCGTAGAGAAGCTGTGGCAAGCCATCATTGGTAAGCTGCAGTAGCATTGTCGTACCTCTCTGTCTGGGTCGGTCGAAATAATTTGCCTCACAGTTGGCCCCTCTTGGAGCCGCATCTCAAAGTCGAGAGATGAAGGAGTGACGTCGAAGAGGCTGAAAGGACAAGCGAGCTCCCATTTCCCTTTTCAGTCTTCCCATCTTCCCCAGCCAACTCTACGGGAGCTTACGAGGCAGTGCACGCCGCCGGATTTCATATGTCAGCCCCAGTTCGTTTCCCAATGATTTGGGCACTGGCCAATTTGACAATCCCGCCCGGTCGTTGATCCTGGTCTCACAACGGTTGCTCCCGCCCCTGCCACATTATGTAATCTCGTCTTCCTATCTTATCGTCGCAGCTAAGTTGAGGCACGTACCTTAGGTACCTTACCTCAGATGGGATGGAAGCGTCCAAAATTTCGAGCTCGTCTCATCTGTTCGCATCGTGGGCACTCAGCGACAACCCTGACGGCTGCGATTACAACGACGACGACGATCGGCATCACACGGTGCCGAACGAGAGACGAACATGGCGCCAAGATGTTCGGGTGGGCATACGGTGTTGCTCCCGTTTCTGTACCCCTCTTTATTTTTTTCAAAGAGCACCACCACGCCTCATCTTGCTGCGAGAGCGGTTGCAAATAGTCGCCGCCATAGCTCCACCCAGGTAGCTCAAGAATCAAAGTCCACCAGACTCAACCCAGCTCCCGACGACTATTCCCAACCCATCTTCGCCGATAAAGCCTCAGTGACACTTTACGCGGGCCCCGGTGGCCACGGCTGCATCTCCTTCTTCCGCGACGCATACCTCCCCGACGGACCCCCCAACGGTGGCGACGGTGGCCATGGAGGCAACATCTACATCCAGGCTGTACACGGTGAGACGTCCTTGCACAAGTTAGCTAGGCGGCGTTTCATTCGAGCAGGGAAAGGAAAGTCTGGTCAGGGCAGCTCCAAGGGTGGTCAGCGAGGCGAGGACGTCATCATCACCGTGCCGGTTGGTACTGTTGTCCGCGAGCTGGCCAGGGAAGACCCCATTGCCGAGGATGCGATCATGCAGCGCGCTATGAAAGCGCAAAGGAAGGCCGAGAAGAAGGCCAAATTGGCCCGTCAGGCTGAGTTAGCGGAGCAAGCGAGGCGAGAGTTGGAGGAAGGCATTGAAGAGGAGGATGAAGAGATGGCGGCGGAAAGGGAGGCGAAAGCGAAAAAGCAGGCCGAGGATGAATTTGACGAGCCCGAGGACCCCGATCGCAGCAAGTTCCTTCTGTACCCTGGCCTCTCAAAGTCGGATCTGAAGACGATATCCCTTCCCAAAGCCCCTACCCGCCAGCGTCTTTACCATCAACCACCCGGCCCGATCCAGCTCGACTTGTCGCGCCCGTCTCCGCAACCCATCCTACTCGCCGTCGGCGGCATCGGCGGACTCGGCAACCCGCACTTCACGTCGCGCGAGTTCCCGCGGCCCATCTTCGCTACAAGGGGTGAGCGCGCCGTGACTATGGAGATTGAGCTCGAGCTCAAGCTCCTCGCCGACGTCGGGCTCGTGGGGTTACCCAACGCCGGCAAGAGCACCCTGCTGCGCGCCATCACGAACTCGCGCACCCGCGTAGGTAACTGGGCCTTCACGACGCTGCAGCCGAATATCGGCACCGTCGTCTTGGACAGCTACAAGGGCCGCCCCGTGATCAAGAGCTACAAGCGGTATCCCGCCGCGGACCCCGCATACGGCGGCAGCGGATCACCCGGCGCGGAAGAGGAGGTCCTGGTCGAGCAGCGGACCCGCTTTACGGTAGCCGATATTCCCGGTCTCATCGAGGGCGCCCACTTAGACCGTGGCCTCGGCATCGCGTTCCTGCGCCACGTCGAGCGTGCCGGCGTGCTCGCCTTCGTCGTCGACCTCTCCGCCGGTCCCGCCGTCAAGGCTCTCAAGGCCCTCTGGAACGAAGTCGGTCTGTACGCGCAGATGCGCGAGGAAGAAGAGCGCGCGCGCGAGATCGACTCCCGCGTCGACTGGGACCTCAACGCAGGCACCACGAGCGGGGCCGCCGCTCTGCAAGGAACGCACGGCGCCATGATGGTCGCCGACGCACCGCCGGCGCCCCGGCAGGAATCGGGCCTACACATCGCGGCCAAGCCGTGGTACGTCGTCGCCACCAAGGCCGACCTCCCCGAGACCCAACAAAATTTCCGAGACCTCAAGGCCTACCTGGACGAGATCAAGCAGGGCACCGCGCCGCACCCGAGCGGGATCGAAAACGCCTGGACGGACAACGTCGCCGCTATCCCCGTCAGCGCCATCAATGGCCAGGGCGTCGATCGGATTGTCCACTGGACTGTGGGACTACTTGACGAGTAAAAGGGGGGAAAAGACAAGGGAAGAAGAAGAAAAATGCATCATAGCGATTTGTATCACCACCACTGTATAATGCCACTTTTGGAAGAAGCGTACTGTGCTGTTCCTGAGAACTTGCTTCCCTAGTCCAGCCCCTGAAATTGGCATGCAAGTACCTGAATGATATGGATATTTTGTACGGAAAGAGCGAATAGCAGCATGTTGCAAAACTGCCAAATTTATCTGGATTGGATACAGTAAGGCATTCCCGAGACCACGGTAGCGCCGAAGGGCTTGTACCATTTAACGAGGAAGGTCCTTTGGTTGCAATCAATGAGCAACTAGTGAGGGAATTCACACTCAGATGTTAACAAGAAACTTTTTGGCATTTCGTTCGCAATGACTACTCCGTCTAGGGCGACTCTAATCGCCTTGATGGTGCGGAGGTGCTTCCATCCAACTCATTATCCAGGGTTCGACTATGTGCTCGTAAACCCAAAAGCCAGGCAGCAAAAAGAACGAGTTGCTGCTCAACCGTAAGCGGTCGACCTTCCAATCCGTTTCTGCCTCCCAAGGATACGTCCCCCCAATTTCCAATTCAACCCAAGTAACCATTAGAATATTATAGGGTGAATAGTGATCATGCTGAGACCCGATCCTCTTCTGCTCTCCACGAAATCCTTACAACATGGCGAGAACAATCGCACCAGCCAGAACAGCAACACTGAAGGTCGTCGTGGTTGCACTGCTGCCAGGTACAACCGTCGGTCCTGTCGTGGGAACGCTGACGGTTCCATTAGTACCGGGGCGGCCGGTGCCAGAACCACCTCCGGAGCCACCGCCGGAGCCAGAGCTCTGAGAGGCAGACGGTGAAGCACCGCCAGTAGCAGTGCCGGTAGCAGCAGTGCCAGTCGCAGTAGCACCTCCGCCGCCGCTTCCACCCGAGCCACCATCAGTAGTAGGCACCACAGTCGAGAGAGTCGTAGCGGTACTAGCGGCAGAACTCTGCTGGCTTGAGCCTGAGCCGGATCCACCTCCTGTAGCAGTAGCCGTTGCAGTCGCGGATGCTGAAGCTGCGCTGCTGGCCTGGGTAGAGGCACTAGCAGACGCGGTGTTTGTGGAGGAGGCCGAGGCCGAGGCTGATGAGCTAGAGCTGATGTTGTCGCATGAGAGGTCGTAGAGAGGCTTGGTAGTCAAGGTCGAGCCAATGACACCGAAGCTGGGGTTGGGTGTTGTTGGAGAAGAGTCCTGGAATGTGTACCACCAGACATTGGTCTTACCGAACATGGGGCAGCCGACGTCATTCCAGAACTTCTTTGCGTTCTCGAGAGATGGAACGGCAGCGCCGACAGTCTTGCCGCTGACGGGCCAACCAGTCTCAGTAACCCAGACGGGCTTTCCACCAACAGCTCCCTGGGTGGCAGCCAAAGCTTCGGCCCAGCGGTCCTTGCCGTCCGAAATGGAGTTGGGCTTGGTGTCCTCAAAGTAGGGGTAAGCGTCCATTCCAATCCAGTCACAGGCATCGATGACCGCCTTGTTGCTGCCATTAACCCAGGCGGTCCATGTGTCGACGTGACCGATAGGGGCACTGCTCAGAGGCGAGTTCTTGATGACTTCTCGGACTTGCTCAAAGTACTTGACGAGAGTGCTGGGCTCGGCGCCAGTGAATTCGCCGTTGGCAATGCCGGTAGGCGAGTGTCGGTAGAGGTCCTCGCTGCCGACAGAGATGCCAGCAACCAAGCCGTTGAGCTGACTGCCGTACTGAGAGACAGTCTTCTTCAGAGCCTCAAGCTCGTTGGCGAAAGCAGCATCACCGGCAGAGGCCCACAAACCGAGCAGAAGAGTTGTCTTTGTGGAAATGGCGGCGGGAATGGCAGAGATGGGATCATTAGTGCTTCCTCCCTGGACCATGGTGTAGAGACGAGCAGAGGTGAAGGCGCCATTGGTGCCCTCGAGGCTAGCTGCGGTCTTGAACTCGGATTCGAAGTCTGACTGTGCCTTTGCTTTACCGTCGGTGAAGGTAGATCCGTAGTTGAAGCCCTGGAAGGCGCTGGCCGTAGCCGCGGCGTATACAGCCGCCAGGCTCAGAGAGGCGCGCATAGTTGTGATGCCGAAGGAGTGTTTGCAATGTCGCAACAGTGACGATGTGATGCAAGGTAGGCGAGATGATGGGAGTTGGCTGGAATTGATGGCAAGGTCCAAGATTGATGGCAAGGTCCAAAGTTACCGTTGGAGGAGAGGCTGGGCACTCTGGGAGGAGTATTGACTACGGGTAAATATACAAGAGTCAGGCAGGTAGGTCCAAGGTATTGCAAAAACGAGAGACGGATGGGTGAGGTTGTCCCAGAGTCCCGTAGGTACAGAGCAGGATGAGGGTCAGATAAGGTATCGTGAGTGACAGTGAAGGTAGGTAGGGAGGAAGAAAAGTGATGAAGTCAGTCGGGCGATGAAAGGGTAGAAAAGGGAAAAAGCAAGTGACGGGGCAGGGCAGAGCAGGCAAGGAGGGATTCCCCAGACAGTAGGAGGGATGCTTGTTCAGATCACATCACAGGCTTGGGATGTTGGGGTGGTGTCCTACAGGGTTCCCTGTTCTTTGGGCCTCTCTATCTTCTTTTCTTGGGAAAGCTCTTCGCTCTCGAGTCTCAACAAGAAAAACCTTGAAGGACGGGACGGGTGTAAAAGTCTGAAAGAGGCAAGTAAAGAAGCCAATTGAGTGGTGCCACCACACACCAACTTGACAGCACTAGTGTGTCTCTTCCTCATGCCCTCACTCCATCAAAACAACATCGATGGCGCCACCATAGGTTCCTGAGAAACAACAACACACAGTCATCGCAGTCTCATGCAGGAACGAGCCAAGGTGAGGTCACTGGTGTGGCCCGTATTCTCTACACAACAAGCTTAGCACCATACAAAAGTGTGCTATAAGGTATGGTCTTGCCCCTGGAACGACGGTGGTGATGAGGTCACGCCGGGCACAGGGCAAGGCATTCGGGGCAGGCCCGGTCGAAACACCGACCCAATCACGGCTGCCATCCTATTTTACCGGCGTCTCGGGCCTTCCCATTGCTCCCAACTGGGACGGCCGGGTCCCTGCTGGCTTGCCATATTTAGCAGTCTACACCCACTATTTTCTGTCCCCATGTCCCTGTCGCTGTCGTCCGGCCAGGCTGTGGCGCCCCTCCCCCGTATTTTCCAGCAACCACCATCATTGATGCCCCCTCCCGGATGACCAACATAAACACCTCATCTCTATGTATGCGGGACATTCCATTCGGGCCATAACACTGTCGCTCACTACTGTTTACCGAGTTGTTATGGTGCCGTTTTCCCGCGGGGTTATTCTGCAAAAATGCGAGCGAGTCTTTGATGTGTGAATTGAATGATCAGCAGCCTCTCGATTTGCTCATCCCGTTCCAAGGCGTTGTAGTGTCGCTGGCAACTATTGCCACAAAGCGAACAACACGCTGAGGCACCTACGCACCTGTGCAGTAGTTATGTCTTGGAAGAAAGTCTTTAACTGCAGGAGAAGTCGGTTGAGAAAGTATCGAGTGTGCGAGTCTTGACGACGGAAAGAAGTCTTGAGAAAGCCACAGAGCAGGTAGCCGGCGTGACATCTGCAGGTACCTATGCAAGCAAAGCGCCTGCTTCCCCGCCTACTATGCAGGGGCCCTGGGTAGTAGGCGCCGGGGCTGGTTCTGACTGCATTCCTGGACTTAATTCTGGAAACACTATCATCACGTTTCTTCTCATTGATCATTCCGGCAAAAAAAACCCGACATTCTTCTTAGTTTCTGTTGAAAAACTTGTGGCATTGCAGTCTCAGTGTGCGAATACCAGTGGAGCAGCATCGGCGCCCGGGAGGGCAGCTATCACCGGAGCATTGCCTCCTCGTCATACAAGGCTATCAGTAAGGTACTGCCTGTAAGACACAGGACTTTCTCGCTATAACAGAACCATAGGGTCTCAGTGCTTGATATCCCGTACCATCCCATCTAATAGCAACTGCCCACATCGAGCCGAAGTTAATGGCCATCCCGTCTCCAACTGGGAAGACCGACAGAAAGTTGATAGATGTGAGAGCCGAATGGACTTTGGTATCTCTTCAGTGACAGCCGGCAACTTCGGAGGACATTTGGCAACACCTGTCAGCCTATCACATTTCTTAGTCAAAGTCCTAGATTCCGAGAGCCCAACCTGGTTCACCGAACGTCGTCAGACGGGTAAAAGTGGGACGGGGAACTAGGCATCTTCACGCTGTCATCATACCGACAGATAATCACCTTGATCGACTTACGTTCTCAAAAGATGCCAACCAACGCTTATCGCGGGGACGTACCGCCATGGCAGAATACAAGGCAATACTACCCATCAGCCCTCAAGGGTAAGAAGAGGAACGAAAGCACCGGCATCAATCACAAGAATTGAGCTGACATCCTTAGGTCCATCATCTCGGACTCCAACGCGGCCCCCGAGCAAAAGCCAGTTGTCCGTGTCACTAAGGTGAAGCTATCGCGTACAAGCACACGCAAGGTACGCACCGGGTGCATTACCTGTAAGAAACGTCACATCAAATGTGACGAGTCCAAACCACATTGCGGCAACTGTCTGCAGACCCGCGGCCACTGTGAAGGTTATCTCCCGGATCAGAAGAAGAACAAAAAGCCCTCAGGGCCCGCAGAGCTCTGTTGGGATTCTACCCAGGCCATCATCCCTCGAGTATCAGCAGTAGCAGTAGCATCGCCCACGGCGCAGACGAAATTGCACATCAACACGGTCGACTTCCGCGATGACCACAGCATGACCTACTTCAAGGAATTCGTCGGCCTGGTTCGAGGCCCCTGGATGAGAGCTGCCTCTACTGGCGATCTGTGGGAAGTCATGCTGCCCCAGCTGTCCCGCAACAATGGCACTCTCCGCTCCGCCGCCATGGCCATCGGCGCCTTGAGCGTGTGGTACCGCCAGTCCGCCCATATCTCCCTCCATGCCATCACCGTACCCGACCAGCCAACCGCCCAAGGAGACATCCATTACTTCCAGGCTGTAGCCCACTACTGCGACTCTCTCAAGATGCAGTGTAGACGGGCCTCCGCCCAGGACGCCGTCTTTCTATCTGTGCTCCTCCTCTTCTTCGAGACTCTCAGGGGCAACAGGAAAGCCGCCCTCGACCACGTCAACCACGCTCTGTCCCTTCTCCTCGCCATCGTGACGGACACAGATGCCCAACATCGCCTAGCCGACCTAGCCCCTAATCCGATGCCCGTCATCAGCGCCGTGGCAGATGTTTTCAATCACCTGGCAAAGCAGGCACGCACCGTCTTCAGGGGTCGTATCCTCGATGGTCCGCCCCTGCCAAACCTCGCAAAGCGCCTGCAGAGTACAAATCAAACAATGGAGACCTTCATGATGCTCCTCAATCAGACGCAGAGCGAAGCCGCTAATTCGCCAGAATCGTATCCTGACTCTTTCGGTACTCTCGAACAGTTCGAGCAGATCTGGCCCGCCATCCGACGTCACCAGGCCGCCATGGGCGCCGTCATGGAGGATACATTCAAAAAGTCTGGCCTCAGCAGCGCAGACGACGACGTCTCCATCACCAAACTCCACCTCGAGCTCTTTGGGAACCCTCGCATTCTCAGCTTCTGCGAAAACTTCCACAAGTCCATGGTCAAGCTCAACGCGGGCTTCCAACCCCTCTTCAACCAAATCATGCAAGCCGACATCGGATCCCCGACCTACCTCCGCGCCATCCTCCTGCGCATCGAGTTCATGGGCGTCTACATCTTCAGCAACGTGCCCTCCTTTATTGAAGACGCGAGCGCCCGCGCCCTAACGCCGCTGTACCGCGAGTACATCTCCCTCGCGCACATCGCCACGAGGGCCGCCAAGAAGGAGTTCGAGACGAACCCGGCCCACCACCTCTCTCTGCAGTGCAGTCTGAGCTGGTGCCTCCTAATCATCTCCCTCTTCTGCCGCGACCCCCTCGTGCGCGACGAGGCCATGTGGATCTTGAAGGAGTACCCGGGCCAGGACGGCATATGGAGCATCCGCGCCCTGTACGCCCTGGCTTTGCGGAACCGTCACGTCGAGCGGGTGAACGCCGTCGGCACGCTCGACGAACAGTGGCGCCGGCTGTGGCGCCGCGAGTTCGTCTTCGAGGACAGCGGCGACCGCGTCGTGCTGCGGTACATGGAGAGAGATGAGGTGACCGAAAAGTGGCAACTGGTGGAAGAGGCAGCCGATATCCCCAGAGATGGCGGGGAGGCCCAGTGGAAGCGGCAGGCCCTCACGATACATAGCGGACTGCTCATCTTGGACCTGTTCAATGCCGTGGCTCAGGGTGACATGGACACGAGGTTACCGACTGGCAGGCCATGCTGAGAGATGGGAGAGACTGAAAGAGAGAGAGGCATGTTTCTAGATGCGGTTCAAAGTGACGTCTCTAAATATGCTAGTTTGATACCCCCGACAATGAATCTGAACAAAAACGCAGTACATTTCCAACAACGCTGTCTGTTTGATGAGGATGGTTTGAGACTTCTACTTATACACTTCGTTCACTTTCGGCTATAACGTTCCTACGCCCTTCCTCCTGTCATGGACTGAAAACTACTGGTCGAGTGCCTGACTTTGACACTGTTACGAACCATGTTAGCAAAGCACGATCATTCAAGTTTGGCAGAACCAAAAGAAGCGCGACTTACCATTTCCCAGTATACGCCCTGTTTCCGAATAAGCTCGCCGTGGCTTCCCTTCTCCACCACCCGCCCCTCGCTAAACACGAAAATCACGTCTGCGTTTTGAATCGTCGACAGCCGGTGCGCCACGGCGACGACGGTGCGGCCGTCGCGCGCCCTCTCGAAAGCCGCCTGCACAATCTTCTCCGACTCGGAGTCGAGCGCCGACGTGGCCTCGTCCAACAACAAAAGCTTCGGCTCGCGGATGAGGGCGCGCGCGATAGCGATGCGCTGCTTCTGGCCACCCGACATGGAGACGCCCTTGGCGCCGACGTCGGTGTCATACCCTTCGGGCAGCGAGATGATGAAGTCGTGGATGAAGGCGTCGATGCAGACCTCGTGGATCCTCTCGTCCGATATGCTGCTGGGGTCGTCGATGCCGAAGAGGATGTTGTCCCGGACCGTGCCGCGGAACATGATGGGCTCTTGCGGCACGAGGGAGAGGTTCCGACGGTAGTCGTAGACGTCGAGCTCGTTGATGTCGACGCCGTTGCAGAGGATGGAGCCGTGGTTCCGGTTCAGGTCGTAGAAGCGTTCCAGAAGCGAGATGATTGTCGTCTTGCCGCATCCCGAGGGTCCGACAAAGGCCGCGTACTGGCCCTTTTCGATGGTCAAGTTCAGACCCTCGAATACGACGACGTCGCGCGTGGGGTACTTGAAGTGGACATCTTGCAGCTCGATCCGCACGCCGCCTTCGGACTCGACAATGTCTTCCACCCCTCTCGTCGCACTCTGGCCGACGTCTGCCGACTCCCGAACGTCGAGGATCCGGTCCGCCGCCGCGGCTGCTTGCGCGGCGCTGGGCGCCACGGCTAGCGTTTGACTCGCTGCTTCGGCGCCCTGAATGATGGCCATGAAGCAGACGAAGAACGCCTCCATGGAATACTCGCCTGTGGCGAGGAGCCTGCCGCCGTAATAGAACACCAACGCCTGGCAACCGAGACTCACGCTGTCGGCAAATCCATACAGCGCAGCTGTCCACTGTGCTTTGCGGCGAGCCTCGAGGATGTGACCGTTTAGGAGCTTCTCGTACCGCGCATTGATTGTGGACTCCATGCCGAGAGAGGAGACCGTCCTAATTGCTCCAATGGCCTCAGTGGCAAACTGCGAGCTCTCTCCGAAAACAGCCATGTTCATCTTGTCGAATTGGACCTCGTGTCTGTACTTCCAGAGACCTGCGCCCAACATAATTGGCATCGTGATGAACATGGCAACCAGACCGAGCTTCCAGCCAAAGATGAGAGCGATGATGACACATCCGAGAACGGTGAAGACACCAGAGAGCAACATGGCCAGGTTCAGCCCGAGGAGTTCCTCCAGCAACTTCGCATCGCCCGAGACCCTGGCGCTCAGAGCGCCGTGGGAGTTCTTGTCCTGGTCGAAAAAGCTAATCTTCTGGTGAAGCATGTCGGTCAAATATTGCCTCTTGTACTCGGCGCTGACGAAGTACTGCAGCCGCAGGCCGACCCAACCCTGGGCGACGTACGCGAGGCCGACGCCCCCGGCGAGGGCGAGCCACATCAGACCCCAAAAGCTCGCCTGTCTCCTCAGATCATCGCCAGTTAGTAGGAAGACGGCAATGACTTTGGAAAACAACCATGCTTGTATCGGAGTGCCGGCCGCGGTCGTCATGCAAGATAATATGACGGCTGCATACGACGTCCACTTTGCTCGCCTCTCAAAAAGAAGCTTACCAAAGCTACGGACCAGGCCTCGGGGCTCATGGGACGAATCACCCTCAGCAGTGTCACTAAAGGCGGCACTTCTGAAGTGCTCATGGCCATCGACCTTCTCCTCTGTTTCCGAATCAAGCCCAGACGTAGATGCCTCGGACACCGACTTTCCAGGCGTTGACAAGTTCAGTGCTTGAGCTCTTACCAGGGAGCTATAGACACTGGACGGATCGCTCAGGAGGCTTTGATGGGTTCCTTGCTCGACCGCCTGTCCTTTTTGGAGAACCACAATGTTGTCTGCTTTCTTGATGGTTGAAAGCCGATGGGCGATGGTAATGGTAGTTCGGCCCTGTGTCACTCTGTCGAGTGCTGCCTGGACTATCTTCTCACTCTTGGCGTCGATAGCACTGGTTGCTTCGTCGAGAATGATGATGCGCGGCTTCTTGATGATACTTCTAGCAATGGCAAGTCGTTGCTTTTGGCCGCCTGAAAGCTTCGCTCCGCCGTCGCCGACTCGCGTATCATAGCCCTGTAAAAAAGTTTAAAGTCAGTCAAACGCTCCTTCAACGCAATCAGCTGCTAAGGAGAAGCAATTGTAATTTACTCACATCAGGTAGTCGGCTGATAAACTCATGAGCGTACGATTCCTGGCATGCGTCACGAACAAGCTCCCGTTTCACCGTCTCAGGCTCCTTCTCCCACTCGGTCCCAATGAGACCATTCGCAACGTTGCTGAAGATGGTATTATTGAAGAGGAAGGGCTCCTGCTGGACCAGACCGACTTGGGACCTCCACCACTTGAGGTCGAGATCCTCCAGGTTCACGCCGCCGACGGTGATTGAGCCGGCCAACTCGGGTCGAATGAGTGACTTTGACTCGTCGGTGACGCTCTCGACCCTCTCAGCTCCCGGTTTCTCGGACGATGCATCATCCACGACCCGGGGCAAGGCGTGCTGCTCCCTCAGACTATACCACCGCTCCAGCAAGCCGACGATGGTGCTCTTGCCCGATCCGGATGGGCCAACGAGGGCGACATTCTGACCTGGTTGTATGCGGAAGCTCAGTGAGTTGAGAACCTTGACTCCAGCTCGGCTAGGGTATTCGAACGTCACGTCCTCAAAGACAATATCCTCTGCATCGATTTCTGGCTTCAGAGTACCGGAAGGAGGCAAAGGAGCGTCGATCACCGTGAATAGCTCACATGCCGCGACCATTGCCTTGCTTACAGCGATGACCGGGGTTGAAATCCTCTCCAACGAGGTCAGAATCATCATGACGGACATTAGAACCACGACAACCACGCCAGCATCGCTGAGGGCACCGGCAATATACCTCTGAGTGCCGTACCAGAAAGCCAGGCCGAACGCGCCGAATACGCCAAAGAACTGAAGTCATATTAGCTCTCACTTACACTTTGGGAACTTGGCTGAACAGGAGAGTAAAACGTACGATGAGGCCAAACTGAATTGCAACAACGGGAGCAGTTTTCTGAGCCCGTCTCCTGGCTTCGTGCACCCATGCCTCGTAGCGAGAGATAATGTGCTTCTGCGCACCGCAAGCCATGACCAACCGCACTCCGCCGAGAGCCTCGCTGGCGATCGCGGTGCCCTGGGAATCAGCTTCCGTCGTTTCAGTCTCCCCCTTCACAATCACCGGTAAGCAGAAGGACAGAACCAAGAGAATGTACAAGATCAGCGACGAAGTCACCAAGGTGAGATCCCAGCTCCAAATAAAGGCAATGACCAGGGCCGCCCAGATAGTGCCGTTGAATTGCAAGAATGTCCCTAGACGATCAGAGATGCCGATTTGCAAGGTGGCAGACGTGCCAGTGATAGCCGTCGCGGCGGCGCCGGGCGGCATCGAGTCAATGACGTGGATCGACTGGTCGAACAGCGAGCGGAGGTAGTGCAGGCGGATAGCGGACGAGAGCCGGATCCCAATCATTCGGAAGCAGAACTTATTGATGGCGTTAAGGAACCAGCGACCGAGGAAGAGTGCCGTGATGTAAAGGGCCTGGCGGTTCAGGAGGCTCTCAAACTGCGCCGTGGTGACGGTCGAGCCGCTAGCAAAGTAGCCTGTGAACTGGCCGACGAGCTGGCCAAAGATGATGTTCATCAGAGGTAGCGTCACACCCGCGGCGATGGACGCGAACGCCGCAACCACGTAGACGAAGAAGTCCCATTTCGTTGCATAGGTGAAGACCCTGAGATAATCCGCAAACTTTGGCTTTCGCACCGGAGCCTGTGTACCCGTCGTCGAGGTGATCTCGTCGGTTCGGACTGGAATCTTCGCCATATTTTGGCACCACCTTCGTAGGTGTCGTCGTGCCCCTTGAGCTTGATCTTCTTTCTGGCGTATAGATATCGATGTCGTGCAAAGAGGCTTTCCGTCCTAGATTAGTGCCCCTTTTTTCGCCTTCCGTGTTAGTCTGACAGTTTCCTTTCAGACTTTGACAGGAGAAGGAAATTGAAGGTTACTTTTGGGGGTGTGAGAAATCCGTCCGTCCGGATTGCTTTCCTGCTTGCTTCATCCATCCTGATGACTTTTTGTCCCATTGATGTTTTGACGTCAGAAGGTCCGACCTCATGCTTCAAGGCGACGGACGTCCTTTTCCTCTGGTTCTTGGGCCTCTTTGTTGCCCTATCTTGTTTTCCTTCTGGACGGCAATGTGCATGCAGCAAATCGAAACGAGGCACTGCTGTCGATAGGCCGTGTAAGTGGAGGTCCGAGAATAAAAAACGAGCTGAGAGCTATTACATGATGAGACTATCTCTCTCGCGACGGCGAGACCGAGGTGAAAAACCATAAAAAGTCTGATGACAAGTTGAAGTGGGATTTCTTAGTCTTCCATAGACTCGGAACCTGATGAAAGCCCGACGCAACGTCTCCCTTCCATTTTCGTACTCCTTTCCGCAGTCCGTCTCTGGGAAGCTCATCCCGCGCTGGATGCTGTCTCAGACGGACACTTGACAGATTGCGAACTACTGCAAGGGCCTCACTAGCAACCATTTTTGGAAGGCGTAGAGCCGTGCGCTCGGGAACCCGGGTTCGATCCAGGAGACAGACGGCGAGTTTGGGCCAATCACGGCAGTCTTCTCATACCCGACTCTCCGTAGACAATCTTTCAAGGAAGACTAAGGCAAGCAGCCCAAAGCAAAGACTTATGCATCGGTGAAAGGTGGGAAACACGTCCTCGGGGCTCGGAGTTGCGCTTGCAAGACAGATACTGATACGGGTGGCGATGCTGCAAGCTGCAGAGCGTACCGGCGTGAGGAAGGAAGCTATCGCTTCCCCCTTCTTCGACTCCAAGGCATGGAACTCTGTGAAGCGGACTTTCTGCGTCAAAGTCTTTGCGCTTGCGCTTGCGCTTGACGGAAGACAATTTCCAAGCTTCCCTTTCTCTTCTCACAATGTCGATACTGCCTTGGGCCAATTAGGCAAGGAGTCAAAGCTGAGAAACTAAGGCCAACAGTTCCGGGAACTATTGACCAAAGCTGCTGTTCATCGGAATGTCCCTCACAACGAGGTTAGCCTTTTTGCAAGCCTCACTTGATCCCTCGAGCATAGTTGCGCTCCCGTCCTATTCCTAGAGGCGCACGAATTCAGGTGACTGAATTCAGTTGGCCCTCTAAAGTTTGTCTGGAAGAGATAGAGTCATGGAAGACTATGTGTTGAGCCCAAACCACTTCGCCGCCGTGTCCGTGGGAGCTCCTGCATAATGAGGCTGCGCACCACTGACTGGTTTCCAATCGTCGAGGCGGATTCTTGTAGCAGGCGACATCTTTGGCTCATGTCGTCTGCTCCGGTGTGTTCCGTCTGCTTTGTCAGCTCGGACAGATTTTGTACACCGAAAGTTGATATCTTGAAGAACACCACCGTTCCAGGGAGTCGGAAGTAACTCAGTGACTGAATGGTTATGGTAGTCAAAGGCTCCGTAGCATCTTGTGCGCTGTCGTTTTACTCGGCAGCAACTGCCTACTTTTCGGGCTCAACTTTCTACAGCTCCCTTGTCCAGCGCTTGACAGTAGTCAAATGTGCCCCCTTTGCAGCCCAACTAAATGCTAGGAGGAACCAAAACTCATAAGATGATCTGTGGCGTTTGGCCCCCGAAGAACGATGGTTATCATACGCGAACGTGATTGCATCTTGGCCACAAATCTAGCAGAACTTTTAGTCATTGGGTATCTCTCTTCATGGGCCGTGTTTCCGTCTTCTTTCGACCAGACCGACTCGCTTGTTATGCTTTGCTGATCACATGTATCCACGTATACCCCGTATCACGCCCGACTTTTTCTCCTTCTTGTCGCTGCTGCTACCGCCACCGCCGCCGCCACCACTACCTCCTTCCTCCTTCTTCTTCCCCTTTTCATCTTTCCGTCGATTCTGTACTCCGCCTGGAAAGAAAAAGAAAAACAATTCTCAATTAGTTGATCCGCCAGAACCCATCTCGGAGCCGAAGCCGGGCCGATGTTCCAGACTCACCTCTGCCGAAGTATCTCGGATCTGTCGTGGTCGGGCTAATGGCCTCGTCCGTCTCAATCGGGCTGGAAGGTACGGGTGGGAGGTGCGCGCTCGAGGGGACCGGAGTCGACGGCTTCGACATGATTGGCGGTGTCGCATTGTACGACGTCGGGTTGAGGAAGTCGTGCTCCGACAAGACCCTGTGGATCCCCGAGTGACTACCTCTCGTCGTGACCGGACTGCTCGAGTGCGTCGACCCTTCCCCGTCACCGTCCATGCGGAAGACGAAATCGCCCCGGCCGTGAGAGTTCGAAGATCCTACCGAGAACCGGTTCTCCTCTAGCTGCGACTGCAGCACCGTGTACTTCCTCATCAGGCTGGTGTATTGCTTTTGAAGCTCAGCCTGCTTTGCCCGACTCGCAGCTAGCGCGCTCTCGACCGCCGCCTTGGTTTCGGCGTTCCGTCTGTTGTGAATGCCTTCATGCGCCTCTAAGAGTTTCGAGTTAAGCACGCCAATTTGCGTTTGGAAGAGCTTCTTCGTCTTCTGGAGCTCCCCCTCGCGCGCTCGAAGCTTCAAGTCCAAGATCTCGGCTCGGTTTTCTGCTTCCGCAGCAGATGTGATTGCCGCCTGTCTTTCTGCCTCCTTGGCTTGCAGGTTTCTTTCAGAGATCGACAGCCGCTCTACATCAGCCTTCAAGCGGTCGTTCTCGGCAGCATTGATTTCGACGGACTGCATGGTCTGCTTCGAATTTAGCTCCTTGACCTCAGCGTCACACACCAATTTCTTCAGTTTCTCGCTCTCTTCGCGTGCACCCTGCAACTCTTGCTGCAGAGACTGGATCTCTGTCTTGGTCTTCCTCGACTCCTCACGCAGAGTTCGCAGTTTTGCGGATAAGTCGGATTCCCACTTCTTGGCCAACGTTCGGCTCTTTTCTGATTCTTTCCTGATTTGATTCTCGGCCTTCTTTGAGTCTTCCAACCGCTTCCTCAGCGTCCGGTTCGTCAAGATGAGATTCTGTGTTTCGGCTTCACTTGCAGCTTCCCGAACTTGTTTGCGGCGCAATTCGCCGATATGCGCCATGTGTTGCTGCTTGAGATACCTTTCAAAGTTCAAATCATTGTGGAGTAGCAGAATCTGCCTCTGCAAATGTGCGACTTGAGATTGTCCTTCAGCAACAGACGTCGGCGTAGAGATGACTGGCAGAGATGGAGGCATGTGGCCAGGAGGGGCCTTCTCCGCTGCTGAATCTGGGTGGCTCAGTGCGAGTGATGGAACGCTATCATTGGCCAAAGACTGATGGAGTCCTGACTTGATAACTTTGTTCGACTGAATCATGTCCTGCAAATGGGTGTGGGAGGTCGACGGAACTAGCTGAGGGGGCAACGTCGGACTGTCCCCAGCGATGTCTGCCTTGGGGGCCTCCAGGGAGTTTCTGTGGGAAGGCTGACTTGAAAGCGAGCTTTGACCTTGGCCAGTCGAATGCACGTGGCTGCTTGCTCTCGAGTTTTGGTCAAGATCTTGATTGCTTCTCCAGCTCTCAGCGCCAGGTTCCAAGCTGCATCCGCTGAGCAAGGCAGGACCGAGACCGTCTCGATCAGATTCATCGCTGAGAAGGGAGCTGTCACCCTCAGCAGACTGCATGCTGTCCGGTTCGATAGCCGCGAAACCTTCGGGAGAGAAACGCAGTGCCATGCACTCGGCCACGACTTCTGCTGGTTCGCTAGTCATCCATCGACCAAAATCGGTCTTTTCAGACTCGATTGTCAGGGTATAGAAGTTTGGGTGCAGAAGATGGCTTTGCCTGTACCGCTCAGACTTGTACCTAATCTCTGTTGGTTGAACTTCCACTTCGTCCGCATTAGCCGCGTTAGCATGTCGAAGATAACGTTGCGGCTTCCTAATGTAGTCCATGAAATTGATGGGATACAAGCCGTAGAGGACGGTAAAGTAGTTGGCGAGATGAGGGACCTCGATGTCGTCGGTCTCGGGAGAGTACTGGCATGTCTCCCAGCCTAAAGGCGACGCAAGGCTCTTCTGCTCGCTTTCATCTGATGTTGCCTCGATAATACCCGTCCGTTCGCTGTCCCAGAAGAGCAACCGCGCATAGATATTGAACAAGTTCGGGAGATGTGGCACCAAGGAACTAGGCATATGTGGCAATATCATGATGAGGGCGGTGATGGCCATCGAGATGGCCGTAGTCGATGTGTCCTGTTGCAGGCATCGCAGCAGGTTATTGAACAGCGGCGTCTGCAGTATCAGGTGTAGGTGTGGTGGTTGGCTCTGGACAAATTCGCACAGCAGTTTGGCCGCCCTCGCGCGGAATTCACTCCGCACAAAGCACGTATCTAATGCGAAAAGAAAATCCTGCCATAGCATAAGAATACTGGTCGCACCCACGACGGAAACGATGTTGACGTACCTTGGGCTTCTTCCTGCCATACGTAATCAAGGCCTGGCGTATTGCGCGCTCGCTGGATTGTGCAGTCAAGTCACTTTCAGACTGTATCTTATAGTACTTTTCTAGCCATGATGACAGGAGCCTCTTGGCGAAGGGGTTCACAACCCGTTCTTCATTTGGGTCGTCTTCCTCGTGCGCATCCAACATGAGAACCTCTAGCGTCGCATGGTGAGACTCTTCCATCAAGCCCTTCTCCCGAGTAAAGTTCTCCAGGATCGGGTCGTTGAGTAGATCCCACCACTTGAGAAGGCGGGACGGGGTGCGGATCGCAGGCACCAGGAGTCGGAAGACGTGGACGAAGGCAGCATACTTGGGTGGTGCACCCTTAACATGCTTATCCCAGATGCCGAGGAAGTCATCTTGTAGTCGCTCGGCGCTCGAATCCTCGTATTTCTCGTGCTTGTTCAGGTAGGCATCGATGACTTGGGCGACATCGTCGGGCAGTGGAAGAGAAGGCGAGGCAAAGAAGGACGTCAAGGCTTTGGACAGGTCCTTAAGAGACCTAGAAAGTCTGGTGTTAGCCCTATCGTGTGCGTTGTCGCAAGTCGCAGGCGCAGGTAAGTTGCGGGATGGAATATCGCGCACCACATTACGCAGGCGACCCAGGTTGTAGGGAAATGAAGGGGAAAGACGAAGAGGGAACACAGTCTGACCACTTACGCTGACGACGCCATTTTGTTAGCGGTGACTCTTCATCGAGCCTCACGATGTTCTTCGCTTATGGAAAAAGCAAGGCAAGGTCCGTCTGTGGGCGCAGGTGGGCAAGTCGAGATCATGCAACTGTCAGGCAACGGCAACGGAATCTGCTGATGCAAGGTACAAGCTTTGCTGGGGACCCTCTCTCGAACAAGGCCGGGAACGCTGTAGAAGGCCGATAAGATAGGTTGGATCATTGGACGGCACGCTACGAGGCATGGGAGGGGCTTGACGGAAGACCACTGTTCGGCAGGACGCGGCCAAACAGCTTTGCAACACAGCTTGTGGTTGGTCTCGCTTAGTCTTGCTGTGGGGCCTGACCTGCTGGGTCTCACAGTGCTCTGTCGCAACTCGCAGGGCTCAATTCATTGCCAGTGCGACACCTCCAAGGGCGGGCGACGCCGCAAGGAAAGAGAGTTCAAAGTGGAGATACTTGGATCTCGGTGTTCCGGGTGCCCTGCAGGCATGTACCGGGACCCACCAGTGACCTCACGGGGAGACTAACCCCGCAATCCGCGAAAGAGCGCCATGCACCGTGGGCCACCGATGCACCCGACCCCAGAAAACGTACGGGAGACAGTGGGGCCATTGGACCACTTGAAGCTGTTGTGGGTTGTGGCCTTTTCCAGAAACGCACCTGATCAGTCACTCAATGGCCAGTTGACTCAGCTGAGCTGGACGAGGGCAAGCGGACCGTATGTAGCACGCGTGGGCAGGAGGGGTTGCTTTGGTTTGAAGCCGGCCAACTGCGTAGATCCAAAGGGGGGAAGGGGGACATACCGCCAGGAGAGGTACCTCAACGTCCACCTCAAGGTGATGCGTTAGGAGGTAGACATTCCGGAATGGAAGTCAGCTAAGGTCAGGTAAACCGTAACGAGGTAAGGAGAATAAGAGGTCTGGTGGGTTGGTGGTGCAACTGCCAACCCCTCCTTTGACCACCTTTGACCAGATGACTCGACCCTTATTACTTCCTTCCCCTCCCCTCCATCCATCCAAATAGCTCAGAGCTTCCCTCTTCTCCTTCCACTTCCACTTCCTCTTCTTCCACCATCGTCAACCAACAAACAGCCCAATCTCATCAATCAATCGCCAATCCCCAGCAACGACCTTCTCCGAGAATTCATCTCGGTACCCCAATTACTCCAACACAACCTTACAGCTAGCACAAGCTGTATTACTTACTCTTCCCCCCTTGAACCACTACATTAACAACCGGCACGATGGCAAACAAGAGCTCTGCAGTGGCGGACGAGCCCATTGAGGTTCTGTTCGCCCTGCAACCCAACTTCGACCTTCTTGACATGGCAGGCCCTATGGAGGCTTTGTCCACTGCTCTTCATGACCAGAAGGACAAGAGTGAGTTACCTATTTACCTTCTTGGAAGCTTCTGCACAGCTCCTCCTCCTCCTCACTGCCTTCCCCGCTCCATCCGCCACGCACGCCGCTGTCATGCAGCCATGCTAACCAGTGCCCGACCCCGCAGACTCCAAGGCCTTCGAGTGTACCATTGCGGCCGCAGAGCCCAAGGTCGTCTCCGACTCTGGTGTTACCATTGGCACCCAAATCCCCTTCAAGGAGGCCTATGAGCGCCTCAGCGACTTTGACGTCCTCGTCATTGTTGGCGGCGACAGTGAGAACATTCTCAAGAACAACGCCGAGCCCCTTCCTCTCATCCAGGCCTTCTCTGAGCTGCAGCAGAAGGATCCCTCCCATGAGCGTACCCTCCTCTCCATCTGCACCGGTTCTCTCTTCCTTGCCAAGCAGGGTGTCCTCGCTGGACTCTCCGCCACTACTCACTCAGACTACATTACCAAGTTCGAGATCCTTTGCAGCGAGGCCGCTACCCGCAACCTCACTGAGAGAACTGATGTCATTGACGATGCTCGCTACGTCGTCAACAACCTCCGCTTCGAGCTCGGAGATGAGGACGAGAACCCCTACGTCCGCCGCAAGTCCGACACCGGTCGCCGACCCTCCAACGCTAGGTACGTGGCCAGATCTACAACTCATCTCCCGTGCTACGAGTAAAACTAACTCTTTGAAACAGAAAGGGCAGCATGTCCTTCAAGAGCTCCGGCCGCCGCGAGTCCATTACCCGCCGTGCCGCGATGCGCCTCGGCGGTCTTCGCGTCATCACCGCCGCTGGAGTCAGCGCCGGTATCGATGCCGCTCTGTACCTTATTAGCGCCCTTGTCGACGACGCTTCGGCCGAGGAGACCGCTCGCTACATGAACTGGACCTGGAACAAGGGTGTGGTTGTTGACGGCCTTGATGTCTAAGTCAGACACCAATAGCCATGACAGATGGATGGTAAAAGTTCATCATGATTCATGAAGATCTGTAAGAAGGACGGGAAAAGCCTTCCAGATGTGTACGGGATAGTTGCGTCTCCATGTTGCTAGCAATGCTGTGTTTATTAGTACAATCCACCCTTACTTCTTTCGGGAAACAAATTCTGCGGTCTATCGTGTGTGAGTCGAATCTGAGTCACCGGTCCACTTGCAGCCGACCCCATGTACCGCGGTAGTTGTGCATGCCTTCTCAATGTGCTAGAATGGCATCGCAATGAGGAGGTGAATACCAGAAAAATCGCTAGCTGTGGTGCTCCCAATTCCCCTCATAAACCAGTGGAGATTAGACTCAGGTTTGTGCGCTGCCTTACATAACCCGTCTGGTCTTGGAATCTGGGGTTGGAGCTCTGACGGACAAGGCCATTCCTTGATCGGCACTGCTCTTGCCTCGTTGGCTGCTTTCTCGTGCCAGGCAAAACATCGGATATGAACGCAATAGGCGTGTATTGTATCCGTACACTGATCTTCCTGTCCCCTCTTTCACATCTCAATGTGAAGTGGTCGAAGCTTCTTCAGATGAAGGCAGCCAAGACTCGACGTATTGTTTCTGTGGAAGTGAGGGGAGAAGCCCTGCTAGCTCTCATAACTGAACTGGTACCTTATTGGTAGTGCTAAACACTGAATTGGCGAGAGCGAGTATCAAGCTGTCCGGCTCAAACTTTCGGAGTCCGAGATCTACGCAGGGCAGGACGTCGCGTGACATGCCTTGACTCCACCTTTGCTTGACACACAAGCGACCCAGCCTTGCCGTTTTTGCCGGGTTAGGACTGGGTATACGTTCGCAAAAAAGCACCTTGATTTGGAGTTCTTTGGCTTTCACTAGGAATGCCAAGGTGACTGTTAATACCTACGTGGAATCAAGGTAAGTTGCCCATAGATTGTATCTGAAGCCGAGAGTCAAAGGCCGGGGAGCGGGCCCGGTCGGAAGAATTGACCTCGTGTGGAGACACCTTGAGGGAGCTATCGCTGACCCAATTTTCCCGCACCTGCGCCCGGCACACGTAAATCTGGTCCCACTAGTAAGGGCGGAAATACGTGACCCCGAGTCGACCAATCATCAATCAGGTCAATCCTGACGGTCAACTTTTTGGATTCTCGCATCGCAGGAGCTCCACGATCGATTAAGCTCAGCCAAATCAACGACGGACGACACGATGGCGGAGGCATTGGCACAAGCGGTAGCCCGCCAAGGGCCGGCATCCTTCAAGCTGGGAACGAAGGCAGTGTATCTGTAGGTTCAGCTTTCCAATCACAACTACCTTCACCCGAGATCACCTCTCACCCCCTGGCGCCACGCACCTCGAAAACATCATGCACAGAAAGCTAACGTCTCTCTCCCCCCTCAGGCCGAACCATGTCGTCACTTTTGTCCGCAAGGACAAATCCCCAGCCAACATGGCCACCTTCAACGTGCCCCTGACCTTCACAAAGTTCGACATCCGCGACTACCTCTGGAACCTCTACAACGTCGAGACCACGGCGGTGCGCTCCCAAGTCAAGCAGTCGGCCATCGAGCGGCGGTCGACGGGCTCCGGCTATTTCCGCCCGCAGAGCACCAAGGTCATGACGGTGCAGCTGACGAAACCCTTCGTGTGGCCGTCCCCGCCCGCGGACCTCGAGCCCTGGAACAAGAAGCTGTGGGAGGCGCGCGAGAGCGTCTCGCGCGAGCAGTACCGCGGCGACATCCGCAAGCAGCTCGGCAGGCTGGCGAGACCGAGCAAGGACAAGGAGAGCCCCGAGAGGAAGTTTTTGCGCAAGCAGGCTGGTAGAATCTTGCGCGGTGCGGCGCCGGGCAAGTGGGATCAGGGGAACAAGGAGGTTGAGCTGGATAGCAAGTGGGATCCGCCCAAGAAGAGGAAGGCGAAGAGCTGGCGGTTGATCAAGAGACAATCGAAGAGATCGGTGAGGAAATGAGTATCTTCCCGTTGCGGGAGTTCATGGGATGGGGGGTTGACGGAAGGGGTTGGGATATTCACGTGTACAAAAATCGAAAGAACAATAGTATAGCATGCGGATCGGCATGTCTTGTACAACACACAACACACAACAAGGACGGCATGCGATATAGAAAGAGTTCTGCTAGGGGGGCTGTGTCAGTTGGCTAGGCAGGCTATGTCCCACTTTTCCTAAAGTAATCCGACTAATAAGAGGCCAGGGATTATTCCGACCGATTTCTACTACTACTAATTACCCACTTCCACTTCTACTTTTACTTCTACTTCTACTTACCTACTTTAACCCACCTACTTCAACCTACCTACTTTAACCTCGCCGTTACTACCTACGAAAAGTAAAACTATTATAACTTTTTAATAAAAATATTACTAATTAACCTAGTTACCCCTATATAATTAGAGGAGTATAATATACTTAACCCGCCGTATCTTATACTGGTTATAATAATTAAAAAGCTTTAAGAGTACCTATAGGCCCACGTACGTAACTACGGCTTTACTATAATCTAATAAAATATTAATAACTACTAAGGAGAGCCTAGACTACCCACGTACTTTAAAATTACTTATAATTACGATACTACTTATTAACCTCGTAGTTTCGGTACTTATACTACGTTTATTTAAAAAAATAATTACTCTTAATATAGAGTTACTTCTACTTAAGTTTCTAATAATTAATAATAATCTTTTATTCTTAAGTACGCTATTTATAACTATATACCTTTTTAAACCCCTCTATTTATAAACTTTACTAAAAGCTTATTATTATATAATAAACCCTTCTTAAGACCGTTTTTAAATATAAAGCTATTAAATTACGTAAAATAGTTATTATTATTTAAAATACTAAGCCTAGGTCCCTTATTAAATAAAAGAATATTAATAATACTCGCTAGCGAATTCGCTTAAAAAAACTTAATAATTACTTTACTATTTAGTAGTTCGTAAATATTTTAACGAGTATAGGATATAAGTACTATATTTAATAGTTATTAAAAGATCCTAACTAGCTTATAAGCTTTATTTAAACTTACCTTTAGTATAAGATTATATAGAAGCGGTTTTTTAAGGTTATTAAGCTTAATAATATATATAAAACTAACCGGTTTAAAATACTATTATTCTAAGTAAGAACTAATATTTAAGAGACCTCTTTATCTTTTTTAAACTCTACTTCTTTCTTTAGGGTATGTCCTAATACTTCTTAAGTTACTAAAACTATTAATATTAGCTCTTTATTTATTAATATATTCTGCCTTTACTAGCTGCTCGGGCGGTTCTCAATATTATTTATATAGTATTAATACACGGTATTAGTAAATATTTATACTATCTCGCTAGACTATTTTTTTAGATTTTCTAACTTTTTAACTTTCCTTTTTATAAAGTTTATAACTACGGATTATTAACGGCGATATTAAGTACCTAACGCTACTACTTTATAAACCTACTATATACCTAGTTAAGTTAGCTACTTTTTTAAGTAATAGTAACTTATAATAGTATAATATTAGAGATACCCTTATTATTATTATTAAGAATAATACCGACCTTATTAATATCTTTAACTTTAACTTATATATATATATATTCGTTACCTTATTACTTTTATTAAAGTTAAAAACGCTTCCCTCACTATTTATTATTATTACGCTATTACTATTACTATTACTATCTAACCGTCTACCTTAAGCACACTTTATTAAAATACTAAGACGTTATTAATAGCTCGTCGACCCTTAGGGCTTCTTTAATAGCTAGAAGTTCGATTTTATAAGTATTATACTAGAGGACCCCGAGCTATAAAAAGACCGCCTTAATAAATATTATATTTATAATATTAATTTATAAAAAATAGATAGATATATTATAATAAGTATTACCCTTATTAGTACCCTTTTAATATAATAAAATAATATAAATAAGCCTAGACTTAATAATATAATTAAGAGCTTAAAAAGAGCGTAAGCGAACGTATTAAATAGGAATATTAGTAAGGAGAGGTTATTATTAAATAAAATAAGAGAAGAAAGTAAAGAGTAGTATTTAGTTATTAAGAAGGCGATTAATATACTACGGCGGCGGGGTTATTAATATCTTAAGTTTAGTTAGTATTAATAGTTAGTAATAGCTATAGCTAGCTATAGTTAGTTATAAAGTTTTATTAAAGTACGTAATAAAGACACTCGATATTAACCCTAATAGACTAGCTTGCCCGTGAAGGCGAAGATGGCCCCCAATGAGGCGGACTGGACCCCAAAGGGTATTAGCTCTTTATATAACTACGCCTTCGGTCTTATTTTAATAAAACGCTATAAGGGCTATAACTTCCTTATTAAGTCCGTTAAATCTATTTAAGCTAAGATTAATACCGAGCGGCCTAAAGTAGCTATTACTAACTTCGAGGATATAGTAAGGTTAATAATAATAAAAGTCTAGCCTAATACCTAGCTTTAGCTCTATATTTTCTATATTAATTAGAACGTTAGCCTTAATATTAAGCGTAAATAAAAGGGCCCCGGCGGGCCTATTAATAAGCTTAACGTTAACTATAATAAAGAGGCCGCTAAAAGTAAAACTATTTAAAACCTTAATAATAGGGCCCGGGCTAATAAGACCCTTAGCCTTAACTAGTAGCTTTAGGAGATTCTTTATATACCTACCGGCTTTTATTAACTATAGGCTTATATTATATATACTAATACTAAGGACGACTTTAATACTACCTAGGACCGCTTATTAATAAAGTTTACTAACTTGGACTTATTTTTAAAATATATTATAAATACTTACCTCCCTCTATAATATTAATAAGCTAACTACTTTATCTCTTAGTACGAGAACTTCGGTATTAGGACTAATAGTCTTATTAAAACTATTTATAAAGACTTAAAGTTATATATTATTAATAATAACTCTGACTTATATACTATTACCTAAGTAATTAAAGAGATATTATATAATAAGGCCCGTACTTATAAAAAGAGGGTAATAATAATAAAGTCTCGTACTTACTATAAATACTTTTACTATAACTAGCTTAGAACCGTTTTTAAAAAGGTTAGCTTAAAAATACTAGAGCTAATAAGTACTTAGTACTAAAGAGCCCTTCCCTTATTACTAACTAACTAGATTCCTCGCCCTCCTAATTTATTACTATACTTTAATAGCTTTACGAACTAGTACTATCTCTTATATAATTATAAGTTACTTAATCTTATAAAACATAAGGAGCTACTTATAAAAATATATATCTACCCTTATTAATAATTACGTTAATTATTAATAAGTTTATCTTATTAATTTATAAATTATACTAACTTTATTACTAAATTAAAACGTTAGAGATACCTTATTTAATATTAAAAACCTTATTATTATTACTACTCTATATAAGTACTTAAAAAATAAAAATATTACTTATTACGGTACTTTACTAACTCCCCCCTCCTTAGGAGTACCTACCTCCTTAATAATACTAGCCCGGCTAATAGCAAGGGCTCCTAGATAACCTTATAAAGCTTAGAACCTAGCGCTATAACTAATTAAATAAAGTATATACTATAATTAATTAGTATCTAAATATAATAATAATAATAAATTAGCCTTATAAAGTACGTAGTTAATAATAATAATAAGTAGAGATTAAGTAGTAAAAATAAAAAAAGCTTAGTAACTAATAATAAAGAGATATAATAAATAACTTTAACCTTTTTTAATTTTAATAATACTAATAGAGCTATAGCTCCGGTAACTTAGTTAGCTAATTAAAAACCGTAGTTAAAGAAGTTTTAATTAAAATTAATAAAAATCGAGATTCGTTAAGATCTCTTAATTATTATAATAAAAACTAAAATAATTTTCGAATTATATAAGTTTACGTAAGTAGGTTCTATGCGAGGCTAGTAGCTAAGAAAATCGCGATTATCCTATTAGTTAGAAAAAGTAGGACATAGCCCGCCTAGCCAACTAACACAGCCCCCCTAGCAGAACTCTATAGAAAAGGTGTCAATTGGCTTTGGTATCTTTAGATTCGGATTCCTCAGTTACGGTATGCCTTATTTCTTCAGATGATGCGACCCAGTGCTGAGACTCTTGAAAGCGAAGAGCTTCGTTGCCCCATGCCCACCAGCCAGCAGTCAGATTACGCGCAAACACCTCTAGGCCGCGATATCCTCGGGGCAGCAGGTCGTCAAACATGCAGCGCAGATTTGGCTTCCGTGAGTGAACGTCAGGGACCGCGGCAATGACCCTCCCGGGCACCTTCTTGTTGTCACCCCGTTTTCTCGCGACGATGAGCCTCTCCCAGGGTTTCCTCCACGCAGACTCCGTGTCGAAGATGGCATCGCCTTGCGACGTGATCTTGACCCATTGCCACTCGGCAGCGACCTCGAGGCCCCAGGACGCGAGGACACCCTTGGGCGAGGTGAGCAAGTCTACCAGCGTCGCCTTATTCGTCACCCAGACGGCAACGAGACCGCCGTCTGCGAGATGGGCGGCGGCGGGGATCTGGTCCAGCAGCGCGCGCGTCTCCTTGAGACCGTAGACGGTGGCATAGCCGCCAGTCGTCTTCTTCTTTCTCCTCGCGGACTTGTTGGGCCAGGGAGGGTCCATGATAATGAGGTCAAACTTGGGCGCCGTCGAGAGGAAGGATTCCCTAGTCTCCTGGATCGAGCCGTTCAGGTACGTAGACTCTGGGGGAATAAAGTGCGCCGCAGCCGCGGCCGCAACCGGCCGAGAAGCGGCTGCGGTAGTGGCAGCGGCAGCATCGTCGCCGTTGTCCTTGCGTACGGGATGATCCTGCGGGCTTACGCTGCTTTCACGACCGGTGGTGCTGACGACGTCGCTGCTGCTCCCGCCGCCCGTCACACGAGGGAGACAAAACGGCGCATCACAGGTCCGTCTTAGCGTATCGAGGGCGCTCCTCACCGCTGCCTCGATCATGAGGTCTGCGAGCTGGCTCGCCGGCGTCTGGTTATTGGTTTGAGGTTCCCGGGGCTCTGGGAGGGTAAATGGCGCGGAGACGGGGTCGACCGAGAGGAGCCGTCTCTGTGGTTGTCCTGTTGTCTCGGCACCTTGGCCCGGTAAGAGCTGGCTCTCCTCTAACGAGGCGGGTATGTCGACGAGACACACGGAGCGGTCTTCATTTTGGAACAGGACGCATCTTGGCGACGAGCATGCCTGAGAGGACTTTGATGGAAGACTAGTAGAGGTCATGACTAGATCGTATCTTCTTCTCATTCTTCATCTAAGTATAACCAGGACCAGCGTGCCTTGCCCCTGTGGCTTTGACCCGGGGCGTCTTCCCCGGAGGCTTGATTTGGGGCCCGGCGCAGTCAAAGTGCCCCTCGACCGGACCCGGGTGGGGGCTTGACTGTGGTGGCCGTGGGAGAAAACAGTCCGGTGCTTGTAGTCCCCAATCCTACCGAGGCCCTCCTGCGTTGGTGTGGTTTCCCCTTGGACAAGCGGTCTGGTGTTAGTTAGTTTCTCTGTGTGTGAGAAAAGTCTTTGCAGTCAGTCCCCGATTCGACTGCCCACATGGAGTGAAATTGCGGAGGAATCGTGGGTATCAAAGGCCTAACCCCGGACCGGAAGTGAGTAAAAGCAGAGAAGATCCTGGAAAGACAGCCCGCTGCAGAGGTCGAGAAGTTGAAAATGACCATCCGCCCGCGTCGACGCTCGGCAATCTTCGGCTCGTGGCCCAGACCCCTGTACTCCGTACTACATAGAACTCTCAGCGGGCAGCCCCCAATTTACCGCTCGTGCGCCACGCTCCTCCCCCGTAGAGCACCAGTTGTGTGCAATGAGAAGGAGCCTTTTTAAAATCTCGCCTTTATGACGTCCCGCCCGGTCGCATTTCGGCTTTAGACCCTTCCCTTCCCTTCCCGCACTCTGCCTCCTTGGAACCTTCTCCGCGATCACCACTCCCCCCCACGATCCTTACCCTCCTCGCCTGCCAGCTCGTGCTGCGAGCTCCTTTAGTTTCTCCTTCACCAATCTTCGAATCCTCGACCCCGGAAACTTCGAAACACACTTCTGGAAAACACGATTCGCGGAATGCTCCTCGAGTAACGCCGGGCCCAGCACTTTCACAAACAGCCAAAGCGAACGAGCGCGCTCGCCGGGTTGCGCTGACTAGGTGATGCCGTCAGCGCTGCTGGAACATGCCTCTATGTCGGAGGTAGCACCAAACAACCAACGAAATGCTGCGCGACCGAAGCCAGACACGAGGGCCCCTCCCGTGTGCCCGACTGACGACGACGAGACGGTAGCCGTCAGGAAGCAGACGCGGACGTTCGACTATGTCTGGCGTTCTGGCGTCGCGGGAGGCCTGGCAGGATGTGCCGTAAGTAGCAACAGGAATGAATCGGCGTGGAGAGGATATCCGTCATGCTGACGCAGATTTGTACCACAGGCAAAGACGGTTGTCGCACCTCTTGACCGAGTCAAGATTCTGTTCCAGGCGAGTAGTCCGCAATTCGCAAAGTACACTGGGTCGTGGTTCGGTGTCGTGACGGCAATGAAGGATATTCGCTCCCACGAAGGCTTCACGGGGTTGTATAGAGGACACTCGGCCACTCTCCTCCGAATCTTCCCCTACGCCGGAATCAAGTTTCTCGCGTACGAGCAGATCCGCTCCATGATTATCAGGAGGCAAGATCAAGAGACGCCCTGGCGCCGGCTTATCAGCGGCTCCCTGGCGGGCATCACATCCGTCTTTTTCACATATCCCTTGGAGGTCATTCGGGTCCGGTTAGCGTTTGAGACAAAACACGGCGGTTCCTCGTTATCCGCGATTTGCCGGCGGATCTACAACGAGCGTTTTGTGCGGACGTCCTCCGCCTCGCAAGCGGCCGGCACCTCGGCAACTGAGGCGGCCGCCTCCGCCGTCACCGCTGTTGCCCCGCGCTCGGGTCTGATCAACTTTTACAGAGGCTTCACCCCGACCATGCTGGGTATGCTCCCTTACGCCGGCATGTCCTTTTTGACGCACGACACGGCCGGCGACGTTCTCCGCCACCCCAAGCTCGCGAAATGGACAACGCTTCCGCGGCCGGAGAACTTGCCTGCGGGCAAGCCCACGCCGCTGCGATCATGGGCCGAACTACTCGCCGGTGGTGTTGCCGGCCTCATCTCCCAGACTGCATCGTACCCGTTGGAGGTCATTCGTCGGCGAATGCAGGTCGGCGGTGCCGTAGGCGACGGCCACCGACTGCGCATCGGCGAGACGGCCGCCATGATCTTCCGGGAGAGGGGTATGCAGGGGTTCTTCGTGGGCTTGACTATTGGCTACGTCAAGGTTGTGCCCATGGCAGCGGTCGCCTTTTATACGTACGAGAGATCCAAGATCTGGCTGGGAATTTAGACTGTCTATCCTCTGTTGTGTGGGTTGCTGTTTGAATTTGGCGTTGTTGGAACACTGGGACAAACAAGCATTCTTTGGGAGAATTTTCTTTCTATTTCATGAAATACGCGGGTTAGAGGAGCAGTTCTCTTGGGACCAAACCAAAGGAGTAAAATGGAGTACTAGAATGGCGGCTGTTCTGCACATGCCAATCATCCAATATATTTCTGGATTTTTTGCGCTACACGCCAACACCTCGACTTCACTGCGCGATGTGGATGGTGTCAACCTTTGGATCGCTTTGTTTGATGTGACTGGAACAATTCTGGGACAATTGGATGCAAGCATGGTATTCTAACTTCGTGATTCATAAACTCATTCCTTCTCCTCGCCAACACATCTTGTAATCTCAACACCATCCTAGCGAGAACTTGTCAGCACCCTCATGGGCCAGAGCAGTCAATCCAAGAGACCGAGAACTTACAGGCACACCAGTCGGCTCAAAGCTGTCGATGAGCTTACTCTCGTACCGAAGATTCGGGTTCCCGATGCGCGACAAGTCCAGCCTCTCCTCTCCCTCGCGCTTCTCGTACTGCTTCGCCGTGCGCTCGTCGTGCCACCCGGCCGCCTTCCTCGCGTCGCCGACGTCTCTCGCGGCGGCGCGCTTCTCGGCCACCGAGCTGCGGACGTACTCCAAGTAAGGCGGGTTTCCCGGCTTGATGACGTTGTCGGCGGCGAGGACGGAGCCGGGGCCGACGAGGCCTAGTTGTTCGGCGAGTTTGAGGTCCGTGGTGTAGGCGGGTTTGTAGTGGTCCAGGAACACGAGGTCGATTTTGGAAAAGGTGCCGTCGGCGTGCAGGCGCGCGATGGAGGCGTCGCTGGGGCCGACGACGACTTTGACCGTGTCGGTGAGGCCGGCGAGGTCGACGAGGGAGCCGATGACGGCGGCGAATTCGGGGTTGCGCTCGAGGGAGAAGTATTGCGCTCCGCCTCCCGGGGAGGCCTTGCGGACGGCGGCGCCGAAGAGGATGCAGGAGTAGCCTACGTAACCTCCTAATTCGACCTGTTGGCGGGTGTTAGACCTCATCCAATCTCTCTCTCTCTCTCTCTCCCTCTCTCTCTCTCGTCTCTATGTCTCGAAGGGGGAAAACAGTGCGGAATGATCAGATCATCCTTAGCCAGCAAGAGCGTTCGGAGGGTTACAGGTGCGATTGTCAAAGTCTGCTGAACTTGCGACGGAAAGCCGCCTCTAAGAACGAAGCTCTTCTCTTACCATCACCTTGGGCTTGACCTCGGCGATCAAGTCTGTCACAATCTTGCCCTTGTCCTCGCCCACATTCATGAGGTACTTCTTGGTCCGGCCAAAATCGTCAATCGCCTGCAACACGCCCTCCGGCGAGCCGCGGATCTCATCGAGGTTGGGTTGGCTGTAAACAAAGTGCAGCAGTTCGATCTCGCGGCCGTCGTCGAAGAACACTTCCTCCTGGACGGCGTATGCCTTGCTTTCGTCAAAGTGAGGCATCTTGACTGAGGTATGCGTGCCAACCGTTGCAAAGTCACAGTCGCTTTCTTGGTGTTTATTGTATCTCAATTGGAGACGAAAGATCTATGTAGATAAGATAATCCGAAGACGGCGAGAAGGAAGAGAAAACAGAACAGAACGCATTCCCAGGCAGCTCATCCCAAGGGCCACCGGTCTAGTTATCATCACGATGGATGGAACAGGACAGGCCTTCCCACCAACATTAAAACGCCGCCTCCGTCGCGCGCCAGCAAGGAATTCCGAGCAAAGCAGGCACATTTGACGGGAACCGTAGCTCTCGGCGACCTTGACCACCTTTACCACACCCTCCTACCCCAACTTTCTCGTTTCCCCCCTCACCCCTGTGGAGCTGCCCCTCCCTCCTCCGATCTTTCCAAATTAAATTGACCAGGCAATAATTGCCGGGCAAAGCACAGCAGCAGGGAGAAAGCTCGGCCATCATCCATGACACGCCTTGGGCTATTTGATAGCTGTTTGAAGGCAAGGCGCCACAGGGTACCTATGTAGCTCCGGCCTAAAAAGGAAGAGAGAGAGACGCATGAATCTGGTCATGGCGGGGTATATGGCCGGACCTTGCCATCCCGCGAGATCGTGATTCGCAGCTCCCGCAATACCTATGTTGAGGGAGAATGCGGTGGGTACCTTTTGCTGGAAGTGGAAGAAGTGGTACGCGGTACGTACCTTATAGTAGACAGGTACAAAGGTACCTGATCAGTACAAGAGTACGGGAGTACGGGAGTACAAAATCATGTGCTTTCGCGACGATTGCGGGTAGTGGCACGCGGAGAGGGGCAGTTGGCTGGGCACGGTAAGTCATGACGCGCATACCCCCTCATCAACCGCGTCGACGATGCAATTGAGTTTTGCTTTCGAGCTTTCTCAACTCCACAGCAACTGCAGTCTTTTCTCAGCTCATGCCAGCTTTTCTCGGTCGACTGCGGGGTGTTCCCAAACGTCTTAACTGCCTTTGGTCTTTTTCTCAATCAGGGTGCGTCAAGCCAACGGTAGCACGAAGCCAGGGGGAGGGGGGCGAGGCGAAGGGACGCCGCTGATCCAACTCTAGCATGCGACTCGATGCTTTCATCCGATCCGAGGCTCCCACGCTTGACAGCATTTGAACAAACCCGATGAACCAGAAATGCAAACTGCATCCATGTCCGTAACGCAGGCTCTTCTTCCCCCAGCCAACGAGAAGCTGTCGACGTCCCGATGCGGCTCGCCGGAGGGTTGTCTCCCCCTGGTCTGTCCTCGCCCCCTCTTCCCCACGTGCGAGATCTAGATCTCCCGACTCGTGTCGATCATCTCCTGGGCGTAAAAGGCAAGCAGCACTTTGGGGCCTGGGCTTGTCTCTGAGGGCAAGCGTAGCTAGCCTGCTCTAGCTACGCTTGGCTCCGCGTTCCTACCGCAAAATTATCGAATGTCGATGACGGAATCGACTTTTCAGACTGAAACATGGGATTTCTCTAGCTCTCGTTCTGTTTTCCGTTTTGCTTGACAGGCGCCAAATAGGGAACATCGGAAGACGCTCCGAGTACAGCACGCCATCTTCCCGCCCCGCGGACCGCATTGGTTTGTGACACAATAACCAAGCAGAGAGCCTGTGGCATGCGGAACTAACGCCAGAACGGACGCCAGGCCTCGCTTCTAGACGTCTCCGGGGCCAGAAGCTGGAAGTCCCATTGGCAAATGTCATGAGCATCATGACACTCTTTCTGCACATTGCCGTCACGCAGCAACCGTAATACGAGAGAAACGAAGAGATCTGGTATGAGAGAAAACCGCGCACCAAACGAGGACGATCCCGTCAAAGCTTGTCCGTACTAGCAACTCGCTTGTGCCACCAGAGTTTGACGGCAGCATCGAGTCGAATGTACTTGTCACCGTTTCTCCTCTCTTGTCAACTACCGCGTTGCGCCAGCTGCTTCTACCCAAAGGTAAAGCAGCGTAGCTCCAAGCTTAGGCGCCCGGGACAAGCCGGGGTCTCGCATTTTGACTCCGACCCTTGCTGGTCGTCTCCGGACGACTTGCTTTCGTCTGCCTTGGGATTGTGTAACTTGATTCTCTTTTGAGGAGTCGGTCAAGCTGGAGTGGGCCTAGATGAGCGTTGGAGGCGCAAGTGATGATGTCGACAATTCGTCGACAATTCTCCGGGATTTGACATTCGCCGAAAGAGTAATGACTACTGGAACCAGAAGTATCTCATACGGCTGCGGTCTTGTATCGTAGTTCGAGCTATGGGGAGCTTAATTCATTCAAAAGCCTGATGTTGGAAGCACCTCTCTGGCAGATTCCTTTCATCACCTCTCTCATCTCATTCAACAACTCTCAACGTCTTTCATCTTGACAATCGCGCTCTCCCCTCTCCCATTGCGCAATACCTAGACCGAATCAATTTCTATTCCTCCCTTTGACAAGATGGCATCAGACATGAAGGCGACGGTGGAGCCCACCAAGAAGGGTTTCTCCGTCTGCGGTTACGAGAAGATCGAGTACGACTTTGAGTTCCTCGATGGCGTTTTCAACAAGCAGAACAGTCAGCTTGCCGACTGTTACTCGCGCTGGAAGCGATGCTTGGCTGTCATGGACCTCAACATCTTCAACATCTACGGCAAGGAGATGAAGGAGTACTTTGATCACTACAACATTGAGCTCAAGATTCACAAGACCATGATTGGTGAGAAGGCCAAGTCCATGGAGACGTTGCTGAGCATCGTCGACTCCATGACTGAGTTTGGTGTCTACCGCAAGGTAAGTATCTTGTCTTGATTCGAGCCATCGAAATTATCTAACACCAATTGAAGGAGCCTGTTCTTGTTGTTGGAGGTGGTCTGGTCACAGATGTTGCAGGGTACGTTTCCCCATAGAAGTTCCCTTGACTTGCTTGGCTTCTGACACAACCCAGCTTCGCATGCGCCGCTTACCGCCGCAACACGCCATTCATCCGCATCCCCACGACAGTCATTGGCCTGATCGATGCGTCCGTGTCCATCAAGGTTGCTGTCAACTACGGCAATTACAAGAACCGTCTGGGCGCGTACCACGCACCAACCCACACATTCCTTGACTTCACTTTCTTGCGAACTCTTCCCACCGCACAGATCCGCAATGGTTTCGCCGAGCTGATCAAGATCTCTACTTGCGCCCATCTGGAGACTTTCGACCTGCTTGATCGTTTCTGTGAGGAACTGATCAAGACCGGTTTCGGTCGCACTGATGGAGCTAGCAAGGAGGTCAGGGACGCGGCTGACAGGATCAACCGCAATGGTATTCACGAGATGTTGAAGCTAGAGACCCCCAACCTGCACGAGATCATGCTTGATCGTGTTATCGCATACGGCCACACGTAAGCCAACTTTCCACCCTGCATACGCCACAAGCGTTCTAGAAGCTTACCCCGCGCAGTTGGTCACCCCTCCACGAGCTCTCCCCCAATGTGCCTCTGCGCCACGGTCACGCCATCTCTATTGACATGGCCTACTCCGCAACTCTGGCCCACGTCCTCGGAAAGCTCTCCTCGGATGAGCACCGCCGCCTGCTGAACCTCTTCTCCCGCGCCGGTCTCTCCATGGACCACCCCCTCTTTGACGAGGACATGCTCGAGAAGGCTACCTCTGCCATCCTCAAGACCCGTGACGGCAAGCTCCGTGCCGCCGTTCCCTCACCTCTGGGCAACTGCGAGTTCCTCAACGATATCTCCCACGAGGACATGTGTGCTGCCCTCAAGGTGCACAAGGACTTAATGAAGGAGTACCCCCGCCAGGGTGCTGGACTTGAGGCCTATGTCGACGCCAGCGACACTGGCTACACGATCAACGGCTCTTCCGTGGAGGATGAAACCCGCAAGTACATGAACGGTGTCGAGCAGACTGTCACCCGCGACGATACTATCTCGTCCAACGGCTCTTCGACACCCGAGTATGGCTTGTCAAATGGCAAGAACTTGAATCAGGACAAGGCTACGTATGCCGCTGCAGGCTTCGAGCCTGAGATCCTGAAGAAGCTCAACGCTGAGGAGATGAAGAGCTCCAGCACACATGGCAAGGTCCACGTTGATGAGGAGTGTTGCTAGAGCAGGCATACCGAGAAGTTTTCCTTTGTAAAGCGGCGAAACGAGCATCGTTAGGATAATCGCATCAACTTAGGGGTCATTAAAAACTCGAGCATAGCTCTTGAGGGAACTTGAATGGATTCACTTTCAATCACAATGTTGGACACAAGTGCGCGCGCAAGTCTCCCAAGACGATATCGACTCATTATAGTGACTATCATTCTCCACATGAAGCACTTCAGAACATCCTTTTCAACCACCTCGGATATCCACGTGCTTCTTCTATCACATCAAGATCATCTCCCTACCATAGTTCGTCTCCAACCCATCATATCTTGATTCCTCTCCTCCTCCGCCTCCGCCCAAAAAGAGAGATCCAACCCCCAAACCCACGAACACGATGTCCACCACTTCGTCCCCCTTTTCGACCCGCATCATAGACCCCCCCATCCTCGGACCTCGTCACCAACCGGAAACACAAAGCCTGCCCGGCTAGCTCAATCGGTAGAGCGTGAGACTCTTAATCTCAAGGTTGTGGGTTCGACCCGTAAGTTACAGCTCACTCATCATCAGGAGATGGTTCATTAGTGGAACATGGTCACTAACTCATCCCCAGCCACGTCGGGCTCGATTCCCGTCCGCGATTGAAGCGCACTCACCTTTTTTTTTGGAGATTCCTTTCCAAGGAACGGGTTTCTTGTTTTTTGTTCAAGTTTGAAGTAGATTCGTGCGTATGGGTGGCTCCTCGAGTGAGGTTGACTTTGACCGTCGGAGGAATCGTGATGAGCTTGCAAAGAGGACTTGGTGGCATCAGCCTCCAAAAATGAGCGACAAATAAATGGTGTCACCGTTGGGTCCATGATTTGATCTGTCTCTCTGTTTATTCTTCTAGACTGTGCAAATGCAAAACGCCCATCTCGACGAAATTTTTTCATGTACTCATACATTTTTTCTTATCTGCCTCTCCATCTTCCCATCCTGACTGACCCCCTATGTATCGCTACCCCAAATTCCAGGTATCATAATACTCCAGACGCTGGCGAGGATATCTACGGGAAGGGCTCAATCGTCATCGTCGACGAGCCATTCTTCCTCCGCCGCAGCGCGCATGACCAAACCCACGCTCTTCTGCGCGTAATCCGCCATGCCCCGGCGCTTGGCTCTCGCACGCTTCGCCGCACGCTTGCCCTTTCTTCCCGGCAGGGCGTCCAGGTCCAACTCGCTCGAGTTCGAGTCCGCCTTCTAAGCCTCCTCGGTGGCAGGAGCAGGTGCAGCAGCGGCGGCATCCTCAGTCTCCGCAACAACAGCAGGCACAGACGCAGGCTCGAGATCCATCTCCTCGGGCGTGGGGGCGTCCTCAATGTCAATGAGTTCCTTCTCTGCGACATGGGCGTCCTCCGCCGCCTTCTTCCTGGCAGCCTCGTCAATCGCCCTCTGCTTCTGCAGGCTGTTGTTGATGAGCGGGGTGGTGTCGTCAAAGATGCGGAGCAGCATGGCCGTCCGGTCCTCCTTGGGCAGCATGAGGTTGAGCGAGTGGATGCTCTTCCACAGCGGGAGCGCCATGCGCTCGCTGAACGCCGGGTCGGAGCCGTCGGGCTCGACGCGGAGCACGCAGCAGCCCATGCCGATGTCGCGCACGCGCTCGCCAATCTCGCCCATCTGCTCCCACTCGCCGTCGGCGATGCGGGGGAACATCTCAATCAGCAGACGGCGCAGCGTCTCCTTCTTGGTCAGGCGGACGACGCGCTGCTCGCCGACGTAGCCCTGGAGGATGGGCATGCCCTCGGACTGGATGCGCCAGCGGCAGATCTCGGCCGAGGGGGCGTCCTGCTTCATAAACATCTTTACGCCGCCGTGGATGACCTTGATGCCGCGGCCCTCGTTCTCGGTGAGGATGTCGCGCGCCAGCGCCGAGGTGTAGTAGACGGCCTTGGCGGGCTCGCCCGTGGCGTTGCGGACCATGTAGCGGTCGTCGGGGAAGCGCGATGAGATGTGGTAAAAGTCGCGAATGTTCTTGATGACCTCGTGCTTGGGGTCCAGGTACTTGAACGGCTCCTCGACACGGCCGTGGATGTTGCGGTTCGAGTTCTTGGGCTTCTCTTGTGTTGTCGTCTCGAGCTTGGCCTTCTTGGTCTCTTGGGTCTCGCCGTCAGCCGTCTCGTCTTCTCTCGGTCGCTTAACACCGTTCGTAGCATCCTGCTCCGCCTCCTCGGCCTTTTCCTCACTTTTTACTTCTTCGGTGGCCTCAGTGGTGGTCTCAGGGGCCGTCTCCGGAACCGTCTCGGGGACTGCCTCGACCGCCTCTTCGGTCTTCACGGCGTCGTCAACCTCCATGTTCGCCTCGGTGTTCTCGGTCTCAGTCGCGGGCGTGGCTTCGGCAGGTGTGGCGGCCGCAGTCGCTCCGTTTGACTTGGTGGACTCGTCGCCCTGCTTCTGATCCTCGGGGCGGATCTTGACCTCGGCCTTCTTCTGCAGAACGGTGATGAAGAAGCCTCCAGTGTCCTGCTGGTGAGCGTAGACACGCATGCAGCGCTCGAGAGGCAGGTCGGCGCAGACGCTGCCCTCCAACGGCGGGAACATGGTCTCGACGAGTCTTCCGGGAGCGACGCCCTCGGTGCTGTTCTTGGTCCACTCATCGACCTCGGCCTGGGAGCTCCACAGCCTGCCAGACTTGTCCATGATCTGCCACTTCTTCATGCCGGGGGCGCGAACGAGACCCTGCAGCTCGTTGCTGCAGTCGACGATCTCGACCTTATCCGGGCCACCAGCGCGATCGATGGCGGCCGCGACGACGGACTCGTTCTCGACGGGGTTCATACTGCAGGTGGAGTAGACGACACGGCCTCCGACCTTGAGCATGGCGAGCGCGCGCAGCAGGATTCTGACCTGGGTGACGTGAAGACCCAGCGCACTGCCAGGCTGCCAGTCCTTCCACAGATTCATGTTCTTCCTCAAGGTACCGTCACCCGAGCACGGCACATCGGCGAGGATTCGGTCGAACTTGAGGTATCGAGGCTTCGTCGGGGTCTCGGGGTTCGCGGGGAGCCTGATCGCGGGGTACTGGGTGGCGTCGTGGTTGGTAACGAGCAGGTTAGGGGATCCGAGACGCTTGAGCTGGTGGACAAGCATGTGGCCGCGCTTGTAGTCGGAGTCGTTGGCGATGAGGAGGCCGGTGGTGCGGCCAGAATCCGAGGGGTCGGCCGAGAGATCAGCCTGGCGCTCCTCCTCCGTCTCGTCGCCGAGGTTGAGGCCGTCCTCCTTGGCAAAGGCGCGCAGAATCTTTCTGACTCTCGCCTCCTCGCCCTGGTGAATCATCTCGAGAAGCTGACCGGCCTTGCTGCCGGGCGCGGCGCACATGTCCAACACGGTCATGCCGGGGCGGACGTCCATCAAGAGGGGAGGAATCATGCTGACGACCTCCTGTCTGCTGATGTTGCCGACGGTCGTCTCGGAGACGAGGAACTTCTGGAAGGCGGCAAAGGGGGGGTATTTGCGGATAATGTTCTTCGGGGTGGTCATCCACCAAGCGAGCTCGTTGGGGTACCACGCCAAGGGTTTGGGGGGCTCGACGGTGCGTCCATCGGCGTGCTGGATGTTCTGGATCTCGGGCATGTATCGGGTTTGCAGCAGCTTCTTCACGGCCAAGGCGTGGCTGGATTTTGGGTCAGTCAAGATCGCGCGAGATAAGACCTTTCTGTCCTCCGTCGAATGACAAGCAGATGCCTTACCCTTTGGAGCCGCAGAAGCGGAAGCTGTTAGGCAGATCTCTGCGCAGGGCATCCCAGAAGGGGCCTTGCTCCTCCTCGGAGAGACCAAAGATAGTATTATAGTAGCGCTGAAGTCTCTCGTTCTCCTTCTTGACGGCAGGGTAGTTCTGCCACGACTCGCTGCGAGGCTGGCGACCGCGGTCACCGCCGCCCTCGGCGTTGCTGCCGCCGCGGGACTTGCCCTTCTTGCCTCCCTGATGGAATGATTGTCAGCGCGCGCGAACAGGCAGCAGGAGTCAATTGAAAAGCGACCGCAAGAACTTACTCTGAACTTGCGACCCATGATGCGTCGCGGGGGTGGGAAGAGAAAATTAAGTGAACGTGCGTAGAGGGGTATGGGTTGCGCACGGCGTGTGTTGTTCGAAAGGAAGGGAAATTCAGAGGTAAGAGTCGTCGCAGTCCAATCCTGTCAGCGTTGGTGGGTAGTGTCGCGCGGTGTGAAATTTTGCCGTCACCAGAAAAAGAGCAACGGAGAAAATGAAAAAAAAAAAAAAAAAAAAAAAAAAAAGTTGGAGGTTCGGGTGGAATGCGCCAACATGCGGCCAGCCCCTCGATTGGAGATGATTGGCCTATCAGAGGATAGCTATGGGGAGCATCTAATCACCCCGCATCGCACCCCTGCATCCTCAGGGTCCGCCCCGGCCCCGCGCCCGGCCTGTATCCGCTGAAGCCCGCTGGAGCCCGCTGAGCAGCGTCCCGCATTCATCACCTCTCAGTGTGCATACGAGTCTTTCGAGATACAGGTAAGCACCAAAGGTACTCAACCTTCATCTCATCATCCTTCTATCTTCGACGTCTGTTACTGCGGTAGATGCGATCGGGATTTTGACCATATCGGCTGCGGTCCATGTAAACTCAAGTAGCTCACCTCTGCGGAATGAGGCCGCAGGCACGGCGCCGATTACTCTACTTCTGGGAGCCCAAGCTTCCTGGAGGTCTGCACCTCATAGATGCGTGACATCCGCAGGGCGTGACAGCAAAACGTAAACTGTACGCTTGTCATCGCTTTCAAGAGCCTCCGATCACCGTCGCGGAGCTCATTCCGCTTCTCCCTCACTAAACAACCAAGTAATCCTCTCCGTTGTATTAATATCTCGACTGCTATTGGGTACCTGAGCTGAATGGTGGTGGGCACCGAGGCACGCATCGTCAGGGATGGGGGGCCCCAAAACGCCAGAGCGGCACAATGGACGTATAATGCGGGGTTTGCCTCGGGACCCGAGTACCGGTAGTCGGCGGAGAGCGTGGTCAACTCTTAGCAATTTCAGGCTTGATTTCCGTCTTGATAACTGCAGATTGCTGTCTCATTCTGTTAGTGATGTGGAAGTTGATCCCCCATACCCATACCTGCCAGTGGGGGTTGGGGTATCGGCAACCGAAGCTTGAGCTATCCCGCATTAAAGTCTATATGCGACCCTTTCGGATGGACATTCGCGTGGCGAGGAAATACTCATCTCTCACACTTCATCTCACTCATATAAAGCTCAAACCCACGTCCGCAATTGCCGGTACTATTCTCTATTCATATTGAAACAACATACACATACATATGTTCTGTAGAGCGATCCCTCATTGAGAGAAGAAAACCATGGCACCATCAACCTCAGTCAGCCAGATCCCCCACGCGGACGCCTCCGCCGTCAAACACACAAACGGCAACGGCGTTCTGCCCAGCTCTACCATTGCGCCTGAAAAGAAGCCCGGGCAAGACAAGTCAAAGACCCTGGAGACCAAGGGCTTCCCCCGCCCGCAAAAGTTTGACGATCCGTACCAGCAGCGCCAGCACCTTAAGGAGCGTCTGGCCCTAGGCTTCCGCATCTTTGCAAAGAACGGCTTCGACGCCGGCGTCGCTGGCCACATCACAGTCAGAGTGTGTATTCTTCCGTCTTGGAAACGATCAACATATTCTCGAACCAGCTTCATGAATCTAAAACTAACGACGTCAAAAGGACCCCGTTGAGCCGCAAACATTCTGGCTAAACCCATTTGGCGTCCCCTGGCCACTACTCAAAGCGTCAGATCTCATCCGCGTAGATGAGAATGGCGAAGTGGTCGAGGGTGGCCCCGTCAGGCTCTTGAATACCGCCGGTTCGTCCCCTCAGAACGGCCCAACTTTATTAGTTGCCTCTCAACGAATCTAGCTGACAATGTACACTCGTAGCATACATGATCCACCACGCGGTCCATGAAGCCCGCCCCGAGATAAACTGCGTAGCCCACTCCCACTCCCTCTACGGCCAAGCCTTCTCCGCCCTCGGCCGCAACCTCGACATCACCACCCAGGACACCTGCGCCTTCTACAACGACGTCGTCCTCTACAACTCCTTCGGCGGCATCGTCCTCGGCAAAGAGGAAGGCCTGCGCATCGCCGCCGCCCTGGGCAACAAGAAGGCCGCCATCCTGCAGAACCACGGCCTCATCACCTGCGGCAAGAGCGTCGAGAGCTGCGTCTACTGGTTCCTCAGCCTCGAGCGGTGCTGTCACCAGCAGCTTTTGGCTGATGCCGCTGCGGGAGGGAGGGGCCACGAAACGGTCAAGATTGATCAGGAAGATGCTGAGTTTACATACAAGTCCATCGGGTCCGAGGTGGCAGGGTGGTTTTCGGGGAAGCCTACTTTTGATATGATGGAGCATGAGTCTGGTGTTGCTTATAAGATGTGAGAGTGGTGGAGGTGGTGGGGTTAATGATGTATCGAAATGCCAGGCAGAATGAACAGCTTTGATATTGATTATCGCTGACGGAATTTGAGAATCTTAGCGACATGTAAGGTTTACCTGTAGCCATCGGTAGCTACCTATACAAAAGGGAGCCCATGCCATATTGAATCGTGCCTCTTCAGGACTGGGTGGGGATGTAGCCTGGACGGTCTTTTGTCTGGGGCATTATATATTCCAGATTTGGTGGCTAGCCTAAGGCATGGTACATAGGACTGGACTCCACAGCCTTCGCATCAAAGAGAGATCCAGCGGTCCGTCCGTCCTGACGTGCCTCTTCACGTATTCGTTATGTACTACGTTCGGCTTAAGGAATGACGGGACGGGAGCAAGGGTGTCTAGAATGACTCCGGCTTAACAGATATGTTGACTGCGACGGTGCAGGAACAAGGGTGTTTAGAATGACTCTTGCTTAACACATATGTTGACTGCGATAATCTTGCTACGCTCTCCAAATTCGAGACAAAGGCTAAGGACGCATCAAGCTCTGGGATTTGTGTCTGGGTCATACTTCAAGTCACTGGTCATTCTTTCAAACCGAATAATTCTCAACGTATCGGACATGGACAACAAGGGGCCAGTCTTGAAGGAAACCATGACAGTTTACGAGAGACTACCACATCTACGAACCTAGAAAGCCTCAGTTTCGTCCTCAAGGGGGTTCAGGCTATCGGCTAAAATGTCATAGATCGATGTGGTCTTTCCTGTTCTAGGAACTGTGTCAAAGTCCCAGCTCAGAAGGTTCGTCTTGCACTTTGAGGATGTATAGAACCAGGCCATTCCATCTATCTGCGTCGTTTCAAGCTTCCACCGGGTTGCGGAAGATTGTTGTAATGCCGTCTATAATAGTTTCTGGTGTAGTTGCGACTTCTTGCACCGCTCTACCCACGACAAAGGATGAGATATCCTTTCTTTTGTGTCACTGCCTGGTTTGATGAGTGTAGAAAGGGTCTAAGCTGCATCTTCGAAAATCGTCCAGTGATATAGCTTAGATTGGTTCTCCATTCTTTGTTAGTTTTAAATTTATCCCAACTATCCGCTATAAAAAATATTGGGTATTTGTAGAGGAGGACAGGAACGGAAGTCATATGTAACTACTCTCGGTTGATACTGTGTAGGAAAATCTGGCTGCTCGCCTATAATTTGCCTCACATCAAACCAAACAGACAGGAAAGGAACCTAGTACGGTCTCTTCACAACTTACAAGCTCGAGTACAGTCTTACTCCCTGGGCTCAAGCCCCTAGGCACAAGCTAACCATGCTATTTGTGTCGGAGGTTCAAGTATGTAGGTGATCACATGAATCATTCAATGTATCCGATCTCTATTGAGCTCACTCTCCGACTGCAGATTCGAAACACAAGTAACGGCTTCTTTCTATGTGTATGTGTACAGGATCTCCATACGGATGCCAAAAGTACACGCAGCCCGGGCACAATCTATAACATGCTGTTCTAATGCATCATATCCGACTCCCTGACTGGCTTCTCCAACCGCCTTACACATACTGAGATGCAGGAACAACCTCGGCCCCTTTTCACTTACTTTCCACCCTCAAAAAGCTCCTCTAAATCCTTCCTCTCACCACTATGATGAACCATCTCATAAAACACGCCTCTCGCTTTATACAACTCAACCGGTCGACCCACCTCAACGACCCGTCCAGCCCCCATGACAACGACCGTATCATAATCCGCAATCGTCCGCAGGCGGTGGGCAATCGTGACCAACGTACGGTCGTCACCGCCACCATCTCCGTTAACCTCCCTCCGCAGCACAGCCTGAATGCCCCTATCCGTCTCATAGTCCATGCTTGCCGTCGCCTCATCCAGCAACATCAACCGGCTGCCCCGCACCAGCGCGCGACACAGCGAGAGAACCTGGCGCTGCCCATGGGAGAAGTTCTCACCCTTGGCATTCACAACCGTCGACAGCGCCAACTTGGAAGAGTCACCGCCACGCGCGACCGCCGCCGCCGCGTCGTCGTCCGCGTCGGTATCCACGTCCGAAGAAGGCTGGTACTGGAACGAAGCAATCCCTTGACACGACTCGAGCGCCCTCTCGAGCACGGGCTCGGCAATCTTGCCCGTCGGGTCGAGGTTCGTCCTCAGCGTGCCGTTGAAGAGCACGGCCTCCTGCGGGATGATCGTCAACGCCTCGCGGAGCCGGCGGCGCGGGATCTTGGTGATGTCGATGCCGTCGTAGAGGATCTGGCCCGACACGATGTGCGTGAAGCGCAGGAGCGAGAGGACGAGGGTGGATTTGCCGCTGCCCGTGCGGCCGACGATGGCGACGCGCTCGCCGGCGCGGAATTTGAGGTTGACGTCTGTGAGGATGTTGGGACCGTCTTGATCGTAGCGGATGGTGACGTTGCGGAACTCGATTTCGCCTGTTGTCGGCCAGGTTTTGGGGATGACGTGGGTTGGGGTGTCGGTGTATTCGACTTGGCCTTCTTCCGGGTAGGATTCGTCGTCCTTTTCTTCGGTGTCGAGGCCGGCGTATTCCTTGATACGTACGAACTGTTCTCTGATGTTAGCCACCGGAACTCCAGAATCGCAAAGAAAAGGGGGGGGGGGGGGGAAAGGGGATGCGCGCAACTTACACTTTGCAGCTCTACCTCGAGGTCGTTCATGCTACGGACGAGACCCAGGATCGTCTGACTCAAACCGGTGGCATTGTGCAGCGAGAAACCCACAAGACCGGCGCCCACAAGGCCGGCCTTGGACACGGCAATGATGCCCGCGCTCAAGCCGACCAAGGCCGTGATGACATCGACGCGCATCGCGACCCACCGATTGCAGTTGAAGTGCGCCTCCGCCGCCCGAGACCAGACGCGGAGCTTGTCCGCGAGGTTATCACCAAAAGTATCCGGCATCCCGGCCCGCGCACGAATAATAGGCAGACCCGCGAGCGTATCCGCAAACTGCGAAAAGATGGGCGACTGCGAGCTCGCGACGAGACGCTTGATAGTGACGGCCGTGCGGGTGTAGATCTCACCGACGATGAGGCCGCACGTGGACGCGACGGCGGCGGGCACGATGAAGATCGGCATGATGGAGCTGATGGCGAAGATGCGGATGACGAGCGCCAACGAGCTCTCGAGGAAGGCGCGGAGCTGCGGGCTGACGCTGAGGTCGAGCGAGGACATGTCGCTCGAGAAGCGGTTGATGATGCGGCCGACGGGCGTCTGCTTGTACCAGCTCAGGGAGACGCGCATGACGGCGCGGATGAAGTCATTGTGCAGCTTGCGGGCGGCGTGCCAGGCGCCGTTCTCGAAGACGAGGAAGACGGCGGCGTAGAGAACCGACTCGGTGACGGTGACGGCGGCGTAGACGCCCAGGTAGAAGGCGATGTCGACGGCCGTCTGCCTGTCGTAGGCGTCTACCCAGACCGAGAGCCAGAGGGTGCCGCCCATGACGGAGAGCTGGGAGAGGAGCATCAGGAACATGCAGAATACTGCGTAACCTGGGCCGCCAAAGTAGGTCATGTACTTGAAGACTTTGTTTCTAGTTGTCAGCTTTGAAGCTTTGAAGGTGGTCAGGGGGTTACACTTACACATTAAACGAGCGCTCTTCCCGCTGGCCTTCATCTCCTGAGCAACCACGTCCTTCGTTCCCTTGTCGACGGCGACCTTTCTGGTGTCGTTGAGCGGATCCGTCTGCGTCTCGACTTCGGTATCCGAGTTGTCGGAGACCTCAGTGCTGCTCTCGCCTTCAATATCCTTGGCGACAGCGGCCGGGTGCCTGACGACACCAATATTCTGCTCAACGTGCTCGACGGCACCGTCCTCGAGAGTCAGGGCAACGTCAGCCTGAGCCGCAACCCAAGGCTGCTGCGCCACCAATACCACGGTACGCCCTTTCAACAAATCGGAGCAGAAGCACCGCTCCCAAAGCGAGGCCGCCGTCTTGGCGTCGAGCGCCGAGAAGATGTCGTCGAGAAGCAGCAGGGGCGCCTTGGAGTACAGCGCCCTAGCCAGCGCGACGCGCGCCTTCTGACCGCCCGAGAGGGACGCGCCGTTCTCCCCGACGACGGTCTGGTCGCCGGCGTCCAGCTCCCGCAGGTCGACGGGGAGACAGCAGGCATTGACGACGGCGTCGTAGCGGACCGGCTCGAGGGGGCTGTTGAAGAGGATGTTCTCCTTGATGGTGTCGTTTTGCAGCCACGACGTCTGCGACGCGAAGGCGACGTCCTTGGGCCGCGTAATGATACCGCCCTCCTTGACCGTCTCGCCCAGGATCGCGAGCAGGAGCGTCGTCTTGCCGCTGCCGCTGACGCCCGAGACGACGTTGAGCCCGCCCTGGGCGAAGTCGATGGAGAGGTCCTTGAGCTGGAACGAGGCCGCCTTGTTGCGGCGGAAGGTGGCGTCCTGGATGCGGAGGGGTCCCTCGGGGTACTCGTCGAGCGGCGTCGTGGTGGCAAAGTACCTGTCGAGGCGGCTGATGGCGATGGCGGCGCCGGTGATCTGGCGCGACATGAAGGCGACCTGGCCGACGTTGCGGCGGATCTGCTTGACGAGGTACGTCGTGGTGAAGGCCGTGGCGGCCGTCATGGGCTGCCCGCAGACGCCGACGTAGAGGGAGAACATTGTAATCATGGAGATGTAGGGCACGAGGGCGCTGATCTGGTTGAGCATGACGAACGACAGCGACACGCGCCAGAGGTCGCGCTGCTCGCTGGCGCGCGCGTCCTCGATGGTCTCGATGATGGCGTCCTCCCACGCAAAGTACTTGACGGCGCGGATGGAGGCGAGGTATTCAGAGACGAGCGAGATGCGGGCGTCCTGTGCGCGCCGAGCTTTCCGCGTCAGCCGGCCCATGAGCCGCGAGATGGTGACGGACACGGGCGCGGCGAGGAGGAGGATCAGCGTGCCCACGAGGGCGGGCCAGCCGAGCATCCTGTAAAGACCGATGACCGAGAGAATGGTGCCCACGGGCACGCCAGTCCCGGCCATGACGACGTCGCGCGCGCCAAAGATGGCCTGCACGTCAGCCGCCATGAGGTTCGCCAGGCGACCGGCCGACGTCGTAGATCGCCCGGCCTCCTCATCCTTCTTGTTCTTCTTCTTATCCTTGTCCTTGTTATTCTTGTCCCCGGCGCCATCGGGCTTGGGCGCGAAAATGTCCTCCTCGAGCTCCATGGACCCCATGGCTCGGTGGTACAGCTCCTGCGTCAGGGCGGACCGCAGGCGGACGACCAGACGGGTCGACGTGAAGACGTACTGCTGGAACAGAACAGAGCGCGACAGCGGGCCGCAGAACATGAGCACCAGCCAGAGCCAAGGCTTGACGGAGGCGCCCTGGGGGTCCGCGAGGTAGCCCAGGAGGTGGTACAGGCCGTAGGGGGCGACGAGCTCCGACGCGTAGGCCGAGGAGATGTAAAAGGCCATGAGGTTGACCTCCCTGCGCAGCAGGTAAAAGAGCGTCCACGTCGTCGTGACACCCCTGACCCTCGCCTTCTTGATCCGCGCGAGGAGCAGCAGCGGCTCGTCGTACCAGGGCAGCTGGGGCAGGTCCTCAAGGACGACCTCGCCGGTGCGGGCGCCCTTCCACATGACGGGGGTGAGCCACTCGAACGTGAGGTAGTAGTTTGCCCAGCTGCACGTCTCCTCGGGCGCGGGCCCGCGCTTCTCGTAGTCCTCGGGCATCGGCACGTCGTTTCCAAGCGAGGGGGGGACCCATTCCCTGGGCGTGATGACGGAGAGGACCACGGCGGCCGCCAAGCTCGCGAGGCCGCCCTTCACCGGCGCCGCCGCGAGGGCGCACTCGGACGAGACTTCGATGCAGGGCAGAGCGGAGGAGGCGGCGAAGATGAGGAGCTCGAGAACAAGGGCGAAGTTGACCTGGTGCAGGGCGACGTGCCGCCACTCGAGATCGTTGACGAGCCGTGAGAGACCTAGGACGAGGGCGTAGGCGGCGACGAGGGCGTTGAGCCAGGGAGTCTGTCCGCGGGCGGCCGCGAGGGCAAGGAAGGCTAGTGCGGAAGCACGAACGAGCTGGGCGAGGAGTTCCCAGGGCCATCTGATGCTAGCGGCGCGGACAGTGGTGGTTGTGGTGGTTTGAGGTGGTGATGAGGGCTTGTTGCGGCGACGGATGAGGCGTGAAGCAGTCCAGAGCGCAGAGATGACGAGGACGAGGGCTTGAGGGTACCCTGAGTCGGCGATTTGGGTCACGTCGTTGATCCAGGGTAGTTCTGCATGGCTATTTGAGGTTCGTCAGTAACGTTCCTTTTAACGTCCAATCAGATACGTAGGAGCAATGGATGAGGGACTGGAATCCTCCACCACACGCTCTCACGCGCCCTCACAGAAGAAATGTGCAGAAAGCACTTGATGCCATGGATTCACTAGGTTTTTGAATCAAGCCCGGAGGAATAAGTCCCATAAGACCATCTGGTAGCAGTCTTTGCATCCCACATCTAAACCCGGAACGATTCCCCTTCCCATGGCCATGTAGCGGTCAAGCATTCTGTATAGAACTCACCTCTGCGCAGTCGCCAGCAAAGCCTGGGATCGCAACCGCGCCTCGGCCGCGAGCGCAAAGACTCTCCGAGGTATAAGATCCATCATCGTCAGGGGCAGCGCAGCGAGAGAGGTGTTGTCGACACCACGGCCTCTTCTCCGTTGGCGCTTCTCTCGATGTGGGATTCTTGACTACTGCTATGAGCACCGCGTGTCATGAGCGAGAACGACGTTGAAACGAAGGATTGCAATTCGCTGGAGGATTAGTGCCCCTTCTGGGGAGTGAGGCAGTATGCAAGCCAAGACCAAGAAGGTCTACAGAAAAAGAGCGGAGGGGGGTAGAAATATATCAAAACATGTCGAGAAGGTATTCAACGTAAGAAGAACGAAAGAGAATCCCGAGACGTTGTACCCGTAAGAAAAGGTCGATAAGATACGGCGAGACGGGGGGGATCCCTGGTCTTCTAGGCTGTGCACCAGCTCTAGAGCAAATGGGAAACGGTCAATGAAGGCCTTCCGCTGGGGGGGGGGGGGGGGTACCCCAGCTAGGCAGCCAGAGCCTAGTCGGGATGCGTTCATCCTCATTGCTCAAATGTTCGTTTCGTCCATCCTTCCGGGGTTGTGTGGTTTGTGACGGGAAGGGCCGATTGCTGAGAATGCGGGAATGATGACTGGACCGCAGGACTGGCAAAGAATGCTAGCAGCTAATAAGATGAGGGGCAGGGTCACCGGTTGCGAAAGCGGCATCCAGAGTGTTGCAATCCAACTCCGACATGGGTTTTTGCATGCCGCCCTTGGATTGACACATTTATCAGGTAATGTACTGAATCCCAAAGCCTAGCCCGACTGATCGTCATTGTCAGCTTAATGCCCTTCAAAAGGTTCTCTCTCCAGTGCATTGCCTTTTCACAAGGCTGCACTTTTGTAAGATGCACAAAAATCAAGTTCCCAGCAATAGAGCTCTCGGACAACTTTGCCGGTCTCGGGACCGGAAAGTGGGGCCCTAAATTTGACCTCCTCCAAACGTCGGGAGCGGATGCGGAATGGGGTTGCCGGCCGAAGCAGGCAAGCCCAGGCAAGCCATCCCACTGACGCCACCCCCGTCTGTGAGGTCGAATTTAAACCAAAGTCCCAAACTTCAACGTACCAAAGTTCCTTTACTAGATACGAAGACCAAATTACCTAGGTATCCTAAAGTGGCCTTCCTGATAAGAGCGCTTACGGACTTCAATTCCCCAAAGAGAGTTTCGTTCAAGACGTATTCCAAGTTTCATGCCCATGCGGTCCCAAGGATAATAATATGGGCGGGCACCCCCCGTCGCATCCCGCCCATCTAGTTCCTGTCCCGTGTAAGAAAGCTTGGCATTTCAAGGAACCAACCCTTCTCACAGGGAGGATCATGGCCAGATTGTCCCACTTGCTTGAAACGAGTCGTCTCGGGGCATTGTGATTCACCAGAAACATTGATAAACGTCACCGACTGCATCGCATGAAGCCTGTCTCTGCTCTGTTAAATATGGCCTTTTTTATCAATTCATCTCGCAAAGTACATAGCAACATAAAAACCATCCTACAATACGCAATCGTCAAAATGCAGCCATGGACATGAAATCACCTCCTCTCCATAGATCCCAACATCAAAACGCAGCAACATAGCGGCTGCCGCATCAAATACACCACCCCCTACACCGTTGGACCCCCCCCCCCCATCTTCTCGGGGCCTGTCAGCCTGCCTGACACCACCGGCATCTCGTCGCTCAAAACGGCAGGTCCAGGTTCCCCCCTCACCACACGTCTCATTGGATCATGACCGGCACCTTCAAGAGAAAGCTCATCGGCCTTTGAGAGGAGAGGGGGGAGTCAGGACATGGCAATCATGTCATGTGCATCTTTTCTTGTTTTCGCTCACCAATCTTTTTTTTTTCCCGCGCCGTTTTATCCGTGTGTTTTCCCTTCTCAACCACTATTGCAGGATAAACGAGATTAGGCAGCAGTTGCGATTCTGACTTTGAGTTGTCGTCCATTCCTACCGGAGCGAGCAACATCTTTCATCAAAACCTAGGAGCCTCTCTCTTTCACTCATGGCACAAACTCAAGGTCAAGGAACTAGACGGACACGCAAGGCACTCATACGTAGAGATCGAATTTAATTATACGCTGACAATCTTTACCCCAAAAACTAATCAAGTTCTTTCAAACATAATACACACTTGAGCCTCCTGGCCGTGGTGATCTGTCTTCGTGATATGTACTTCATGTGCGTTAGAAACGTCTTCAAACGACCCCTCTCTCCCTTCTCACGCTCCATGGTTCCCAGGCAAGGATGAGAAAGAGATAGGCAGAGAGACCGATGAACAAACGAGCACACTTCAACCACCCAGTATAAAAACGCCCCAAAAGCCAAAGCCTCAACGCACTCCCCATTGGGCTTCTTTATTTCCCACTCCCCAAAAACTTGTTTTGACGACGCCAGGCAATGCAATTAATGAGCGCCTTCCCCACCGTTTCGTCTTTCCTTCCGTTCCATTCTTTCTCTCGTTCGTGTCGAGAATCAAAACATTAAGGGAACCTCGCTGTCCAAAATAAAACATTAAAATGACGATGACAAACCCTCACGGGGTTTAGTCTGCCTTGATTGCTCTGTCCGCACAACGTCAGCTTCGTTTTCCCCATAAGAATCCGGAGAGTGAGTGAAAGGAAGAAAGCTTACCCATAAATCCTCCGAACAAACGCGTACGCGCTCAGGAACCCCACCGTCCCCGTCAGGAGACCGTATACACAACACGCCATGAAGCTGTAGCTGAAGAAGAGCATACTGCTCACGAAGCCGGTAATGTGCAACTTGAAAAAGTAGTACCATACGCAGTACAAGAACACCCACACGGCGCTCCCACCGCCGACGGCGAACGACTGCCACCACCAGTTGTAGTTCTCGGCGCACAGCCGAACGTAAATCGTCACGACCGTCACCTCGGCAATCGTCACAATCAGAATCACCGACACCACGGCCAGGAACCCAAACACGTAGTAGTAGCCGCTCTTGTCCTGCCAGACGGACTGGAACACGAACAGCAGCTCAATAAAAATGACCGCAAAGGGAATCAGCCCCGCGAGCAGGACAGACTGCCACGACTTGATGTACCACGCCTGCCGGGGCACCTGGCGCGGCGCGACGCTCGTCTTGGTCGGGTGCTCCCATTTGGCGCTGCGGACGAAGCCGAACCAGGAGCCGGCGTAGACGAGGGGCACCTGGATGCAGAGCCAGAGGAAGATGATGGCGACGAGAGTGCCAAAGGGGATTGCCGTGCTTGAAGCCTGTGCCCAGACGAATAGGTTAAGGATAAAGACGATGCCAAAGAGGAGGCCGGGGAAGAGGACGGCGGTGACGAGAGCGTTCTTGCGGAAGTCCTGGCCGTCGAACGTCTTGTAGACGCGCGCTGAGAAGTAGCCCGAGAAGAGGCCAGCGAAGACGAAGAGGCCGACGCCGACACTGATGAAGCCGCCGCGGAAGCTAGGGTTAAGGACGCCGAGGGCGCTTAGCAGAACGAGACCAACCGCCATGAAGAGCAGCTGCATGCCGGATCCGACGAGCGGGGCCAGCAGGTAGCCGTGCCGGGGCGTCCGGAAGACGTCGGCGTGCAGCAGCTTCCAGCCCGTGACGTCCTCGAGTGCCTCCTCGTCAGACGACACGTCGGCGTCGTTTTCGGCGTCAATTCCGGCTCCCTGATCGAGCAGTCCGCCGGTCTTCTCAGAAAGTCGGGGCGATTTGTTGCCGGCCGTCTTCTTGCGCTTCAGCTTTGGCTTGCCGTCCTCGAGGGGCACCTCCTTGTAGCCCTTGATATCGGAGCGGATCGTTCTCGCGAGAATCATCAGGACAATGCCCGTGAGCAGACCGCAGATAATGAGCGAGTTGACAATGGCCAGCCAGTGAATCTTTTGGCCCTCCTCCTGATTGACAAAGTACAGATCCCAGCGGCGCGACCACTCGACGTTGTTGTCCTCGCGGAAGTAGACGGAATAGGTATAGGGCACGGTCAGCTTGGCACCGTCGTCGGCGATGTCTTCGTCATCGTCGGTAGCGGGTTGGTATGAGGAGGAATCGAGGTTCTGCTGCTGCTTTGGCGTCTCGGAGGACTTATTCGGGGCGAGGTAGAGCTCGAAATTCTGGTCAATATTCTGCAAATCCGCGGGGCACCCATTCTCGTCGCGCTTGTTATTGGGTCCGATGCTCTTGGGGTACACCTCGAAGCCGACGACGACTTTACCGCCGCGCTCGCCCGCCTTCCCGGGGGCTCTGCGCCAACGGATGACAATGGTGTGGTGGTTGTTGAGGAAGTAGCGCGGCTTGCCGCTGCTGGCCGAGTAATCCGTGAAGCCGAGCTTGAAGCCGGCGGCGTAGTACTTGCGGCTTTTGTCGACGGTTACGAAGCTCGTGGCACCGGGGAGGTTATCGACGATCCATTCGGTGACGTAGCCATCGTGTACCATGTCCTTTGCGCGGCGCATGTCCTTGCGGCTCATCTCGCGGTTGCACAGCAAGTTGCACGGCTTGTCCTGTCCGACGACCAGGTCAATGTCGGACGTCTTGATCCTGTCGCCGCGGAGGACCTCGCCGAGGTTCAGGGGGATGCTTTGTCCGCTAAGCAGTCCCGTGCCGGGCTTGCGCTGGCCCGTCGGCGGGCACACGAAGGGGAGGTCGTAGTAGGCATACTGCAGCTGAGTGTTGTCGGAATAGACCTTGTTCACGAGTAAGGGTACCTGCTCGCCGTCCTTATAGCTCTTAATCGACCAGCCTATAGTTTAATATCAAGGTATAGTCAGCGGTCAACTGCTCGAGCGAGAGAGAGGTGTTTGAGATCATGAGCTGGGGGCTTCTTTCTGAGGGCGGCGAACCTGGAATGTAGAATGCGTCGGCTGGTGCGGCAAGCAACAGGGAGACGAGGCACCCCAAGCCGGCCTTGAGCACCTGTCGCATTGTAATTAGGTTCGGTATTTGCGAGGTCGTCGTCGTTGTCGAATTATATCCGCATAGACCGTCTCGGCGAAGTTTGTGTAAGTGGTAAAAGAGCTGACCCGATAAGATGGGCGACCTGTCCTCTGCGGTGGTGGTTGTGGTTTAATCGGGGTACCTTTCCGGCTTGGAGGGAATTGAAGGACAATTGAGGATAAAATTAGGCCAAGTCAGGAACGCAATCAAGGTAAGACGAGTCCGGTCGCGTTCAGGTTCAGTCGAGGGTCCGTGGCTGCACGGTGTCTCTCTCCGCGCCACGCCGCCGCCGCAAATGGGTGGGAGGGCGGAATCCAAGAAAACTGGATCGGACTGGGCTGCGCAGATGTGCCGGCCCCAAAGGATCGCAAGAGGAGGAAACTCGGGGTGGTAGAAGGTGAGGTGAGGTAAGCTGAGGCGGAAACGAGTGGAATCGGTACCAAGTACCCAGGAAAGAAGTCTAAAGGTAAATTGTCAAGTATCAAGCTTCGAAATCTAGAACTCTCCCGTCTTGTTGAGAAATGACGCAAGTGAGCCCGCCGTCGGCCGTTATCGTTTTTGTTTCGAAACGGGGTCCAACCTTGGAAGAGTGGGTGAGGATGGAAGGGCGAGTTGAGGTGTTGTTGTTGTTGTTGTTGTTGGAAGTAGGCAGGTTGAGTGATGGGAGACAATGCATGCAGCATGGGGGGGAGGGGGACAAGAGGAATACAAAGACACACTCTCCAGATGGAAGGGGGGGAGGGGAGGAGAGGGGATGAAGGGGCAATTGGAAGAAACCTAGGACGTTGACGGGATGCAGCTGGCGGATGGAGGACGGGACGGAATCGGCGGGAAATAAGAACAGTTCACAAGGGGGGAGGAGATGGACAGAGCATGGGAATGGGAATGGAAATGGAAATGGGAGATTCACTGGGATTGCATGGCATGAGCACATGGGCTGCGAGCATGGGGATGGATGGTCGGGATGGGGGGATCGATGATGGGCGCACGGTTCAAGACCACTTTACATATAGGAGCCCACTGAGAGGTGAAGCATCGATCAGAGAAAGGCCCGGAATAATTCATAAATTGCTTTTAATCATTCAACCTCAATCTGAGATGCCGTCTCTCAGCGTAGCATCGCGGTCGTCGAGTGCCATCCATCCCTCGCTGTAGTCCCCATCCGGCATCGGGGGGGGGGGGAGCCTCTCTTCCCCTCTCTTCTCTTTCACAGAGGGTACTTGCCTTGCCTTACATTGGATATCACTAGCTTTGTACTTCTAATGTAGAGTAAGGCAAGGTAGGCACGCTTCCCTACGCGCTTCAGTTCCTATCTCGCGCCTGCCAAGACCAACATGTCTCTCAATGAGAAGCGCAAGACATGAGCGGGAAGGCTTGTCGCAATTCACCCATACTCATCCGTATGCGTACCTTGAAATTCCTTTCCCAGACTCGTTGCCCAATCCCATGAACGCAAGCGGTAGCACAGACATTTCTGCAGGTAGATACCTATGTACTGTACATACGGATAGGTTGCTCACGGTTCACCCCCCAAGACCCTCCAAAGAGCAGGCGAGAAGTGCGCCCCAACCCCTATATCTGCCGCCGCCCGCTGTCCCGCCGCACCAATCAACATCTGCTGTTGGGGAAGCTAAATCCAACCGACACGAGGGTGGTTCACTCTTTGGGGCAGGTCGCAGCCAAAGATGAAAGGGGTGTCCGCGTCGTCACGTGTAGTTCCATTGTGATTTGTGCATTGCTTGTGTTTTACAGAATAGGATATCCAGCTAGAAAAAAATAATTCTCACCCAAGAAGAGGGAGGAATGATTGGTTATTTGTGCACAGCTTACCTCACCTCAGAACTTGCGCCTGAGCCTCATCCTCAGCTTTGCAAGCCCTCGACTCGCGAGTCACCGCACTAGAAACGATGCCATGTGGAAACAGACGATCGATCTTATTTAGTGTGGGCAGTTTACGCGGCTCCCGCTCCCTTTAGTCAAGTTACTATCAATAGAAGCAAACGAACAAACCACTTCCGTGACCTGCCTCGTAGACGATCGCTCCCTCTCTCGAACAAACAGCATCGGGAGAGTGGGCTGTTGGACAGTGACAGGCCGGGTGTCAAGAACGCCCAGATATCGTCATCTTTCTCCATTCCCAATGTCACGGGGGGAATTCGCATACATGGATAGTGATGCAGTTTGCTTGGTGTTATTGTGCTAATGCCAGCTTATGCCGGATAATCAAACCCCCACATTTCCTCACCCCCAAATCCCCCTCATTTGCCCAGTGACCCTCCAGTCCGAGCTTCTTGGGAAAATCATGTTGAGCGTCCGGGGCAGAAGAAACAGGGAAAAAGCGGGATAGCAGCAAAAACTCCACCGCAATCTCGATACTGGAAGCAACAGGGGAAAATGGAAGCAACTTAATGGGCCTAGAACTTTCTGGGTGTCCGGCACGGCATGGCGGCACCTTTCTCCCGTTTTCGTCTCCACCGGGCACCTGCTTCCGGCCAGGTGTACCAGGCTCCTCCGGTCCGGGCCCCTTCACTTCCGCCCCATCATCCCGTCCCGTCTCCGGAGGTGCCACTCTGCCCCGGACCATCTCCTTCTCTTGGCATTCCGGTTGGAGACGGGCTCGGCCTCTGATTATGGATTGTACGGTCTGTGTCAAACATGCCGTGTGAGGTAGGTATTATTCGGATACAAGTGATATGAGTAAAACCAGGACCTCGGCGCTGAGGTGTTGTCAACCTCCTAATTGATTTTATTGGTCTTCTAGGGGTGATTCGCGCCCTTTTGTTTGGAAGAATACAAGCTTCTTCCTCCATAAATCAGTGCCATAAAGTACGTACTAGGCAGGCCTCATCAGGTCGTATAAAACAAGTTACAAAGGAGCCCAGATCTGAGTGATTTTGTCATATTATTACTAAGTATTGATGTGTTTATCCAATTTGCCTCTTGCTCTTTGGGTATCTTCAATTCCAACAGACAAATTTTTCAAATGAATAACAAAAGAACTCCAAATCAAGGCGTCCCGAATTTTAGTATCCAAGACTCCGGTAGCCCACCAGCTCGATTCTCTACTGGTATCATCGCCATCGAAACAAGGGAATAAAGGAAATTGCTGAAAAGGAATATCGTGCTCAAGACCCCCCATAAGTCGTAATTCGTCAATGCAAGGAAACAAGGACTTAAGCTGCAAGAATCTCAAGCAGCGGAGACCTCGCCTCGCCTTGCAGACAAATCGCCGTAGCTAGGCAGCACGGAAGTACCCTGGAATTCGGGTGCGGGTTGCTGCAACAATCTCGGCTGGAGGAAAGCGTCCGCTTCCGCCTCCTCTTGCTGTGCCATCACGGCTTCGAAGGTGGGAAGGCCCATGTCAAGCGAATCGAGCTGCATGGGCGGCTCGAGGGCGACTTGCAGGGGGATGTTCAAGTTGATCTTGGAATCGCCAACGACGATGGTCAACTGCAGCGTGTAGGTGCGGGAGATTAGGCAGGCGTGGAAGGTCGGGATAAAGGTCTTTCGGGCTGTGGGCAGCTTGAAAGGAATATGGAGAGCGGCCTTGTGAAAGGTGGGAGAGGAGCGGTCCTTGCTCGAGCGGCGGCTGTTGCTCTGACGCTGGCTGTCCGAGTCGGAGGGGCTGCCTTCACGCATGCCATCGCTGGAGTATCCGGAATCACGGCGGGCGGTGGAGGCCAGTTGCTGGCGCCAAGCAACCTTGTCAACCGATGTGGAGAAGAGGGAAACTGAGGTTTGGTATGCGAGCTGCTGGGTCATGGCATATGCCTCTTGGCTGTTCCCCATGTTGGGAAGCGACGACATGGGCGTTGCGCCATACCAGGTCTGAGCTTGGATCTTGGCCGAGACGGTGCTGACCTTGGGAGGCAGGATATCGGCAGAGGTAGGCTCAAAGTTGAGGTTGACCAAGACTGAGCCCTCGGAGGCTCCGCGGCCGTCGGCAGTCAGGTAGACGGCACCAGGCTGAGCGGTTGCGGCTGTGACAGTGCCCTGCTTGGAGGAAAAGATGTTCTTGCGAATGGTCTTTGTCTTGTTGAGGGCGTAGTTCTTGTCCTGCTTGGTGATGTTCAGAGGCGGGTCCTCGGGGGATCGAGGGAGGACTTTGATGTGGTGGGTGTCCTCCATGACCTTGATCGGCTTTCCGCCGAGCTCGTCCTGTCGCACAACGCGGGCCTTGATGACATACTGGACCTGGGCCATATCGGGGGCCATGTCATCCCTCTCCCAGCCGCCCATGGTCGGGGGCAGACGCATGTGGTAGTCTTGGATGTAATCGTACTGAGCCTTGTGAGTGCAAGCACTCATCGTCAGTTGGTGGGGAATGACAAAGTTGAAGGGAATGGTGTAAGCCCTGCCGGCCTCGAAAATCCGGGGTACGGGGTAGGCGGAAGCGAGAATGGGCATCTCGAGCTTCAGAAAGGTGTGAGAAGAAAGCTGAGGAATCTGAACGGCGTCAAGGCGAGTCCTCGAGATGCCGATCAGGATGATCTGAACAAAATCGAATCGGCTGTCATGGCTGGGCGTGATTGTGACCTCTCCAGAAATGGGGTTACCCGAGGTGTAGACCTTGGAGCTGTAGTGGTCGTTGATCGTGACCTCGATGCTCTGCTTCCTGGTGGAAGCAGGCTGTCGAGCAAAGGAGATGACCGAGCTCATGTCACTGTGGCTCGACATTTTGGCTGATTGATGGTAGATGGAGCTGGTTGGGTGTGACGATGACGATGATGGGAATGTCCCCGAGGTGGGGTGCGTAGCTTATATGTATGTAGACGAAGGCTTGAGTGAAGATCCCCCAGGTATTAGATGGGAACCAGATGGAGTCTTGTAAGTGACGATATGGTAATGAAACCAAGATGAAAGCCAGTGAGTGGTACGGAAAAATATAGACATTTCCATGACAAAAGGGTGGGCGAGGCGTGTCTCTTTTAAGGTCGGGTCAATGTCAAGGATGGGAAGGGAGTAGATGGATGGGCAGGAGTGCAATGCAGCGTGATTGTTTGACTCGACTCGACTCGACTTGAGCAGATCCATGGCAGCAAACGCCAGGGCCGGAAACAACCTGGAAACCCTCCACCGTCGACGTCTTCCTCGCACTTGCAAAGGGCGGGCTCCTCATCCTCAGCCTGCGTGATGGAGGGAGGTGGGAAACGTACCGGTACCTGGCCAAGGTACATGAGGTACTCGGATGAGGTACCGACGTTTTGAGAGAGGGTGGGTGGTGGGTGGCAGGCAGGTCCCCGGGCGGGAGACTTGCGGTTGCACGGGCAGTGGCCGAGACGGGAACTTGAACTGCCTGCCCTGCTGTTGACCGGTTGTCCAGTGTGTTCAGCGTGCAAAGGAAGGTGAAAAGTGGAGCAGAAGACAGCAGAAAGACAAAATCTGAAGGATGGGATCCACTAGAATGGTGGATGGCATGGCGGATGACTGGCGCTCCCAAAGGCGAGCTTAGGTGCTTGGTCTCGACAAGTGACGCCCTTCCTGTCGAGCTTACCTTATACAATTATGCGCTAGAGACATCCCCAGCGCTGTAGGGCATGCTCCGACTTCCATTCCCTCTGTAAGGTAAGGTAGGTAGGTAGACTGAGTAACTGTACGGAGTAGCCCACCGGTTGTTGGACGCAACTAGGTCGAGACCCCGAGACTCCGACCCTCAAAACGTCGCCAGCTGCGATAGAACGGCGTGAAAGGCGTGAATGGCAGCTATGACTCCGTCTGCTGCTCCGCAACTTCTCTGGGCCATCCAGGTTTCTTGTCACAGGTTTCCCATTACCGAATTAGCTAAGGTACCTTGGTATTGAATACCTGTTGAAGATATTTTACCTTAGCTCATTAAAGGTTTCTCGACATCAAAGTCCATTGTTGCACAGAGAAGGATTCAACTGCAACAGACCCTGATTTCCAATGCTCCAAATGATGCCATGTAGACCATGCAAGACGAGACGCATCCAACCCCAGACTCACAAGTTAAGGTACATTAAACAGCAATGCCTCTATTGTCTCTCCCTGCCGTTTCAAAATTAAAGGCTGCTTAGAATTCTTTGAGATTGGTAATCCATGGTTGGGAATCTCAGATTCAACTTTGCTAGCGTGTCGCACTTGCTCGCCAAAAGAGTCATCATGTCAACTTGGACGTCCGTCGTGGAAAGGCGCAGGACCCGCTTTAAAATGACGAGAACTGAGCAAGACCCTTTGACTGGACCTTCCTCCACCACCACACGGCGCCGATGATCGGCAGGTGCTCCTTACCTTCCTTTGGCAAGAACGAGACAGCAATTCCCGGCTGGTGCTAACCTCCTGATGCTTGCTGAGGCGGTAAGGCATGGAAAGCACCTCGATAGTGTCTGAATCAAGGGAAACTTTCATCTTCCCGGCCGATGCTTCTGACATGCATCTCCACCCACTCGGATTCCCAACCATCGCCAACGGAACCCGGCTCAAGCCTCTGGTACAGTCAGTCTGCTGACATGACGGATCAATTTGGACCCTGATGACTGTGACGCCAGCGCCAGCCAACTAGTGAAAGCTCAAGTCTCTCGCCGATCCATACTCGAGTAGAAAATGGGCAACCTCTGCGCAAAACCAGCGTAAACAACACGCAGCCCGCCCAGGCACTTGGCTGCAACCTTGGCCGAGAACCTGTCGTGCTTCCGGTACTCTCATGCATTCTCAGACCACCGACATGGCTCGACACGCCCTACTGCCGTCACGCTGTCGTCCGACACCAAAAGACAGTCAGCCGAATCTCCCAGCGCCCTACCGGATGACATTGACGCAAAAGACAAAGACAGCACTAGCACCTGTTCACAACAACATTGACTTGCAATGTCGCGGACCTCTGCTCTCGGAGCTCAATCGGAGCCGTGCCAGACTCCAGCCGTTGCCATCTCCAGACTGGGGAATGGGGAATCAGAATAGAGCTAAGAGAGCCGCCCCCGCGACACCACGCAAGAAGCAACTCAAACCGAGGGTGATGCGGGCACGCGGGGAGCAATCATGGGATTCAAGATCCGCGACCCCAGCAATCTGCCAACGGCTGCAGCGAGCCAACGTCCAAAATGTCACATTATTATCTGCCTCCCTGCGGCCTGCCACTTCCTTCAACACCAAGTTGTGATAAGACGCACGAGACAGCAGGAGAACCACGGCCGGGCAGCCAGTGGCATACTTTTCAGCCTGCTGCCGAGGAGAAGTCTTGTTAGGTTTACTGTTCTTCAATGATCGACCCCAATCGCGTCGCCAGTCCGACACCGCTGTCCCAATCAGCAGCTTGAATTCGTTCCATCACCCTCCACGACGACTGCAGGCAAGGGTGGGAAATTTCCTTCCCGAGCACTTCACTTCGTCATCGCTGCAATACGCAGTCACACGCACCAGGCGTATTTTCAAGCATAGGAGCAGGTGTGTCGTTGGTTGAAAAATTACAAGCCCGTCGAATAAACAAGGGCAGCCTGGGTAAACCGACACAGGGTACAAGCGCACGACAGGTACAGCAAGTATCGCAAGTACCTCTACCTCGATTCAATCGTTTTCACCCTCAAACATACGCGAGGTGGATATCGCAATCCAACGGACAAACGACGTGGATGAGAAGAAAAAAACTAATTCAGATACAAAGTTCGCAAAAACACACGACAACCGGCTGGGCTTTACGTACACGGAATCGATGTCTAATGAGATCCATCCAGGGGCGCGGCGCTTTGCCTTTAGGTGCCTGGCGGCTGTTGCTGGCATTACACGAGATCCATGCCATCGGGTCCCCTTGACGTACACGGTTGAAAGTGGACTCCCGCGGCGGAGGCACATCGGCCACCCGGTTCGGCCTCCCGTTAGCGGTCGATACCCTCTGTTAAGCCGGTGGATCCCCCGGTGGTCTAGGGCCCTGGAGGTTGCCATGATCCATCCGAAGGGTGCGCTTATGGGGGCGTGCCTCGCGAGTTCTTAACGTTAGGGGACGCCGAAAGTAATGAGATCCATCAGAGCTACGACCATGACCATCGTGAAGTGAAAATTTTACACTCGATCCCACGCCTTCAAAGTTGCAAAGGTCTCGAATGGCCACTCGCGGCCTCGCCAAGGTAGTGGCCGCATGGACCATTGGATGGCTCACACACCATGGAACATGCAAAAGCCACAAACAGAGGGAAGCCATTACTCTCACATGACGAATGGTCGGGTACCGCAGGAGAGAACCCGAAGAGTACAGCTGGCCACGTTGCGGCCTACCAGGAGCGCAATTGGATGTCCAGTAACAACAGCCGCACGACGATGGTGAGCTTATGACTGATGAGATCCATCGAGGTGATGACGCTAGAATGTATGGAACGTCTGAATGGAAGGCTGGAACGAGCCAAGTACGTCAGGCCAAGGCACGGGAGCAAGCGGATCTTGAAAAGTTGAGACAAGACAAACTTGAGGCTCCATCGCGGAACAGAATGGGGCTCTTCGGGTTACAGTTTACGGCGCATCACTACCTGCAATGCTGCATGGCCATGCTGTGCGGCTCCTTTGTGAGCAGCAGCTAGAGCCGCCGTGAGGTTTTGATCGACTGACCCAAATCAGGGGTGCATACGGGAAACAAGCCAATGTTGAACGGGCATGCTTGAGAACAACAGGAGACAACTGTGGGTTTGCTTGATGTGGATTGTGGGTGTTAGTGACGATGGTGCAATACCACGAATATCCCGAGCAGAATATCCACTTTGAGCCGACGACAAACGAGCCGTGGATGGCCGCGGTCTACGATGGCACATGGGTGTTTGCGATGTCGACGGTCGGACAGTGTGGTTGAAGTTTTTTTTTTTTTCGAGAAAATTTTTACGAGCAATTTGTTGCCTCTATTGCGCAGAGTGGAGTGCCATAAGCGCCATCTGTCCAAGGGAAAAGGACCCACGATGCGCCTTTGGATGGACAGCACTGGAGACATGCTGGAGACATCCCACGCTCCGGAACGAGAGTCCGGAAGTATTACCTAACACTCCCGTTAACCGCCCTTCCGCACATGGCCTCATCGCCAAATGTCTATGGCTAGACCCTAGCAGGCCTACGATGATGGGATTCCGCCTCCAATCGGGACGGGGAGATCCTTCAGACGACGGATGGGACAGCCTTTTTCGATTCCGGGTCATTCCCAGACTACGAAAAGGCGTCATGCACACATGGCCATGCACCCACCGGTAGGTGTAGAAACTTTGGCGACCAAGCCCAAAGACTCTCATTGACTCACGCGCCCAGTGCGCCCTACATACCGCTGATGTGCACCGCGCCCTGCAGAGCGCCTCATGTCAATGTCGCTATTGCACTAGTAGGCTGGTGGACAGGCCATAGACAACAACGCATATCACTTGGGCATCTCCCGGTTCATTGGCAACCACCCCCAAATCACAAGAGCTGACCAAGCTCCATGATGAATAATTCCCCGTCTTCGCTACACCGGAAATCATGTTCCTCGAGGCTGAGGTGAACCAGAACACCATCTCCAGGACTGTATTGCGTCAACCCTCTTGACATTTGCTCACCAAGCTCATTGCGTGCTCACAGCCGCAAACTTACAGACCACCCAGGAATTGCATCATGCACGCCTCCACTGACTCCTCCCTTTCCACCTGAAATTGGGAGATGGCAAAGCAATCAGGCCTAAGCTCAGCCAACACCAAAATGCGATGCGTGCAAAACCACAAGCTTACTCGGAATACGCAAGTCTCTTTGAAACACTGGTGGTCTTTACCCCGGCCATGACAAGCTCATTCCTTCGTGGGGAGCTTCGTGTATATGTGTGTGCATTATTCAGCTTCCCCTCTGCTTCATCATGTAGTCGAAGGACGACATGTTCCTCTACATTGTCTACTTCTCTTTACCCCAACTCTTGACTCCCGTCGACGACGCCACATGCTTTCTCTTGCGCCCGCACTGCTACCAAAGCCGGTCAGACGGGCCAGGGACTAGACGATCCGTCGACCGAGTTGTTGGAAATGGTGTTTGGGACGGTCTGTTGCCGTGAAGGCGCCGTTTCGGGTTGGGGTAGGTCATCACTCCTTTCGCCCAGCTTACTCTCTACCTTATATCCGTATTGCAGGTTGCATTGTACCTATCCAGAGGTGAGCGTAACCAGATTATGGTGACGGGTGGTTTCACATCACTTTTGGCTGGAGAAATCCTCCTCGTCTGGTAGTGGCAGAGCGTCTTGCTCTGTCTATTGTCTCTATATATTCTACATGGCGTATTCGCCTTTTTTCAGTAAGGGTGCATCTAACATGGACATGTTTACGTGTGCACGGGGCAGAATTCAAGCACCATTGAATGGGTGCATTGTCTAGTCATGCCACGAAATGTACAGCATGATACCGGCGCCGACAGCAATGGCGGCGAACTGAACGAGGGTCTTGCGCAGCTCGGCCATCTTGTTCGGGCCCGTCTCGAGCAGCTCGGGGATAACGGCGACGGTCCCGACGTAGAGGAAGGTACCCGCGGTGAAGGGCAGAAGCAAATCGCCCCAAGTCTATCAGGTCCATCGTCAGCAACTTGTGATTCGTCACGCCAAACTTGCGGTAGCGGCACGAGAGGAAAAAGAGTGCAGGTTTTTAACTCACCAAGCTGGTACCCCAGAGCCCCGCGTTACGCGGCATACCGCCCTCGCCGGAGCCGGAGCTGCTGCCGCCGAGCTCCTGGACGGCGATGCCGATGAGGGTGCCGAGAAGGGCGCCGAGGGCCGTGACGAATTGGGCGCCCATGGCGGCGCGCTTGCTGAAGCCGGATTGCACGAGCAGGGCAAAGTCGCCGACCTCGTGGGGGATCTCGTGGAAGAAGACGGCTACGGTGGTGGTTGCGCCGATGGTCGGGGAGGCGTAGAAGCTGGCGGACATGGCGAGGCCGTCTGTGATGTTGTGCGTGAAGTCGGCGCTGCGGGATCTACGTCAGTACAGTCATGAGTAGAATCGCGCCCGGAGGCCGAGTGGAAGACTGGGTGGGAGGAAGTCGTACATCAGGTTCAGGTAGCCTCCGAGTCTCACGCTGGGGTTCATCTCCTTCTCCGGCTTGTCCACGGCGCCGTCGGCTCCAGATCCGGAGTCGGTCCCGGCCTTCTTCTTGCGCGAGGTGACCTTGCCCGCCTTCTCCACAGCAGACGACACAGCCTCGGCCTTGGCCTCCCCGTGCTCCTGCGCGTGCGAGTGTCCACCGTGATCGTGCGAATGCCCCTCCCCGCCCGTAGCGATGCGCAGTCCCTTATCCATGGCCACGAACGTCATGAAACCGACGAGGACCGCGACGCCGAGCAGCAGATTGCGGTTCGGTTCGACGAGCACGAGGCGCGCGCGCTCGGGCTCGTCCTCGCCGAGGAAGATCTCGGGGAGCAGGTGGAACAAGGTGTCGCCCATGAGCCCTCCGACGGCGAAGGCGACCATGACGGAGAGAGAGGAGGGGTCAATGTCGGTCGGGCAGAGGGCGAGGAGGAAGTTGGGGGGCCCGGAGATGTAGAGGGTCGCCAGGAGGGCGTTTACGGCGGGGGAGCCGGGGAAGAGGGTTCCGAAGGCGCGAGAGAGGAGGGAGGGGGTTTCGGAGAGGGAGGCGAGTTTGGAGGAGGTTAGGGATTGGACTATCGAGCATTGCTGGGATGGTATCGTCAGTTGCGAAGCTCTAGGCTGATGATTTTCGGTGCTCTGAGCTTCTTGTGCGTCCAATCGGGTTTGCTTCATATTCTTCTTCTCCTCGCACTTACCTGCAGCTGCTCGTCAATCTCCTCGAGGCTGAGTGATGCCACGGGCTTGCTCGTGAGACCAATTTTCTCGGCGACGGTGGAGGCGAGGCCGAGCTGCACCATGAGGAAGAGAGCCCAGAAGGCTGGCTTCCAGGAACGAGCCATTGTCGCTACAGTTGCTTGTCAAGTTCGGTATTTGACTCTGAGCTTATCTCTCCGTTCTTCGACGTGTTTTATGTTCGATTTTCACGAGGTTGAACGATTGTCGAGGCGGGGGTGGGTGTGGAAGAAAAACGAGTGGAAGCTCTCGATTGCACGACGAGGAATTGTCGAGAGAAGCGAAGAAGGCTGTGGCGGTGATCCTAACACTTGTTGAGATCTCTCTCTCTCTCGTTTACTCCAATTTCCGCATAGTGCAGAAAGCCCCCCCTCTCCTCCCTGGATAAGCTGTCATCTCATTCCCTCTTCCAAACCTTGGCGAGCACGTCCGCTGCCGCTGCCGCTGCCGCTGCCGCTGCAGTGCCGGCCGAGGGAGACGCTGTAATTCCGACCATCTTCGGCCGATGACCGGTGCGAGCTGTGCCTTTCCAGGTCGCTGGAGCCTGGAGGAGCTGCTGAGAGGGTCGCGTGCCGCTGATTGTGAGGGTGCTGCTCAATGGAGGGGGTAATGCGAGCTGTGTGCAAGCTGAGAAGCATAAAAAGGCCGCTAGGCCATTTTCGGGACTTGTTGTGCAAGTCTTGCGTCCGATGTTGGAATTGGCAGGATAACTCATTCATACGACTTGCCCAATAATCGATATGGGTTGGAAGTTTGGTCCAAGAACACGGATCAAAGTTGCCAAAGACATTTGGAAACAGAATATGCAGAAGGAAGGGGGGTCTCGAAGCATTTATTCGTTTTTCTCGACCTCCTTCCTACTTGGACCCTTAAGGTACAACAATTGAGACTAAACCTCTTGGTACTGGGAAAGAGCTGGGGGCTCCCGAGGGTTTCGAGTACCCGGACGGGTCGGTTGGTCGTTTCCACTTTCCATCACCACCACTTGCCGCGTAAACGACATTCCCTCTTCAGCTTCGTGGGAAAGAGAGAGCAAATACAGGACTCTGTTTGGCCCAATGCTGCTGCGGAATGTTTTGAGCACTGACAGGAAATGGGTAATGCTTGGGAAGTGACGGGTCCTGATTTGCTGGGAAGGTTGCATCTTGCTCTTCGGGATGTGGGAGTAGAAGCGGGTGTCAGTGTCACCGAGCTTTTTGGGTGAGTTCTGACGTCGCTCCGTGAATCAGGTATGGTCCGCCCCTCGAAGCTCTGTTGATTGTGTGGTTTGCCCTCAATTGATCTCGATGAGTCTAGTAAAGCATCCCCATTCAAATTTTGGGAACGGTGCAAGAGAACGAGGGCTCATTGGCGATGTCCGTGTCCATGCTACCTCTTCACTCTCGTTCAAAGTGCCAAAACTTCTGTGCGCCATGTTGTTTCTTCAAGAAATAGCATGCCCGTAGCATCTATTTGTTCAACTGCACAGATATCAACAACATTGAAATCCAATAGCATAATCCATGGCCTGTCCGGGATGAATTGGTGGTCCACGTCTCCCGCTAGAACCGGCCCAGATTTCATGGGGGACCAGGGTCTCGGTCCGGCACCTTCACCAAGAGGACGTCCTACCGAGCGACCAATGATCTTGCGCTAGTGACTCATCGTCTGAAGCTCCAGGAACTCCAGCAAAGCCTTTAACCATCAGGCCTTCTGCTTTCCTTTGCGGCTTCGATCTCATGACTCAGTTCTCCTGGTGGGTGGCTTCCCTGAGAACTCTAAACGATCTACTTCTCTGGTGCCGTCAAACCCCACACATCGCCATCTAGGAGCTATTCGTAAACAGTATGAACATTAACGGCAAACATCACAGTTAGGATGATTGCCGTTCGTGCTCCTATTAACCACGAACAACGTCTCAGATGGATCCTCGCTCGATGCTGGCGAGACACCCCGTGTATAGCCAAGTAGACTGTCCGACAGAAGTAACGCCGTCTTATTCTCTACACCAAATTGAACTGCTGCAATTAAGATGTCCGTCTAGCAGTCGCGTTTCGATTCCTAAGAATTGCCGTCTTCAGCCCACACGCCTAGGCACCGGGACGCACATTTCTATGCCGTGCCATATCTCGTGGAATAGGAGAGATTGCTCAGATACTTGGCGACCGATGGTTTGAACATCCTCACCGAGATGGTTTTCTCAATGGATGGGCCCTTCAGGGGTGATTATGTGACCGTTGATGACAAGAAACTGTAGTTACCAAGGTTCGATGACAACGACGAAATCCGGCCAAACGGGTGCCCAACTCTTTTCGGAGATAATGTTCTTGAGACCCATCATCAGGCGTCAAGCAGCCAGAATGTGTCAAGTCCATTTGTTCTTGTAAGTCTACCTTATTGAGCAGTTGTAGCCTTTCTCCGGCTTTGTCGGCTATAAAAGGTCCAACCCACCGTCTCATCACCCTGCTTCTACTCGTTCATCTTGTCCTCGTCGCCCCATCTTTCGATCACCCTATCTTCCAAAGACATACCAATCTTCAAACATATCGCCTCCTCACTCCTTTACTCGCAAATTGCAGTCAATTCGCATACAACATGTACATATACAACGTTTTCGACGCAATAGAGAGTGCCACCGATGCATACGACGGCAAACTGTCAGACTACTACTTCCTCAACCAATGCATGCGTATCATTTGCGAGCTATACGGAATGGTTATCCTCGGCATCATGGACTATTTCATCGTGCTCCTCGTGCTTCGATTCGACGCCGAGGAGCAGCCGTGGCGCACACTCGGCCACGACCCTTACGGGTTCATCTGGTCCAAATACACCAAGGTCTACGACGTCGGCAGCATTGAAGATTTCGGCACGCAGCAGGCTGGCAATAACGGAACTATTCACGGCTTGGATCTTCTGAACGGCACAACGCCTGGTCAAGAACCTAACTATAGGCTGGTCCTGCGCAGATACGGCAAGGGGTGTTGTGGAGGTATCCTTGGGCTGTATGATGGGTGGAAAATCTTTGGATTCTTCCTACACTATGCCATACATGATTTCCGCGCTCTGGCCGCTACGAGATCCGCTCTAAGAGAAAGCGGTATTGACGACTCGGAAACCGCCTTGGAGCATTGCATCATATGGGCTTTGTCGCTTGTTCCCATGTTCTTCAGTGGGCAGTCTTACTACGATAATCCAGTGCAATCAATAGTTTGGCTGATCCTGCTGGAATGTATCATACAGGCGTTCGCTGTGTTAGCTCGCTCGCGATTGGAAAAGGAAGAAGAGGACGAATGGTAAAACAATAAGGGCAACGAGAGCCCGCTGATGGAGGGAGATCATGCGAGGGATGAAAGGGACTGATAAAGGGGCGATATCATCAACACTACAGGGAAAGGGGCTGAAGAAGAAAACGAAGTACTCCATTCGCTTGTGACTTGCGGCTGTTCTGCACTCACAACTTCTGGGGAAGACCGAAGAGTTACGAAGATTTCATGCGGATCAAAGTAATAAGAAGATCAAATAATGTTATGATGAATGAGAAGCTTCTTCTAGTTTGTGTGGTAAAGTCCCTGCTTCCATAAATTGGGATCGCGTGCATGACCTATCAGCGATATTCGTCGATATGATAGCCATTGCCGAGACCTCACTGCCCAGATAAAGATAGGGATGCTGTTGCCAGGTTCGACGAGAGGGAAGGTACTATATACCTTTCGTTTACAACGATGAGGCTCGGCACGAATGCCAGCTTAACCGTGTCGGACACGAGGAGCTGGGAAAGAGGAGTCAACATGACGCAAATCGCAGTTGTCGCAGACGTCTGCGGAGCGTGGAAGTAGCAGTCGTCTCCAGATGATCATAGCCAGAAGTTTAGGCAACTACCATGCTTTAGTTATATGCATCCGGCAGGAATGTGCAGATATCGAGCAAGGATACATACCTTTCGATGAGTCCTTGCCGGATGTTTGCTCCATCAGGCATGTTGAGAAGAAGTTGCGGAAGAGATGACATGGTCAGTCACTGCCTCCAACGGCTACATATGGGCAATTTCCGCATCGAAACAGCAGGACTCAGCAGCAGTGCCAGCCAGATTGCATTACTTCCAAATATTGGAAGCAGGAAATGGCATCCCTGGGTCTCAAAGTTGGAAGGTCTGATTCTGTTCCACGAAGTACTTGATCAGTATATCTACCCATCCTCTCCCCCCCTCTCTTCTCTTCTCTTCTTCTTCTTTTCTTCTCCAGGGAGGTCGTCTATCATTCACTACCGAATACAACAAGCGAGCCGCATAGCGATACACACTTACACCTATACTTACAGCATGGACCTCCTTTACGTCATCCTCGCGGTACCGGTCGCGGTCGCCTTCTGTTTTCTCGTCATAGTTCGAAAATCCCTCCGACGTGGCTGGACAAGACTCCGCCCCCAAGTCAACGAATGGGCAAGTCTGGCCATGGTCGCGCTTCTGGAGGCCTTCAAGAAGGGCATTAAGGACGCCCTGAAGGAGGTCTTCAAGGGGGTTATCTTGACAATTCTACGAGAAATGACGGGCTTCCCGAAGCCTTGTGCCGCTCAGGGCGGTGCAGGTGGACGTTGCCCTGATGAACCCTTTGTGGTTCACAGAAGGTGTCTTACCCGACGGTACCTTCATCCGACAATCTCCGACGCCCCGGTCCTTGGGCTCCAGCGGGGGACCTTACAAATTATGTGCTCTCTCGGGAGCTTTCTTGACGACATTTTTTCTTACGACATCTTACATCACGGCATCTTGCTTCACGACATCTTGCTTCACGACATCTTGCTTCACGACATCCTCCACATTGACATCTTGTATGACAGCCTCTTTCATCATGGATCTCTTACCGTATGTCCTTCCATCACGGCATCTTCTAGGACGACGTTTTTGGTCAAGGCATCGCCTGCCATGGTTATCCCCCTATCACGAATCGTCCCATCACTGCATTTTCCCGGCATCTTGTACATTATCATCTCTCATCCTGGATCCCCTATCACACCGTCTCTCAAAGAAGCATTCTTCGTCATGGCTGTCTCTTGTCGAAACACACTCATCACGGCATCTCGCACAACAGCATCTTCCATCATGGGTCTTCCATCACGACGTTTTCTCTCACAACATCTGTCGTCATTGCCGTCTCCTATCATGACGCTTCCTGTCATAACATCTCACGACATGTCTTCTACCAAGACGTCTACACTGGCTTTTCTCATGTCATCGGCCCATGTGTCGTGGCGAAGTCATTGCACTCTATTCGGCTTGTCCAAGGTCATTGCCAAAGCTATCCGTCATGAGTTCGACCCACGAGCCTGTCTTCCACCAGATGACCGACTGATCACTTCATCTCAACGACTTCCTTGTCAAGAGTCTGAACATGAAGATTTGTCATCTATGGGACGCTGTAGGATGACTATCCTTACTGGCTGTCGTGGTGTCGGTCCCTCCCGGACTGTCTCCAGAGAGCCTGCCAACATCAGGATTATCGTCGAATGCCCCTGGCCAGACTGGACTTCGGGACGAGAAGCCGTCTCTTCATCCGTGCTCTTGAAGTCCAAGTCTGAGGATGGCTATCCGCAAGCTGGCAAACTAAGACAGTGGTATGGCTTCCTTGCCTTTGCTCTTGATTACCTGAATACGCAGCTAACGTCTTCTGCAGGTTCTGTCCCTCTCAGGTTGTGTCTGTTTTGCAGTATGGCTCAGTTCATGTTGAAGCTGTTCTTCGTAGCTGGTGCTGGTGGTTCGGATCACATGCTCTACGGGTAGGTCAAGTTCTTGAGTCTCTCTGTTCAACACAGCTGACAAGAATTTGAGGCTCTGGAAGCCTTGGCCAATCAGGTGACGCATACTGCTGGACCTGTGTCGAAGGTGTTGATGCCGCCACTGTCTCCTTCACCATGGGTTGCTTCTCTTTGACTATTCGTCATTGCAGCACAATCAACCATGAGCGGGTGGGGCGCGCCAGAAAGCACATGGGGGTGTGTCAGTGCGTGTGACAGCCGCTGGAAGGAGCATCAAAAGGTGGTCAGAGCTTCCCAAGTCGCTGGTTCCCTCTGCCAAGTCTTGCACCTCCTCCTCCAAGCACCTGGAACCCCGCCATGCCCGCCTCTTTTGCAGCATCCAAGGTGGCTGTGCAAGCAATCGACACTTCAACCCCTCTTACTGAACAATCAAACTTCAAGTGACGAATCCACCGAAGAGAGAGTGGATGGGGGGGCGAAAAAGGGGTCCGTCACTTGTCATCGAGTCTCCCATCAAACAAGATGTCGTTGGGTGCAAGGACTGGGAACACCTTGAAAGTCAACAAAGGCCAATGACGTCGCTCGCCGCCCAGAGGCCTCTCGGGCACGCACCAGCGCCATCACCAAGCTAAAGCACGGCGCACCACCACCAACAGCTGCTTTAAGCGCCATGCAAGCTGTTTCGACGCACCCACAATCCAACCATATTCGCCCTCACTACACCCCCGGTCCTTGAATAGACAGAACCCGGCTCGTCGTCACAAAGTCTCAGAGCACCATCCGAAGTGCCACTCACCTTTACCGTTCCTTGCGATTCCTGCTCAGAGGTTTCCTGCTGGCGAATAGCTATTGCAGTTCCCCTACACAGTCGTCACTTTGTCTGATCGCTGGCGTCCACCTAGTGTACCAACCAGACCTTTTATCCTCCGGACCGCAACTCGCTTCAACAACTTCCCGAGCAGACGCTCTCTCCCACTTGCAAACCGAGCCCCTTAGACTTTCTGGACCCCGCGGTCTCTCACCAAAGTTCTCTACGACATTTACGCGCCAGTCGCATCTCCAGACACCACCACCCAAGAGCAACCATCTTGTACGAGGCCCGACCTGACGTAACCAAGACCTCAACTTTCTGCGCCTGTTTTGCGCACCCATCTTCGTCATGGCTTCGGGACACAACGTATGCCCTCCAAGACGGAGACAATATTGCGACCGCTTTCACTGACCTTGAGACTAGGACCCCAAGCTTCTGTACGCCATCAATGGCGTCCAAGCCTTTCACATCTCCAATGGCAAGGAGGAGTCGCTCACACCCGCCGGGCCCCAGACCTTGTCGCTGTTGATGGTACCGACTTCTTCGCCCTTCACCGACGCAGACTCCCCCGCCGAGGACTTCTACCTGCACCTCCATCTACCTCCCGAGCTCGATCTTCCTCTTCCTGCGACAACACAGATCTACCACCAGCCGCCAACTAGCTACCTGATTCCAAGATGGGATCTGGGCCCAGACAGTGGCGCTTTCACACGTATCGAGTTCCCAGACACTGGTAGCCGGAAAGGACTGCAGGAGGACGTCGACACCTTCGAAACGATCCTTGCGCAATGCACTGCATTCCTCGAGCGAGCCCCGCCGCCAAAGACCTCATCCAAATCGGCCAAAGCCGCCGCCGCAGCCTCCGCATACCCCTATGATGACCCCGTCACCGATCGTCCCTCTGCCAAGTCCAGAGCTGCCGCCGCCGATGGCCTCCCCGCCTACAACCCGGCCGACTACCAGCCCGGACAGGGCTATGCCCCGGGAGCCCACAGCTCCCAGCACAATGGCGGCCGGATTGTCCTGATTGACGAAGAAGACGGAAGCGTCATTGGGGAGCTGACTGAGAACTACCAAGTTGTAGAGGAGCTGGGCGTCAAGCCTGGAACAAAAGGTAAGTTTGGCGGCACCTCGGCCGAGCTTGACTCACATGGCATGCTAGATCCGGTGGAGATTACACTCCCTGCCGACAACAGCCAAGCCATTACCGTTCAGCCCGTGTCGCAGGAGTACCGCGAGATGATTATGCACCCATCGTACAAGAAGTCGTTCTTGGTGTCGAACGCTTCAAAAGCGTCTCGACTCATTGTGACATCGTCGGACTTGATCACAAAGGGTTTGCAGTCCTCGGCCGACAACTTTACAAAGAAGACAAAGGCGACGACCGAACCCGTGACGTTCACTCCTGCCGCGCACGACCGTGTACGACGCATCAACCAGTTTTCCACCAAGGCGGCTGGCCTGTCGGCGACCACGGTTGGAGCGGTGGGCAAAGTTGCCCAAAACCTGGGCGCCACCCTGGCTAGAAAGAAGGATGGCAGTGGAAGAGGATACGATAAGGATGGCAACCCAATTGAGGGTTACAAGCCTGGCCTGCTGAACAGGAGCTTGATGGCGTTCAACACTGTTGCGGACGGCATCGATCAAGCAGGACGTAATCTGTTGACTGGCACCTCTTCCAGCGTGTCACAGATGGTGGAGCACCGTTGGGGTGCTGAAGCTGGCCAAGTATCCAGGAACATTGGCGGCGGCTTCAAGAACGTTGGGTTGGTGTACATCGATGTGACTGGTGTATCCCGCAGAGCAATCCTGAAGAGCGTAGCAAAGGGTATGGTCGTCGGTAAGGTAAAGGGTGGTGGACAGATCATCGTCGGAGGCGGCGATGGCGGAGCAGTGGGTTATCTGGAAGACCAGAAAACTCGCAAAGACGACCAGAGCGATACGGCCAGTATGTACACGGCGTATGAGGGCAATGGCAAGCAGCCAGCCGGCAAGAGACCGTGAGTGTGTATTGGAGGATAATTGTTCTGAGTGAAATAGATGGGACCCTTGGACGTTTAAGAGGTACTGAGTTCAGTGTGAAAGACTTGAAACGAAGAGGGATGGATGGTGGGCCACTATGCAGTTTTGTCCAGGCAGTGCGTATTCAATACGAGTAAACGAAACCTAGGTAGCCCAATCAAAGAAACCACAAGCCACTACCTACCCCTTAGAGTCCGCTGGCCGCATTTGTAAGGCTAGAGAATTCACAATGTAGGTGAAGAGTATTCGTTCGGGATAAGCCTTGGACGGGTAAGACGGAGTACACATCCAGGTGCCGGTGTGCCGGAAGCCGTCGGCGATTACCTAATCTTAGACAAATGGTCACGTGGATCCGCAAACGCCTTGCCGGGTCTGATTGTCTCAGTGTAGCCACTTTAGCCCGTCCGGTCGCGTCAGATCGCGCTTTCCTCCTGGCGCCCACTTCCATCAATGCGACTACTGTGATATTGGAAGGGATCAGGCCCTCAGCATGGAGCCTTCTTGACATCGGTGCTGTTCTGTTGTGGCTCGCCCTCTCCTGTTCCCGTTCGAGAGAAAGACAGAGAGATCGGATATCCTTTTGGGTTCGTGCCACGATGCCTTAGTTCTATGCAGCCCAAACACATCAGGTAATTTATCCATTTGCCAACCATCCGTCACCTGTTGTTGCAACGCAGCCCAACTCTCCCCGTCTTTTGCTTCCTCCCGCCAACCTGCCCCGCCATCCCGCCAAATCCTGGACGACATCCACCCGGCGGTTTTCCTCTCCGCCGTATTGCCAACCTCCACTCACCGAGAAACGAGTAAATGTGTCGCTTCGAGCTATTAGGCGCTTTCATCTTGCTTCTCCGTGACTTTGGCGAAAAGTCAAGGTCCAAGAAGCCGCCGCAACCACGCGAAATGTGCCACATCCTTCTCCTCCTCCTCCGTCCCCTTCTTTGAACCCATGATCGAATCCCTGTCTGTAACCTAATCCCCGACTAACACCTCGATTCTCTCCCCTCACTAGAAGCAAACAGCCGGCATGCTCCACGAAGTCCTCCTCGCCCTCTCTGGGCACCCCTCCCCTCTCCTCCGAACCGACAACACAGATCCCAATGCGCTATCAACGGCAATCTCACCACCGGAGCGCGAACTCCTAGCCACCGCCGCCCACCTGAGCGACCTCCATGTCAAACTGCAGAGCTACACCGCCCCCATCGCCGCCGAGCACCCATCTACGATATGCCGCGCCACCGCCACCGCGATACAGTCCGTCCACCTAGCCGCTTTCCAGCGCAAGGTCCTCGATGTCGAGGAGACGATACTGCGCAAGGACTCGAGTCTTGTCGGCGCCTACAACATTGTGCCATTGACCGCCGTTGTGGGAGAGTTTTCCGAGTGGACGAGACGCATGGAATGGTTGTGGGAGATCGTGCAGTTTATGCTGAAGAAGCAGCAAGGGCAAACGTGTCGCGGGGCACAGCTGATTGACAGGCTGAGGAGTGAGCTGCAGAGCGGCTATGTCGATATTGAGAGGACGGCTATGAGCCTCGTATCCGTGGCAGAGACGGCCTGGCTGAAGCAGGTTTCTGCTTGGATCCTCTACGGACGATTGCCGACCTTTGGAGGGGAGGACTTTTTTGTGCAAAAGTCGGAGGGAGGTGACCAGGTATGTCATCGGCAATGGGTCACTGTGAGGTTCATGACTGACCGCGACAGGAATACATCTCGGTGCCGGCTTTTCTACCCAACTTTGTAACCCTACCAACGGCATCGTCAATGCTCTTCATCGGCAGGTCGCTCAACCACGTCCGTGTCAAGGGCAGTGTTGAATCTGGCTTACAAGGCCTCGATCACCTGTCTTCGCAACTAAAAGAGCTATCCGCTTTAACCTACCCTCTCCACACGGCGAGCTTCTCGCGCGCCATTACCTCGATTCGCCTCACACTCTCACGGACGATCTTGCTCAAGCTCCTGCCTCTCGCCAAAGTTGTTGAGGCACTGCAGGTTTTGCGAGAGTTCTTCCTTCTTGGCCGCGGCGAATTTGCCATGGCTCTGACGCAGCAGGCTGACGAGAAGCTTCGGAGCAGGTGGAAGAGATCCGACAATCTCGCGTATGAGAAGCGAGAAGGCCTCGGCACCTTTGCCGTCAAGGAGGGCGAGGTCGCCGCCGTGCTGGCCAAGACATGGGCGGCCATGGGCTTGATGCAGGGACAGCACGCGGACGAAGACGAGGGGTTGGAGATTGCGAGGGAGCTTCTGCGGTTGACTCTCACAAAGTCCAAGCCGGCAGTGCCTCTCAAGCTCGAAGCAAGCGTATCACGGCCCGCGACGAAAACTCTGGCCACGACCCCTTTCCGCAACCTCCTTTTATCAGTCCCTGTCGTCTTGACGATGCAGATTCCCTCGCCCATGGACATGTTCCTTACCCCTTCCGACTTACAGATCTATTCCACCATCAACTCATACCTTCTCTCTATTCGCCGAGCACATATTCGTCTCACTGAGCTGTGGAAGATCACATCCCTACGCCGGCATCATCCGGCACCCCCAGGACCACCCGCCGGAAGCACTCGAGCGGGGCGCTCTAAGGTGATACTGCTGCGTCAGCGCTATACGCAGCGGTCCAATGCCTTGCGCAGCGCCTGGGTGACATGCAGCTCTGCTATATTCTTTCTCTCCGAGACGGAGGCATACTTACAGACGGAAGTAGTGGCTGGCCTATGGGACGGCTTTCACGACTGGCTGACTCCCAAGGCAGAGACGGACGGCACTGAGACGGGGCCTCAGGGTGTATCAACCAAGGCAGCATCTAAACCTTCGACAGTAGTCGAGGCAGAAGATGAGGACGACGACGACATATGGCTAGCTCAGAGCACGCCAACAACACAGCCATCCAAGCGAGCAGAACCAACCACGACCACAACTCACGACCCCCAGAGTCTCGCCACTGCCCACAGGGCCTACCTCCGCGCCCTCTCCACCCGCCTCCTCCTTACCTTTCCCACCTACACGGACCCGCTGTACAGCCTCCTGACGCACACGGATCACCTCGTCGCACTGACGCAGCGTCTCCACGCCGTCTGGACCTCGATGGACCTCGAAGCGGACGCGGGCGTCGTCGACGCTTTTGTGGACCTCGAGATTGAGGAAAAAGAGGTCCGCGCCGCGATCCGCGACGTGGAGAAGCATGTCAAGGACGGGATCCGGGACGTGATTGCTGCGTTGCGGAGCCTGGAGGCGGACCCGGCGGCGTTTGCGGACGAGGAGGAGGGCGGCGAGGAAGGGGTTCTTAGAGAGGAAGGGGAGTATGTGCCGCGGAGGGTCGGTGGCGTGGAGAGGTTGCTGATGAAGCTTGATTTGGCGGGGTGGTTTGGGGAGAGGAAGGATGATTTCGGCTTCGTGTTTAGTGAGTACTGAACGCGGCGGATGGACATTGGCGGAAAGAGCGAGCATTTGCAACACGCGCACCTATACACACGACACATGTGGAATGGACAAAGCCTGTTGCCACCCCCGCAAAGGGCAGATGCTGGGGAGAGGGTTCCTCGAAACACCCCCGATTCCGATGAAGATCGCGGAACAGAGCGGAGAGAGATAGTACACCTATCCCGGGGTCCCATACGTTAGCTCGTGAAATGGTAGCCGACTTTACCAAATCTAATAGCAGCCCTGCAAAGTCACTTTTCTAATTTTTATATATAAAATAAAAAGAGATTTTAGGATAAGTACTTTAAAATATTCCCTTAAGATTTTTTAAAAAATATTTTATATATATAATTAAGGTAAAAGTTAGTGGTAAAAAGTAGGGAGAAATAGTAAAAATAGGTAGAAGGTTCGATAGTAAGGAGTTCAAAGTACTATCTCCGGATTAGCCATAGAATTTAGGTAGAAAGAATAGAACCTGTACTTATTGGCCACCCTCCCTGTCAATTCACTGCGCTAACGTATGGGACCCCGGGATAGGTGTACGACGATGGAAAGGGACACATTCCGTCATAAATCTGAATCTTGAAATCGCCCCAGAAAACCGGGGAACACAAAGACCGTTCATGGCACTCCGGGTGACCGTCTGCAAAATTACGATGGTGGTGGTGGTGGTGGTGAGATGTCACTTCCTCTGCTCGGTTAGACAAGCGAGGAAGCTCTTCCACGATGCCCCGTACGCCTTCCTTTCTTCCACCTTGCGCTGTCGAGGTGGGAAAGGCAGAGAACGTGCTTCGTGCAGCGGTGGTGGGGTGATTTTCGGCCGGCCGGGACCCAGCGAAGTGGTGTAAACGGCATAGTGGAAGTTTGGCATTTTGTTACCGGCGGGACGGACCGGGGGGAGCGTCATGGGTCACGCCAGAGCGGAGCTGGTGTCGCCAGGTCGGTGTCGTTTGTGGGGTGGGGGGGGGGGGGGGGGGGGGGGGGGGGGGTGGGGGGGGGGGGGGGGGGGGGGGGGGGGGGGGGGGGGGGGGGGGGGGGGGGGGGGGGGGGGGGGGGGGGGGGGGGGGGGGGGGGGGGGGGGGGGGGGGGGGGGACGTTCTCGGCTGGGCTTGGCGTCGTACCGAAATCTCACGATGGGGAGTGGAGTGGTTGCGTGGTGTGACATTGACGATAGGTAACCCGTTCCACTCACGACGGAAAAGCTTCAGTGTTCTTGTCCGTCGTGTAATCGAGCTTGCGTGAGCGTGTGTTCTTGCTTCTCTCATTTTTTTTCCCCTTCAGAGCATCGAGCATTAGCAGTGGGCGTTGACACCAACATGACCATGGAACATTTTCTTCAGTCATGCACAATGAGGTAGTTTGAGCAAAATCAGAATCGAGGCAATGATGCATCTTTGTGCCTTTATTCATATTTACGAAATACCTAATCCAGAAAGGAAGAGGTTTCGAAGGTAGTCGTTTCGATTCGTACAGGGCTGGCTTGCTTGCTTGCTTTCGCAATTCATCCAATTCATCCATTCCGTCCCAGCTCTTTGGGGGGGGGGGGGGGGGGGTTTCCAGTCCAGCGCCTGTTTGATGCATCTTCCATGGAAGGAAAAAAGTAAGAAATTACATACAGAGAGATTGATGCACGCACTCCAAAGAGAAGGAGAAGAAGAAAAAAGAAAAAGAAAAAAAGGGGGAGTCCAAAACGCCATTCCACTCCAAGCTGTGAGCGGGAGGAATTGTCCCCATGGTACCGTGTCCTGCCCATCATATCCACATTGCTGTCATTGTGTGCTGTTTCCTGTTCTGTTCTGTATGTGCTGCGCATGATCCGCTGCTTGTGTTTTGCTCCCTTCTTGGAGTCTGTGTAAGTCGATCTCAAGTCGATTTGGATCTTCCATCCGAAAATGTGCTTGTTTTTGGTTCTTTGTTGTCCCCCGCAAGAGATGAGAAATCCGTAACAAAGTGATAAGTTTTGGATTCCAATGATGAAAGAAAAAAAGAGTTGATCAGAAAATGACGCCTCCTGCATTCATCTCAATAAGTCGAAATCGGACGTTGTCGCAATGGACTTGAAGCTTGATCAGAGGGGCGGCGCTGGAAAAGGTGTTGCATAAAGGCCTTGGGGCCTACATGCTCTACGTCGACAGACCGGGAGGTCATGGGCACCGGGATGCGGGTAAACTTCTTCGTTTGCCAGCGGGTCTTGATGCAGTCGTCGACAAGGGCCATGAGGCCGGTGGCGATAATCACATCGGCGACGTCGGTGACGGCGTCAAGGACGCTGCGATCGCTGATCCACATGTGGCAAGGGGGCACCCAGCCACCGGCACTTTCATCCTCAATAACCTGGTTGGGCGAACGTGTCTCTGGGACAATGTGCGCAACGGCATCGCGGGCGTCGTTGTTGCCGTCCTTGACGAGGTGGAAAGAGACGACACCGAGGTTCTTGTCGGTGACACGCTTCCACTGGTACTTGTGACCCCACCAGTCAAACTCGTAGCGCTTGTTGTTGGCACCGCCGCGGCGTGACACGTCGACGCGCGCATAATTGGAGAACTCGAGCTTCATGGTGTTGCTGGGAACCGGTCGAGCTTTGGATTTCGCTTCAAATGAGGCTGAACGCTTGAAACTTGCTGCGTCGTCGCCAAAAGTGCGCATAGACGAAGAGCTGGACTGTGGGCGCTGCGAAGCTCCGTCCTTGCCCTTGCCTCCGAAGATTGAGCCGCCCGAGTTGGTGCGCGACAGAGGAGGTCTCCTCATGGAGAGGGTCTTGATGGCGCTTGAGACGGATCGCTGGAGGGTTGGTCGCTCTTGGTTGGTTTCCTCAACGTACTTGCGTTTGGAGTTGCAGACTTCGCGGCCGGAGTCGCGGCAGTAACGTCGAAGCGAGAACTCACGCTTGCTGAGGTCGTACATGCGCAGGTGGAAGAGCTGAATGTTGAAGGGGCGGCGACCGGGGGCGACGGTGTCTACTCTGAGATTCATGTTGCCGTCCGGGGTAAATTCGTCGTGGCAGATAGATAACCTGTTCATGGATGGGAACAGTTTGCCAAAGTCCTGGGGTGTGGATGGCCGTACATCAGTGTCGATGATATCACGGTAGTAGGTAGGCAAAGGCGGGATGTCGCGGTGCTTGTCGAAGTTGTCTAGTTCGGCTTCCCGTTGAAGCTCAAGCTCATCTTCGTCGTCCGAAGCCAAACTTGAGTCGAAAGTGTCGACGGAAGATCTCAAACAGTTGCTAGTGGAAGGGGATATGTCTTCCTCGTAGACAGGCGGGATCTTGCTAGAAACGGTTCTAGCTTCTTTGACTGATGACGCTTCGGTGCTCGCATAGTAAGAAGTAGGTGTTGTGCTCTGTGATTCATACGTCTCGTATGAGTCGCAAGATTCGCTACTCCTGCGAAAGTCTCGACTGCTTGTCGAGCTCTTGGAGCTGTGTTTCCGATATGGATGTGACATGGCGATATGTGATTTAGTGTTGTGCAATGTGAGCCGGAGGGGAGACTCGAGGTTGAGAGAGGAGTATTGTTGAAGTTATACAATGTAGGAGAGCTGTGTCTGTATGCCAGGATTGCTAGGGGAGGGAGCAAGGCTTCATATAATCCAAATGGAACAAGGCCTCTGAGCAAGTGAGCTGGCAGATTGGGCTCCAGAGATTGGGGGAAGAGGGCGTGAAGTATTGTGCAGGTTGGTGAAGGATTGGGCAATAACGTGTGTTTGACGTGAAGCCAGGGTGTTGGTTTCCGATGAGGACCTGAGGCGATGGGGCCGGTTGGATAAAGCAGGGGGTGTATGATTCCGAGGCGGTTGGGGATGGAAAGGAGTTGAGATGTGAGAGTGATTATAAAGTGAGTATGATCAAGAGTTCGTGGATATGATACAAGTGCAAGAATATAGCCATCAGGCAGGAGGGCAGTTCGATGAGAGCAGTAAAAAAAAGTGCAGGGTCGGAAAGAGTAATACCTGATGCTGGGGGTCGGGGCGCGACGGGTGGGAGGTGGTTTGCTTCTTAACGGAGGGTGGGCAGCTCTGGCGCGGACGGGCAGGGAAGACGTAGGACGGGGATCGGAGATGGCAGAGGCAGCGACGGCAGAGACGGGGAAAGTCGTCCAGCTCAGGATACTTTGGTACCTGAGGTACGTAGTGAGGTATACAGAGTACCTACAGAAGGACCCCAGGCGGTACGACACCACACGACTGGAATCGGAACAACCGGTCCTGCACTGCTACCTTCACTTGGGTACAACTCAGAAGTACTTGCCATCCCCCCTGCTTGACCCAAGATGCCTTACGGTGCCCACTACCAGCTGCTTGCTGTATGGTCTTCTCCCTCAGAACCCCAAAAGATTGGACAAGACGGGATGGATGGGATGGAGAGGGAGGAGGAGCGACAGGGTTTTCCGTATGGCTGGCGAGAGGCCAGGCCACCGCCAGAGGCGTGAGTCGCCCAAATGGACGGACGGTCTGCCTCTTGGGGAATGTGGATGCGTGAACGAAGGCGACGATGAGTTACAAGTCATCGACAAGTCATTCTGTGCCTCGTCCTTGAGCGAGTTGGCGTGAAGGAGGACTCGGAACAGTAAAGTAGTGACATGGCGACAAGTACACAGACCCGTACTCTGTCATGTACCATGTTATCTTGCTATTTCCTTATTCCCTCCCCCATTTTTGGCGACAACGAGACACGAAGGCACTGCATGTGTGGGGGGGAAAGATGGGAGGAAGTCTCGCTCGGCTTGGCTTTGCAATGCAGACAAGTCACCCGGCCGAGCGAGGGAAAAGAATCACCGGGAAGGAGCCAGCGGTCTCTCGGCCTTCTCAGTCCTCCTTCCTAAGTAATAAGGTGTCCGTAAGGTATCCGTAAGGTATGGAAGATGGAAAGTACGCATACCTTGGGCAAGAAACGGGGAAAGCAGGAACGGTGGCCCGCCGTGGGATGTTCCCTGCCCTATACGGTACGAATTGCTTGTGACCTCTTGCCTTTTGATTCTGGCCTGGCCGAAGGAACTTTTAGGGGAGCAACAATGTCCCACGAATAAGGCGCCGTGTCGCATTTGCAAATTTCTCGCTGTCACCATTTTTGCGACTCCAACACTGAAGATTTCAAAGACGCCCGACAGTGAATACGTCTCGCAGCATTGCTCGAAAGGGAGCCAGGGTGGCACGACAGGTCTCGCGGTTTTAGCTTCCGGTGGCATGTTTCCTAGAGACCTTGACCCTGTCTGTCTGCCCGCTAACTTCTACGCAGTACGCAGTAAGGGTCGGAGCCCACAGTCGCACCCAGATTCTTCACTGCAAGGATAGAGGGACCGAGGGAGTCTTAGGGAGTGTCCCGCTGGGACGGTCGGAATGGAGACCTGCTTTGGAGCTTATTCCTGGCATCGTTCCCGCTGGAGACGCAGGCAGGCCACAAGGCAGGTCGGGAACATTCGGTTTGCGGCTTGCCCATCAATTTTGATCGGAAAGCCCCCCAAAACTCTGTTTGTAAGCTAACGATTCCAGCCCGACGACCGCCACGTACAACCCACGTCCCCCCATGTTCACTACTACGAATACAGTCACTTGTTCTTAAACCAGCTGGCGCCTCTCGTGGCTGAGTGAAAGTCATAGTCATCGCTATCGAAACTCACGGCTGGAAACAGGCACGCCGCACACAGGCTGGCTCGGGTCCCAAAGTCAAGGCGGTCTATCGGATGGTCTCCAGGCCACTGGATATCCCAGCAGTGACCGAGAAGATTCACTCCTGCCTGCGTGCCTGCTTGGCCTGGCTTTCACGGAGCTGGTCTCTTTTCTCAGCGGCCAATGACCCAATACCTGGTGGGCCGCCTGCTGTGGCTTGGGCGGCGACTAAAGCCTGAATGAACGTGTCGTGTCATCAGGAGGGAGGGACCTATCCGAATAATCCTGACGCCCGTGTCATTGCCATTTCCAGTCATCGTTGTGCTTCCTCGCGCGGCTAATGGGAAAACATGATACCTGATGACCTAATCAATACATACAACAGGAAGAATACGAAAGAAGGGAAAGAACCTCCCGCCCGGCAGAATCATACTGTTACTCGCCCAAAAAGAATGCAAAATGACCAAATCATCTTGCGAGGATCGTCCGTCCACCAGGGAGAATTTCCTCCTGCTGGCTTTTTCTTTTCTGCCCATCTGATTGATCCGTTGCTTCAACGATCGGCACTCGTCGCCCTTCCCGGATCGCTTCCCGTTTTCTTGGTCACCGTCTAGACTTGTCGACTCGCAGCCAAGGCAGCGCAGCTTACCCCCCCCCTTGCCTCCCTGGATCTCTTGTCCCTCCAGCTTGGAAATGATCCCCTGCCAACTTCCCGACGAGACTTCGACCTGCATCTAGAACGTCCTCTTTTCCCTCACCTGCCACCCTTCTCTCCGTCATATTCTTCTCATTCGCTGGCAACCCCGTTATCTCTGTGTAATACACCAAAATCCACGCCGCACCACTCACTGGATCTCCAGATAGTTACTAGGTGACGTGCCACCTACGACCATCGGCTTTGACTTCGTCTTACTACGCAATACTCCGTCTCACGCAATGAATTCATCGCGGCGCAACGTTCGACTTGCCCCGCCGCCCAATCCACGACGGCCTCCCGTCGTCACATCCGCGATGCCACCCTCAAGCGCCCCATACGACTCCATCAACACGTGTAGGCTAAAGGCCTTCTAGAAATTCCCGTCGATAGCCACCGCACTGCATAGCCGTAACCCGCGTCAGCCAGTCCAGCCCAGCTCAGGTATCCAACATGCTGATCACAGAGGGAACGGATGACACATCGTGCGCAACACCAGACCCTGCTCTGTACCCCACGGTTCACAGGCAACGCTTACTGCGCGCACACAGCCCTCAGACTGGCCCGCCCTTGGAGACCTGAGTTTGTATGTAGTGTACGGAGGGACTGTGGCTGCTGCCATGGCGTCTGACAAAAGTCAATCTATCCGACTTTAGTTCTGCGTCGTCTCCATTTCGATACGGAGCACGAGGCACGCCGCAGTCCCAGAGTCGGGGACCGTCTTGGATGAACCCCACCAGCTTTGTTGGCCGCCTGGCCTCTTGCGCTGAATTTAGCTCCTCCATCGTCAGCCACAACCAGCCGCCATCGTTACGCCGTCTTTCCCCACGATACTGCCGCTTCACACACACCGCAACCTCGTCCTCAGCTGGCCTGGGACGACGATGGCGGTGGGATCTTTGGGGGCTTCTAGGGCTGCCTGCATCGTGCAATGAAGACACGCCGATGGCTCTTGCGTAACACTTCAGGATTGCGAAACGGTCACCTTCGACACCGACTGCCCTTTCGCCTACAGCGGCCGCGGCGTTGAGAACCGCATTTCATCTCAAAAGCCCTATTCGATGCTCCAATAACAACATCGTGACGAATCATCCACCGCCTCTTCATGTTTCGAGCGTCCTCGCTGATGCCCAACGGCCGAGTTAGCCCCACGATTTGGCCAGAGTCGAGGCTGCATGCCGCGCTTGATTCATGGGAGTAGGCGGTCACGATCAAAGCCCCAGAGCCCTCTCTCGCTTCGCTGTCTTCTGGATACCAGGCTCAAGTTCCTGCAGTTCCGACTCGGCAGGCATTCTTGGTATCTGGGACCTGGTAGAATTGTGCATGCTGCCTAGTTTGCATCTTTGCCTGGGGCACAAACACTTTCGAATCCCTATTTACTCGGCATGCATCTTATCTAGAGACCAATGGCAGCTCTGGCGCTGGTTTGCATCGATTTGCAAAGGCCACAAGGCGGCCTTGAGGCTATACGGTTGCAGTTATCAGTACCCACGGCCTTGCGATGGAAATCCCATAATCCTCGATTCGTTGCGCGGCTTGACAGCTCAGTATGACGAAGTCAATTATCCCAAAGCAGAATGCAGAGTATCCAGCTCCTGCAACCCCATCTGCAGGCGTTTGAGACACGCTTGTCTTACGAACTTGCAGCAGAATGACCGAACCTGCGTCTGCGCAGAGACCGTTTCTGCCAAATTCATTTGCAAATTCATTTGTTCCTTCGCTTATGCGGGTTGCTGTCATCTTGGCTTCGGACCACCGCCGTGTCTCAAACGATGATTCGCTGGATCTACTGCTTCACCACTCCCGAGAATCGGCCCTGCTCACGACAGATCTTGAGCACCCAACACGTGCTATCTCATTGCTGCTCTGGGTCTTCTCTGTCAGGTCTCTTCGACATACTCTACTCCGTAGGACGGCGCAAAGCCCCGCCCCTATCAACTGCTGCTGTGTTTTCAGGGTCTACTGTCGGCCCAACGCGCACTTCACCGATGCAGGGCGAACAATCAGGCATCCAGGTTCCATCTCGCTCATAGGACAGGCGACCAGATGGTATCGAATCCGACGCCATGGGGACTGTTGGTCTACCACATAATTCTCGTGCTTAATCGACCTCGTCCTGCGGCCCAGATCATGCGGCGCCTCATACCCTTAAAGCCAGATTGCAAGGATTCTACCAGTGTCTGCATATGACTTCTAAAAGTGTCATGGGCGGTATCAACCTTTGGGTAACTATCAATCAGTAGTTACTGCCGATCAGTGCGGGAGCGACACTTCTTCTAACTTTCTTGTACGCGTTCCTTGATCGGCGTTCCTCTCGGGCCACTATCCGGCGCTTGGCCGTCGGCAGGCCTTACCAGGAATGGCAGATTATACGGAACATCTCCTTGACGTGAGGATGGATCATCATTGGCGTTCAGCGTCTCGATTGACTCTGTCGGACTGGCTCTCAGCATCTACAGAGTACTGGATGACTCCCTCGCTACGGTACGGATGTGCACCTACGTGCCGCTTTTCGGTCCTGATTCTCGGGTCTAGAAGATACACTCCAGCAGGATACATACAGCATGTCGTAGTGTGAGTATGGAACGGATTGGGTGACCTCATCACCCGTTGAGCCTAAGGAGGGCAACCTGCATCCGATATGCAAAGGACCGAAGTCGGGGTTGTCATCCAGCATCTACGGCTGTATGGTGGCTGCTTTTTGCCATTGACGCAATGATGCCTTGCAAGCGCCATTTGTCTCCTGGAACTACGTACTACAGTAGCGGCAACTCGAATTCGCCCGCCTTGGCGGTGTTTGCCAACGATCGTCAATGTTCTGTCGCCGTAATGGTACGTTGACTGCGTGGTCTCACTGAAGTCTTGACGGATAGTTGGGCATGGGATGGACATGCGTATATCGCCATGCGGCGATGTACGCACTCTTCTCACCTACCCCGTGTATGAGGAAAGTCAGTCCTCGACCAGACATATCTTTGAGCTTAAAGACACTCATTTATCCGCACGCGCGCCTATGAGCTGTCATTGCAGCGCTTATTGCCAATGTCGATCATGCCAGATCAAAGGCAAGATATCTCGCGGTATTGCTGGTGTTGCCACTCTCCAGGCTGGGATATACGCTGTCTAGCGACGGCAAATGCGTGTCTGATCCCCCCGGAAAGAAAGTTCTCATCGATATACCACAGTCTAGAAATTAGACAACTGCAACAGGCGAATCTCGACTTATTCCTAGCCTCCCCAAACCTTGCTTGTCACATCAATTTTTGGGTCGGGCTTCAACGATGTTTCATTTGCTGTACGGGTGTATACCGCGCTATTCCCTGTGTTAAGACGACCTAGAAGCGCGAATAGAAAGTCTATCCGCGTTGAGTACCACGTCGGCACAACCACATCCCAAAACGGCGTTGACTGATTTGTCCCGGCCCTAGTCTTGCTGATCCGGATGCAACGGTCTGTGTTTTCAGACGATGTTCTAGGCCTCGCTATTCCCTTGGTGCCTTCCTGTCTCTGGACCATTGCGACTACGGTAGCCCTGGATATTGGCCCTATGAGAGGCGGAATCGAGCATTGGGTTTCCATAGGCAGCATTGTGACCAGCCACTGAGGGATCGATAAATTCCCCCGTATAGTGATTGGGCTCTCGACGGGCTCATGTGATCCATTTCCCGCCATCTTGCGGCGTCCACACACGTGGTGGAGAGAAAGCCTTCTTCCCCCGCACTCGCTGCACGGCGAGCGTCGTGCAACCCCGACCCCGTTACGGGCAGTGGAGGGGGTTTTGACACCGCAGCGACCGGCCGGCGGCTCGTCTCTCTTGACACGCTCGGCCTATGGAAGCTGCCGATCATCATCCCAGTGCAGTGGGATGCTAGGCGAGAGCCGCGCCGGCAACGGAGCTTTGCCTGGTGCAGATGTTGCATCACACCATATCGAAAGCTGCATGTGTCTTGTTCTGGGGCGATGATCGGGTCCGGGGTAGGTGGACCTTTTCTTCGGGAACTAAGGAGTTGAGGAGGGGTGTTTCCGTCTGTCAAGCTTTACTCGAAATTATATTCTTACACAGAATGGCATGTTGGGGAGGAGCTGGGAGCTGGAATATGATTGATTTCAAAGTCAAGTACCTTTAATCAGGAGACTCGGCCCGGCTAATTATGGTACATGTATGGAGAAGACGAGCCTTCTCTCCCCAAACTTATCTTCCAGCATCCATGTAGGTCTCCTACTCCGGGCTTAGACGGACGAGGTGGGAAACACATTTTCATTTATCCTTGCAGAAGCCAATCATCCAAAAATGAGAGACTTCTTTACTTTTGCCATCATCAGCACATCATCCCATCATCCAACCTTCTCTGCGAAAAAGCTCCGGCCTTGGTGACAAGTCTAGAGCCGAACCGGACCTAGCCGAGCCCTCCCTCCCTCCCTTTTCCAAACTTTTCCCTTGGCTACCGGTATACTAGAAAAAGCCAACGACGAGTTGACGGAAATCCCGCATGTCCAGCCGGTTGGAGAGACGGGTGAGATGCGCTGCCACCGTCATTGGGCGTTTCCTTAGTGCGGGATGAGGATTGGGGGTGATTGGGGGGGGGGGGGGGGGGGGGGGGAGGGGGGGGGGGGGGGGGGGGGGGGGGGGGGGGGGGTGGGGGGGAGGGGGTGGGGGGGGGGGGGGGGGGGGGGGGGGGGGGGGGGGGGGGGGGGGGGGGGGGGGGGGGGGGGGGGGGGGGGGGGGGGGGGGGAACGGAGTTGGTCTGGATGAAAGGCTAGGTAGTAGGAGGGGGGAGAGGATGCGCAAGTGGACGTGTTTGACAGGCCACCATCTCACCACTCTAGGGGATATTCTCAGTCTACCTTAGGTATGGTGTTGGTGTTTGGTGATTGGTTCTGGTGACTCCGATACCCTGGGAAGGAGGGCGAGTGCCTTGAGCATCCCTTTTATCTGCGGCTCTTTGCGCCTGAAGGTAGAGAGGGGAGGGGCTTGTGAATCTGGAGGGAGGTGATTGATGGTTGATGGAGAAGCGCCTTCTTCCGTGGTGATTGTGAGATGAGTTATGTTGGATGTTCAAGCCTCTGGATTAGGGACTCGTTCGATGAATAAGCGGGATGCGTTGTTTGTTGTTGAGTTTATTAAGGAACGGCAAGGGAGCTTTGTGCTGATCTTGGTTTGGTTCTAGGTTGATGGCTTCGTTACCAGGGGAGGTCCTTCCTAGCCTTGCTCCCTGTGTGTCTGCTCCAGTGTCAAAGTATATTTTGAATAGAGCATGACCTTGTAATCGTCAGACAGAACTCTTCTATGGGTTGTGAAGTTTGTGGTCAATATTAGCTGGCCTAGGCAGTATACAAAGGTATTTACTTCACTCAGTATATAAACAAGATCTCGTTTGTAACAACTGTTCCTTTCTTGATAGCGCATCTCGGTAGAAATTCTATCCTAAGTCTTAGATGTTTCTTTGTGACCTGTGCTATTTGATCTTGAAGGGCTCTTTGAGCAGTTAGGAGTGATTTGGTTGAGAACCTCACGCATAACGCCTCAAGAGATGTAGCAAACCTTGCTTTGACTCTGACCGGTCTTGTAAAACAAACAGTAGTGTCTCTGCGTATGCCCAAGTTGTAGAGGATGGCTTCAATTTCCATGTTGAGCTTTTCCTCTGATAACCTCAATCTAGATAAACCCCTTATAACCCCCTTCTGAAATACCGCAAGTTAATTTGAGTGGATCTATTCTGGAAAGATACCCAAGTGTAGTCTTTCTGTTCGAGACGTGCGGACGTATTACAAGACGGTGCAGTTCTCACGTTCAGTACTCTTCCACAACAACGATCCGAGTGAATAAGCTCCTCTCAGGCTAATCCCCTCGCCCGCTTCATGGATGCCTCAACCTACTGCCGCATGTATTAAAGGGTATATGAATCGACTTCCGTTTCCCACGTTCAGTCCTTCTTTCTTCACGACGACCTGGAGGTAGCTCGCCGCAAGGGCCACGTCAGCCGTGGCAGGTCATACTTTAACTCCAGTATGCTACGAAGTAATTATAGTAGAGTCCGAACTGCAAGATAGACGGGGTACGCCTACTGTTTGAAGTCCTTTAGACAACTTTAAGTGTTAGAGATTACGTTCTCTGCTCACGCAGCACCTTGCTCGATCGTATTCGTGATAAGATAGGTAGGCAGACTAGGCAGAAGCTGCTAGGGAATGCGAGTACTCCTGCCTTGATATTAAAGAACCTATTTTATAATAGCATCTACTTTACTTCAATCCTCAGCTTTACATAGGAATTTACCATACTCAACTAGCTCTCTCTCTCTCTCTCTCTCTCTCTCTCTCTCTCTCTCTCTCTCTCTCTCTCTCTCTCTCTCTCTCTCTCTCTATATATATATATTAATAGAGCATTTAGAGTAGCTAATGAAAAGGAGAGAAGATAGGATTACTATTGTAAAGAAAAACCTCAGGAATCGATATGAACACATAATTTTAGTGGAATTCTTTCTCTTATATCTAGAAGCATTTATCTTCTCCTCTGACGCACGTTTATTAAGGCGAATACGAGACGTTTTAGGAGTCCTTAGTATCGTAGGGCAACTCGTAACGAGTGGGTTTCGTTTTCTAGATGACCTTGGGTGCCTGAGGGGGGCGTGCCGGGGGGTCACTTCATATACGGCGCCAGCTTGGGAAATCCCGATCACAATTTTGAGTTGGGATTAGGAGAAGACATGAATCAATAACGGCGTTGCAAACCTTTGGATCAGTGATTTTAATATGTGCATGTGCTCAGTACGTGGTACAGAGTTTCAATTAGAAAGCCGTACTGAGGTTACCGAGGACCGCCCCAGCGGCTAGCAGAGACAAAAACAAAAGACAAGTAGCAAACACGATTGAGATCTACAGGAGCTTCGAGAAGCTGGAGTTCGAAGATGTACTGTATTGTTCAAACTCAGTGCATGGGCATAGGGTGTCATAGGCGTCCTTGTAGCCCTTCTTGACCCTGGTGCACTTTTGAAATTCTCGATGGCTGAACTTTACGTTCGGGCACTCAGTTTCTCGTAACCATTCCCCCCTTACCAAGATGTGAACATGTACGATGAGGATTAGATGAACTCACAAGATGAATAGAAAGGGAAAAGAGACATTGTGCTCTAGCTAAAAGGGCAAAATACGTCAAACAGGGTAGAGGAAGAATTTTGTGGATATTCAAGCCTGACATACTTTATCTTCTTCCTTTTCTTTCTCACCTTGGTGCTTAAAATACGTCTTATTACTAGGTAGGTCATGAATGCCCACTTCAACCAGAGGTCCAGCCTGAATGTCAAACTCTCTTCTTTGCTCCTGCAAGAACGATACAGTAAATCCCCTTCTGCGCTGAACTAGAAGAGAAAGACCGTCTTCACTTTCCAGCGTAGTGATCCTCAATGGAAGAAAAGGCTTACATCTCATTTCTCACAAAAGAACGCAGACTGCGAAGAACATCACAGATAACGGGGGGCCCGCGCACACACCCGCCGCACTGGCGCCTTCGAGTTGGGTCGGGGACAGGTAAGAAGACTGATATGGGCCAGATTTGAGTGAAGCAATGTAAAGCAGAGACCCACCGAACGAAAGAACAGAAGACGCAAGTATATCAACATCCTCACATACCCGGACCAAGGATCACACTCACAGCGGCGTCAATCAAACTACAAGAGTCGACAAAATAGAATCAATGCGTTGCTACTAGGTTCCTAAAGCAAACTATGCTGCGGGAGGGGCGTATAGCCAATGAATAACACGAGGACGAGCGAGATGAAGAAAGATCACAGTCTATCACCCATCCTCTCCTTGAACGCGCAATAGATGCATCAGACCGATCCGTCGTAACCGTGGACTCCCAGTCGGTGTCTTCGTCGTAGAGGCGAGTAGTCCCTCTTCAGCGAGCCGACCGTCGTCCGTCTTCGTAGCGTCGGCTGCCGTGGGGGCTCCCAGCACATCTCCTAAGACGGGCTGTTCCATCCCACCCAGCTCCGGGGCATCACCCGCCAGATTTTAACCTCACCACTACGCAAGTCGTCCAGCTTGAAGCTTTCAACCTTGTTCTTCTTGCTTTCGCGGCCCTGTTCCCAGGCGCGAACCTTCTTTTTTGTGCCATCCCATTCCGATACAACCGCCACGTGGTCAGGTTTGCCGACCTCCATTGAATACTTGGCATGCATGGGGCCGTGTTTGCCCTGGAACCGAGCGTTCCGAATGGAAATGATATCTCCAGGTCGGATCTGGTCATTTTGTTGTGTGGAGGCATTGGCCATGTTGGAGTAAACGAGCGCGCCATAAGCTCTGGTTCCAATTGGCGCCAGAGCATCATTGAAAGGCTTCAAGAGTTCATGAATAAGGCCTTGCGGCGTTCCGTCGCCAACAATCGTTTCCTTCTTGGAGACGACCGCTTCAGAGATTGGTCGTCCAAATCGTTCATACGATTGCTCGAGCTCATCCTGTCGCAAGGCTCTTGGAGGCGGATCATGCCGTTGATCCAGCTGAACATCGGCAGCGTTATTCTGATCGTACTCCACGGTGATGATCGTCTGCGAGTAATCTTGGAAGAGCACATAAATGGTGCGTGTGACAATCGAGCCTGATGTCGAGTCGTCCGTCTCATAATACAAGTCCTTTCTACCCTGGAAAACGGGAGGTACCGTCTTGTCCTGACGCCACCAACCACTTTGCTTGGCCAAATCGACGTTGTTAGCGATGAAGCCTGATTCTGTGGACATGGACGGTCGGTGCGCATCCATAGAACGTCGCTGAGACATGGAGGCTCGTGACACATCCAGTGATTGGCGAGACCGGCCAGCGGGAGGGGCGGGAGGCGGGGCTCTCGTGTGAGACGGCGATGGCAACGGCGGAGCATCATCCTGCAAGTATCCCTCCTCTTCAATCTTTGGGGTACGCTGAGAGTACGGTAGCTTTTGGGTGGAGTAGTTATAGGGGTCGTACTCGTCATCGTCCCTTGCTGGCGGAGGGGGAGGAGGAGCTGTTCGCGGTACATCCACAGAGCGGCGCTTATCAGCCGTCGGCACCGGTGGCGGAGCAGCTCTAGGCGGCGGGCCAGTCGGGATAGGTGGCGGCATGGTCGGTGGTAGGGCTGGGGATGTGGGTGATCTGACTGGCGTGTTGTCGTCGAGACTGGAGTCCCTGGCGTGAGATTTGAGTGCGTCTTTGTGGGGAACCGACGACGCAATGTCAGTATCGTAATCTCCCTCATACTCTGTAGCCTCGTCCTCATCGTCACCCTGTTGAGGAGGTCTGATCGGTGGTGATATGGGTGATGCGACGTGCATATCCTGCGTCGACTGACGGCTCAGACTACCGCCTGGAGGTGGTGGGGGAGGCGGTCGCGATTGTGCTGTAGGGATAGGAGGAGCAGCTCCAGGGATAGGAGGCGGAATTCTGCTCATCCGCTTGCCCGAGGAGCTGGTGGGAGATGTTGGTGAGAATTCGGAGCCGGGAATGGGAGGTGGCGAGCGTGCGGCGGTTGCAACTGGCGGCAGTGGCGGGGGTGCTCGCGCTTCTTCGGCCTTGGGAGTGTTTAGGACACCTCCTGATAGCTCATCGTCGGACACTGAGCCATCACTGGGAGATTTGAGCCCAGAGGTAGCGGGTCGAGCTGGAGTACTATGAGCCGTTGTCTTGAAGCGAACCAACACAGGGTCAAGGACTTACAATCGCTGGGAACGGGCGGCGCCGCGGGCCGGGATCCTGGAACAGGAGGAGCTCCTGCGGGCTCACGGGCAGGGACTTTCGCAAAATTAGCAAATGCAACTAAGACAACAACCGTCTTTGACTCACGACTGGGAGGTGGGCTCGTAATTGGCTCGTCTCTGTCATCGTCGACTTCAATCGTTCGTGGAGGCGGAGGTGGCGCTCTAGGGGATGTTGGCGGCTCAGGCTCAGTAGCCTCTTCTTGACGTTTGGGTGCGCTCAGCCCTGGCAATGCCATCATGCCCGGTACGGCGACACGGCTTGTAGGCGATGTCTCCTCTTCGTGCTCCTCCGTCGGCGATGCCTCCACTGGCTTCTCGATTGTCTTCTTCTTCTTGGGTATAGCTGGAGCAGCCATTGGAATTCCAAACATGCCGTGCATTCCCATGCCGCCGCTCATTTTCGCCATCCTGGCTCTGAGCTCCTCCTTCCTGCGAACCTCGGGGTCAATATCGTCCTCCTCTTCTTCCTCATCTCCGCCCTGCTCATCGGCTGCGTCCTCCTCTTTTCTTGCTTCGATAGGAGAAGCGACTTGGGGCCGCAGGACAGGCCGTGGAGCCGCGTCACTATCGTCGCGTTCGGTGAGATCCTCAGGGCCTTCGGTAGTGTCGCCAGCCCCAGACATGTCCGCTTCATTGCCGTCATGGTAGCTCTCGGCAGCAGGGCCCTTGGAAGGCTTGCGGCGGGGCGCGGGCGGCACACGAGCTGAATCTATCGAGCTCCGGCCTGCTACCTCCTCCGTATCGCCCTCAGGTGCAGGGGCAGGAGCAGCGCCGGCATCCTCAGAAGCCTCCTGGCTGTCGGTGCGCTTCTTAGGTGGTGGTCGTGCAGCCTTCTTTTTGGCAGCGGCCTCGGCGTTACGCTGTGCTTGTTCCTGTTGTTGTCTCTGAAGAAGAGCAATGCGCTCCTTCAAGGTGGTCGGCTTCGGCGCATCCTCACCATCTTCGCCAGAGGGACCAGGAGCCATGCCGGCCTTCTCAGCGTTCTCCTGGGCCTCTGCCTCTCTTTCCAGAATTTCCGGGTCCTCGTCTCTTCGGTAGACCTTTGCAACCGGTGCCTGCGTAGGCGGGGGAACATATGCATTGCGGCTAGGAGGAGGAGCCACAAACGGCTTCTTGATGTGATAGGAACCTTGGGCTAGCCCGCTCGGCTTAAAGGGCGTAATAGGAGCGGCCGAGGCTTTGTTGAATGCAGCAATGCGATCCTTGAAGGCATTGCTGGACGGCTTGGGCGGCGGGCCGGGCTTTGATGAAGCAGGCGCTGCCTTGGCGATGGGAGGCGACGTAGCTGCGGGGGACTCAGTTCTGGGAGCCGGAGCTACCGGGGTCGGTTCGGGGATTGGCTCAGGTGCCTTTACAGGCTCGGGCTCGGGAGCTGCGGGTGCTTCGGGCGAGGCAGGCACGGCAGCGGCCGGGGATGGCGTAGGTTTCTCGACCTCGGCGTGAGCTTCTTGGGTGGGTTGAGGCTCGGATTGAGGAATTGGGGCGGGCGCCTCCGAGATGGGGGACGTGACCTCGGCCTCTTTCTTGGTTCGAGTTCTCGTTGGGCGAGGCGGGGCCTGGGGCTCGAATTTCTCGACAAAATTGCGAGGAAAGATTCCTTCGTGCTTGGCGCCAGAGTCGTCGACATACTCGCCAGTATACCAATCAGCATCCTCCTCGTCGGTCACGGTGATGATGACGCCGGCGGGGAACTGAAGGTCATCCTCGTGGGGCGAGGAGTATTCGAACAGGGCCTTGACCCTGAAAGGGGCGGTCGACATGGCCGGCAATGATCGGGATAGTCCGTCGTCTTCGTCGATATCGTCGTTGTCGTCGGTTTGGCTTGTTGTCGGTGTGTTTGTGGGATGCGAACACCTAGACGGTCGAAAGAGGAGTTGGGTGCCGCAGGTCAGAGCGAGCGACGCTGGAGCTCTATGGTGTGGGGCAACGGAATCGGAACGTCGTCAGCAGCTTGGACCTTGCGTGGGCTGTTGGTTGCAGCAGCAGTAGCAGCAGTAAGGTACGCAGTAATAGTAGCTACGACTAGAAGCGAAAAGACACGAAAGGTCAGATTCGGGGCGGTAGCTACATCAACAACGGAATGCGATGTGCGATGTAAGAGCCCGTGAGGGTGGAAAAACAAATGACAAAGGTGGATGATGACGGTGTGTGAGGTTGAGCGGGTTGCGTTGCGACTGCGCTGGCGATTTCTCAAACTCAGCGAGGGGGGACTTGGGGAGGAAGGGGGGGCGGGCAGTCGGAGAAGGAGGCTGTGAGGAAGGGACGGACGGGGGTGGAGGGATCTACAAGTTGGCGTGTCGACGTCAGCGCATGAACTTGTAACTCTCTTAGTTCAATGTGTCGGGGCAATTGGGGGCCCTGCCTGGGAAGTCTGCACTATGCAAACACAAGAGTCATGTATGCAGCCCCAGACACCACGTTGACAAATGCATTCTCTTTTCCTATTCAGGTGGCTCTTTGTCCATCTTTACCTTGATGTGTCGTACCTAAGGTGAGCTAAGTTTTGGGGGTTGTATGTGGTGCATATTGGGTACTCTGGAGCCGCAATGCGCTATGCGGGTGAGATGGGCTCTTCGGGTAGGATGCGTCTGCCTAGATACACTGTAACCCTGGATTTGAGTACACTGTATGAATATTATGGTTGGTATTCATTTTCTGCTCTACGTGGATGGCCACTGTGTTCTGATCTGTTTTGTCGCTGTTGAACTGGACTGTCTTTGCTTCACAAATTCATATTCAGTATCAAATAATAGGCGATGCGATGGGGTGCTAAGGGCAGGGGTTCACCATAACGGTCATCCAAAGAACGGGCAGAGAAGTCTATCGCATGTCATTTGTCGCCTGCGTCTGCATTCTGCGCTTCGGCCGGACTTTTCATAGAATTCTATAAGAGTTGGAAGTCCATCACCGTTAGCTGCAACACTTCACAATGCTACACCCCAGGCTATGCCCTTGTGGAGGTCGGAATACCTTAGCAATATCAATACTCAACAGCAGCGAACGGGAACAACGGCAGGACCAATATAGATCAGGCGCATGTGGTTCGGCCAGCTGGTGCCTCGCGCAAATTGTGGTTGGCCAGAGAGGGTTCCGTAGAGAAGCAGATCAATGTAAAGGAACAGCTAGGTTAGGCACCTAACCTTCATGGCAACTGCAGTGTGAGGTCAAGTTGAGGTAAGCCAGCAAAGCGAGTTCCAGGCATTGGACGGTCCCACGACATGGTGCAACGGAACAGTAGTAGTGCATTACGAGATGACCTGAAGGAGCTTGAGCAGGTCACTCGACCGTGGCGCAGGGCAAGCCCGGTGTTAACACGAGGCCAAACAGTCAAACCAAGTCCAGTTCCAGTCCAGTGTTGGAGGTGTGAGAGCGGACGGAAGATGCGCTACGTTTCTTCAGCCGCTTTAGCCAATCGAAATCCTCCCCAGAAGTCCAGTCGAGGGGTCGAGAGGGCCGCGGACATGGGGGAGCAGCTGGGAATGGAGGGGGGGAACTTGGAAGCGGAGGGACGGAGTTACGGCCGCTCAAGCCACCCGAGCACCCCGAGCCACACTCTCGCCAGCAAAGCGCCTGGTCAACCCGTCACACCAATGTGCCTGAGTGTAAAAGTCTTGGCGGCTGTTGACTGTTCCCCCTCAATCGTGGCGGCAGCCGGGTGGTAGCAGGAGGTACGTACTGCGGCCCTGGTGTTTTGCTTCAGCTTGCGTGCTTCCATGCCTAACAGCGGATTCTCGATTGGGAGTGCTCTTGGTGCGAAGGGTGGGGTGTATATTCCCGACAGTAACACTTGCGGGATCGAACATACTCCAATTGCTTAACAATTTTCACTTGTTCACGTCTTCAATCTACACTCACCACCACGCATCGTATCTTAATTCCAGCCTGTCTCACACGCGTAGCCACGACAACATTTTCCCTTCCGCGCACCGTATAGTCATTTTTCAAAGGCTCTACCACCTTCCATCCCCGAGCTCGAAGCTCCTACAGGGAAACATAAGACGACGCGCCGCACACAAGCTAGACGAACCCCTCCCACAACCACCTCAAGTACATAACAACATCCACCATGGCTACCGATGCCCGGCCACTGAAGGGCATCCTCAAAAAGGCAGCAGCCGGAGCCACCGCCTCCGGCAGCGGCGCCGCCAACGCTGTCCTCAATCCCCGAAAACAAGACCCCCGCGAAATCGCCCTCCAGCACGCCCGCATCATTCAGCAGCGCAAGGACCTAGAGCTCCAGATCCTCGAGAGCCTGGCCGAGCTCTCCGAGTACCCCACCGAGCGCGGCAGCAGAACCTTCTCCGCCGCCAACCCTTCCCCACGCGACGTCGCCGACTTCAAGGCCGGCATCCGCCTCTTCCAGCCCTCCGACTACGACGACCTCATCGAGGAGCGCAACGTCAACGGCTTGTGCGGGTACACCCTCTGCGCGCAGCCGAAGCCGATGGCCTCCAAAGGTGGCGAGTGGAGGCTCGTCAACTTTGGCAAGGCAGACTTTGATATCGTCAATCGCAAGGAGTCGGAGAAGTGGTGCTCCAAGGACTGCCAGCGCAGGGCCATGTATATCAAGGTGCAGCTGAACGAGTCGGCTGCGTGGGAGCGGGCGGGGTTGCCGGAAATTGAGATTGAGCTGTATGGAGAGGAGAAGGCGAGGCAGGAGGACCCTGCATCGCAGGCTTCGCGCGACCTCGCAAGTTTGAAGCTGGAGGAGGGCAGGAGGGCAGCCGACGAGTCTGCCACATTGGCCTTGGAGAGAGGAGAGACACGGGAGACGGGACAGCCTGGTAATACTTTCACTCTTGCCATCAGGGAGAGGGAGGTCAAGCCACCAACAGAGCATGGCGTGTTTGGAGATCCAGACGACTCCCACTTATTTGTTGAGGGACACAGACCGGGAGCTGGCAAGGCGCAGGCCATTGCTGAGGCTTCCCAATTTTGAGGCACAACGTGACCAAGAAATGTCATAGTGTAATTCTACGGGCGGGAGGATACCAGAGATGATTGAAGCGTGGAGGAGGAGCTCATTTAGGCGTCGCAATGGTCGGTTGCTCTATATAGATAGGTTTGATACCCAAAGGCACACCGATTCGAAAGTTGAATCACTTTATGCACAGCCGGCCTAGTTGCAGAAACTAGCTGCATTTCAACGGGAGGCTCAGTTGAGCTACAAGGTCAGAGGGACAGCATCACGGTACGCAGGGAAGGGATAGAAGATTGGCAGTCAAGCGTCATCTCCGGAATTACCCTAGAGAATCGGCGACACCTTGAGTGGGAAAACAGAACTTTTCTTTGTGGAAGTTCCTAGTGTGAACTCACTACCGTCCGTAAGACGCCTGTAGCAACGTGTATCATCATATGCCGTTTGCCGTAAAAGTCCGTTAAAAACCACCCAATTTTCCTTATCCACAATCGACCACGACTGAAATTTAGTCGCGGCGAGGGGGGCGGCCACCGAAGCGGCCTCCGCGCTCCTGAACCTGGGTCTGGCCGACGGGAGTGACGTTGACGGGGATAGCGTCGAACTGCAGGGCGCGATAGTCAGTATTGGGGGACATCATTTCGAATCAAAGTAGAGGTTGAGACGTACGCCGAGGTGCTTGAGAAGGTCCTTGGTCTCGACATCGACCTCGAGCTGGCCGCTCTCGGTGTTCTGGGTGAAGTCGAGGGCGGAGACCTCGGGGACGAACTGATCCTTGCGCTCACGCTCCTCCTCCTGAAGCTTGAAGGAGATACCGCGGACGGGACCACGCTGGATACGCTTCATCAAGTGGGTGGTGTAGCCAGCAATCTGTGATTTCACTCCAGTCAGCAATTTGGCCCTCTCAACCTTTCCGTATCCCCAACACCGATGTTTGGAAGCGGTCTCGCGGAGACCTTCGTTCGTCCAACTCGTATGTTGCGTCTGGGTGGCTATCTTTTGCTGACCTTGTTGCGGAGGCGCTTGGAGGCGATGATGGCGATCTCATCGCAGATGCGCTTGTTGGTCTCGAAGTCCAGGGTGAGTCTGGGGTAGTACCGCTCAATGATGACCTTGGCGGACTTCTTGACGGTCTTGGTGCGAACGCGACCCATTTTGGCGGTACTGACTCAACGGAAGGGGGGTATTTGGCTGGGTGGAGGGAGTTGGTCGGTTAGTGAGGCTGGTCGGTCGAGGTGTTCACGATAAGTTTCGCCGGGCAGATGCAATTTTGATATCTTTACACGAAATTTAGGGCCGTGGTGTGGGGCGCGGGACTTTCGGTGCACAGGCCATGGGGGCATGCATATGTAATCACACGTGACCTTGTGGATGGCTGGGACGAGACAGGAATCGGTGCCCCACTCGGATCCGGATCGGGTTCATTCCTTGGTACGGAGCCGATATAACACGAGGCTCTCGTCTTCACTGCTGGGTCCTTCCAAGGGTGAACAATTGCGTCGAATTGGAAGAGTTGCGCTCCCATTCTCGGAAAAGCATAATTTGACAGTTGAAGATATTTTCTGGCCTCCATTCCCGCCGACGGCCAGGTACAAGTAGGTACTGCAACAAGCTGAAGTACCTTATCTTGGCTAGATTAGTAGTACGATTGCTCCTTAACGATCATAGACTGTCAAGAAAGTGTCGAAATTTGCGTTGTATTCTTCTTATTTTACAATACCATACATAGTACACTCGGCACACATGCGAACGCCATACAAAGATGGTTTCTTCATAGTGTGACTCAACTCCATGCTCTACTATCCTAGGCTCATTCGCGCCTAGTCTTATGACTAGAAGCGCTTCCAACGCTATCTTCACCACCCTCAAGAGTCAAGACCGTAGCTCTTCGAGCTGCCCACCGCGCTGGTTCCGGGTCTTTGGTTGTTGGTGTGCACATTTCGGATGAATCTGCGGGCCGGTGCGGGTGCTTCTACCTCGGTCTTGTCGTTGTAGATCTTGGCCTTTCCAACCAACTCCTTCAGAATGAGCTGGGCCTCTTCATTAGCCTCGCCAACGGTGATTTGGACACAACCGTCTGAGTCAATGCGAGCCGACGTAGGCGAAACGTAGGCCTTGGCGCCTCCCTTGATATCGGGGTCGAAAGTGACAACACCAGCCACCTTGTTGTTGCGTCCAACGAAAGCTCTGTGGTTGAAAGCCGTATCGCCCTGGGGAACATCCGTGATGAAACCGCCGACACCCAGCTTGGCGCTGTTGGCTCCTGATCTCGGGGCGACGATACGAGCCAGGACGGGGGTATGTTGCGCCTGGGGACCGTATACTGGGTGGTTCTCGGCGAAGTTGGATGTGCGGAGGTATGAGATACCGCCAGAGGGGTGAGAGGCGGGCGGGCCATGCTCAGCGTACAAGCTAGGGCGCTTGGTCTTTTCCGTCGACTTGCTGAAGTCGGTCAACGAGCTGGGCGGGTTCAGGGGAGCAAGGTCCAAGAATTCGCCGACAAGTGAGTACAAGGTGATGCGGTCGTTGCGCAACTTGCGAATGTACTCTGTGAGTTGCTCTTCCGTTACGTCGCCTGCACGAAGAGCTGCGGGAGCATTCTCTCCAGCCTCCAGGGATTTCTGACGCTGCTTGCTCGTTTCATCAGATGCAATACGCTTCCGCAGGAAGTTACGGAATGATGCTCGCTTGTTGCGGACAGCCTTGCGCAGGTATGCGTTGAATTCGCCCTCAGTGAGGCCAGCCAACCAGGGGCCCTGGAACTTCCACCTCTTCTCCTCGTTTTCGCCGTTACGCTTGACAGTAGTGAAGTCACCATCGTCTTCGAATACAGATTTCGCTCCAATGTGGATACCACCGAGACGCGACCGGTTGGTGCCAGGTAGTGTGACGGGCAGGTTGAGCTCGTGGAACTTCTGAAGAGACAAGGTGTGGTCCGCGGCGGAGGTGTAATCGGTGACGTTTTCGAAGCAGTCAATGTCCTTGATGCGGACAACGGGGGTCGATGACTTGGTCGTGGATCGAAGAGGCAGGGAGCGCTTGAAGCCCCAGTCACCAAGGGCCCTCGAGGATTCGGTAGTGGTGATGGATTGGTGCGTGGGATAAGGCGCGGTCGCCGTCGGGGATGCGTATCGAGCGATGGCAGCTGCTTGACCTCCGGGTTGAGGGAGCGGCTTGGGCACAGAGAACATCCGAGATGATCTCAGCAGCGCCCCTCCGGGCGACATTCGGGCAGACATGGCGGCTGGCGAAGCTCTCTACTGAGCTTGGTCGTCGTCAGTCGTATGTATCGCGGAACTGGTGACGAGCGTGCATCGTTGCGTGAGAAATTTCAATTGGAGTGCGGAAGAAGCCGGCGTACCTGATTGGGTGAGAGCTACCCCTGTCGTTCCTCCTGCTTCTCTCCACTGTCACCCGAAATGTCTATGTATGGTGCACAGTCTAAACCAATTAAGGGATAAGAGACACTGGGCCTTCAGTCTCAGAGGCTTCAAGTGGTAGAGACAGCGAGGGAACTTTGCGAAGTTGAATATTCCGACAATTTGCAAATTTCGAACTAGATAAAAGCCTCCGAACAGTATTTTCAGGTCTGAGCGAGGCACATAGAAGCTAACTCGGGTATCTTAAGGCTTAAGGTCAGGTACATAGGACGGGGTTTGAAATCTAGAGGGACATTCGGCAGGAAGGACACTCAACGGCCCCACCAACGCCGATGGGAAAGCGCATCGTCTAGCGGTTCGAATTTGGAGATTTGCATTTTGCTAAGCCGCACTCAGCCTTCTCCCCGTTCCTCCCACATCGCAGCCAGCAGCCTGTGGACGGCGCGATCGCTCATGTGGATAGCGAAAAGGATGGCGTCAACCAATGTCGGGTCCTCGCCCGCTCTCACCTTCGAGCTCGTCGCTCGCTGTTCAGTAAGCATCCCCCGCCTCCGTACTTTGACTCACAATCTTCATGTGATTCCTGGTTCGCATGTTAACGGTTTAGGCCAGACAACGAGAGCCCGCGCATCCATCCTGACGCTTCCTCACGGCCAGGTCCAGCTTCCGATATTCATGCCTGTCGCGACACAAGCTTCGCTCAAAGGCTTGACTCCCGAGCAGCTTGAAGAGACGGGCTGCCGCCTGTGCCTGAACAACACCTACCATCTCGGCCTGAAGCCCGGCCAAGACGTACTGGACAAGATCGGCGGCGCGCACAAGCTCCAAGGATGGAAACACAATCTTTTGACGGATAGTGGAGGGTACATATACCTTCTTGACTGGATTGCGAAGGTCTTCACCAGTTACTGACTAAGTCTATAGCTTCCAAATGGTCAGTCTCCTCAAGCTGGCGAAAATCACTGAGGAGGGTGTGCGCTTCCTCAGCCCCCACGATGGTTCGCCCATGCTTTTGACTCCAGAGCACTCCATGTCTCTGCAGAATTCGATTGGAAGCGACATCATGATGCAGCTCGACGACGTACTTGTCACGACATCACCCGACGCAGCCCGTATGCGCGAGGCCATGGAGCGAAGTGTAAGATGGTTGGATCGGTGCATCGCAGCGCACAAGAACCCCAAGACCCAGAACCTCTTCTGCATCATCCAGGGCGGTCTCGACCTCGAAATGCGACGGGAGTGCACACGGGAGATGTTGGCGCGCGATACCCCAGGCATCGCCATTGGTGGTCTGAGTGGTGGCGAGGCCAAGACGGATTACTGCCGTGTTGTCGAGACGTGTACCGAGCTGCTGCCGGATCTCAAGCCTCGATATGTCATGGGTATCGGATACCCCGAGGATTTGGTTGTGAGCGTCGCCCTGGGAGCGGATATGTTCGACTGTGTCTGGCCGACGCGGACAGCCCGGTTTGGCAACGCAATCACGAAGCACGGCGTACTGAACATTCGCAACTGGCGATATGAGAACGACTACGGCCCTATTGAGGAAGGATGTGGCTGTATCTGTTGCCGGAAGGGCGAGGGTGGTCTAGGTGTGACTAGGGCCTTCATCAACCACAATGCGGGCAAGGAAACGGTCGCTGCTCACCTGCTGAGCATACACAACGTCTGGTATCAGCTGAACCTCATGAAAGATATCCGGCAAGCTGTTATTGAAGACAGGTACCCTGCCCTTATTAGGCAGTTCTTCGGCGATCTTTACGACTATGACAAGTCAAAGTATCCAGAGTGGGCTGTTGAGTCTCTGAAGAGAGTAGGAGTCGATTTAATAAACGAGTAAACTCACGGCTGTCGTCAAGACTATTTCACGTTGAAGATGATTGAGCCACTGGTGAAATTGTTTACTGATCACTGATACCGACTAAGCCTCCGAGATCAGTGTCTGCCCATGCTATTGAGCTGTAAGTCTTCTCTTGGTTGGGCCCCTCACATTGAGAGTCAATAAGGCAAAACGGCGTGTCCGAAACCATGCAGTTGAAAACGCCCATCGCTGATAATGATTCTTTGGCGTTGACTATAAGTTCAACCTGCAGCTACTTTGCCAAATGTCCGGTCGAGCTTACTGGCTGGACTTTCCCTCTGCCCAGAGCTTCTTTTACGGCATTGACCCTCCTCTTCTGCTCCTATATCTGGACGCCAAGACGTTTCTCCGCGTTGAGAGTCAGTAAGGCGAAACAGCGTGTCCAAAGTCAGAACGCCCATCGTTGATAATGGTTTCTCGACGCTGACTGTGACTCCAAACATGGCTAGTTTGCCAAGTGTCAGGTCGAGCTTGCTCGCTGGACTGGCACTGACTCGGCTCTTCTGCTCCTACATCTAGACGCCAAGACTCTTTTCTCCTAGCGGCTGCCGCATCGTTGCCCAAAGTGATTTTCGACCCTAACCCAGGGTTGTCGTGCTTCGCGGTTCCCACAATCATTCGGTTGCGAACTTCAGCTTCGAAGGCCAGTCGGTCCTTGATGTTCATCGCGGGGGGGGGGGGGGGGGGGTGGGGGGGGCGTTGGGGGTTGGGCTCCACCGCCTTGGCGCGTCGTATTTTGGGGGGGTGGGGGGGGGGGGGGTGGGGTGGGGTGGGGGGGGGGGGGGGGGGGGGGGGGGTGGGGTCTTGGAGTCTGTTGTGGATTCGGCTCAGACCGTCTGCGACTTTGATAATCTAGGTGGTGTTCGGTCGGTGTAGGTACTCCACATCGTGCTCTGTGAGGACTTCAATCTACTTGGCGAGTTTGCCATGAACTTCCCCATTGTGTCCGAGCAAACGGAGTGAGCTCTGGCTCCATTCGAGATCCTCCTTAAGAGTGTCATCTTGTCGAGCAGACTGGCACCCTTCCGCTTGAGTGAACCTCTTTAGCTTACGTTGAGGCTTCCGTGCGTTGGCCAATAGTGGCATCTCTTCTTCGCAGACGGGGTGTATTCTGGGACGAATGCCTAGAAGACGCTACGGTGCCTTGGCTAACGGTGGCATCTTGTCTGAGCAGACTGGGCGGTTCGAAGCTTCCTTGGCCGAGAGTGGCATCTTGTCTCGGTAGACTGGGTGGTGCGAATCTCTCCTGGCCAACAGTGGCATCTTGTCTTCGCAGAAGAGGTGGGCCCTCGCCTTCGTGTCGCCGAAGACCCTCGCATCGAACCACCGTCACTACCACGGTGTGAGTAGATATCCTAAGTGGCAGTCGCCCGCGGGTATACGAGACGATGGCGTCAAAGACGCAGCCCATGAGCACCTTCAGGCGGCCAGCTTCTACACAGGCCTCGACCTGCCGCTCACTGAGAGCCAGCGTATCCTAGTGCGAAGGTAAATCAGCATCACTTCACTAATTACGAGTAAAAGGGGGTTGAAACCAAGAATGTGGTGAAGTACGTACATGTACGGGCTGGTGGGTCAGCCTGTCAAGGTCCTCAAACCCAAGGATGAGGCGCCGGAATCTCCCTACAATCTCGAGAGTCTCCTCGAGATTGAAGGTATGCGTGCTGTCGTTGGGTTCAGATTCCATCTCCAGGAGGGCCGGTCGAAGTGCGCGGGTGATTCGCGTCATCGCTTCATCAAAGCCCGTCCTTGTGCCGTCTTGCTCCCGAAGGATGTTCCCATGAATATCCCCGAGCATGCAGTCTAGCACAGCCATGGTATAGGGCCGCAAAATCTGCTCTACTTCGTCCACAGTGGAGGCCAAGACCCCGAGTTCCTCTGGCGTCCTGAGACCGTCGTTTCTCTTGAACTCTTGGACCCTTGCCGCTAGCAACTTGGAGCGGTCTGCGAGCTGAAGCACATGGTCGAGTGGGAGGATTTCCCCGACCGGTATGTCCTGTATTGATTGATACATTCTGTGTGTTGTATGTTCTTTCATTGTATTTCGGGTCCGAAGTCTCTCACGTCTTGAGAAGGTTCGTCTCTTGGTAGTCGTCTTTATCTCTGTATGGAGGGACTATCGTACTGAAGAAAAGAAATATGATACCAATATATAGTGCTTTTCGTAAACGATTCGAAAGGCGGGCTCATTCAGTCATGCGGTTTCCCTCTATTATAGAAACCTCATTCACGCAACGGAGACACCCTTCCCAGGTGGCCTTAAACCCTAATATGCTATAGGAGTGAATCACTCGGCGTCCAGAATTTGTGGCAGCTGCATTGAAACAAGCATTTGTAGCCTGACCGAGCTGTCTCCTTTCTCCTCTTCCTGTGGCGACCAACTGCTGCTGCCACAACATTTTGCGGCTCGGTGGCTGAAGCAGGTAGCATGGTACGTGGCGGTCAACGCGGAAGAAGCCTAAGAGGTGGCAGAAATATCAACGTCAAGGGCTGCGAGCAGGTGACTGAATATATAATCAGGCACGAAGAAACGCCTCTGAGTCGTTCATCTGATAAAGAGGCAAGCGAGGCAGAATCTACAGAGTGGATTGAAATGAGCAAGCATTAGCACAATAATTGAGTTTGCATAGAGGGGATACGCCAGTAATACTGACAATCAAACCAAACAGATGTCTTAGCGTCCCTTGCCCTGTCATCTCGGTTCCGACCAACTGGATCCTCATATGTGGCTCCGATAATGTACTCCGTAGAAACGGGCAATCCAATCATTGATGAACCACCGTCCGACGGTGTCAGGGTTGGGTATTACAGATTTCAAGACTCAACAACCTGTCAATAAGGTATATTATTTGTCGCCGTTATGTTGCCTGCTCACAAATGACCCCTCCATACGCCCCAGACGCGCAGAAAGACCCTCCAGGTTGGTGGACGCCTGTTTCCGCTGATCAATCTATGGTTACGGAAGGTGGTACCCACCTTACCTTGGCTGTGGTCACGGAACGAGGCGCACCACCTCCGTATTCTACCCAGGTACCTCGCCTGGCAGAAAGTAGGCGGTACTGGCGTTCTGCTCCTTCCTTCTCATCGAAAGAGGCAGGCGTACCTTCCACACGTGCCATGAGAAGCCTTGATATACCCCCTCAAACCCATTCCTGTCACCAGCCAGCAGGCGCCCGTCTAGGTCGACGGGTCAGGTCAAACTGGCTGGGTGGTGGAGTGGTTAATGGTCAACGATCAAATCGCCAACCAGCCTACTCGACGACAGGCTAAGCGCATACGAGTACCCAGTTCGAATCCCAGCATGAGCACCAAGAGATGTAGCCCCCAGTTCAGCACCGGGGGGGTGAACTCTTTTGTCAGTCTGAATGACTGTTTGGTGTTTATATAACCAGTCCCAAGGTAGGCTCGAAATTACTGATACCACCTTTCCTTTGGGTGGCTTATCTTTTGGCCCCTTCTAATGCCATGTTCTGGTCAAAACCCATTCCACCTACCTCTCTGTAGTGATGACATGACTGATTTTCGGGTATTCTTCTCGGCAGATAGTCGTGTATTTGATCATAATATAGGTGCTCAGAAAAGCATCGGGTATGTCGAATTGTGTTGATGCATTTGGAAGCCCGTTGAAGAATATTAAGGTCCTGGAGAAAAGGCGTTGGTTAGATGTAAGTGGACGTCTGACTGCGGACGTTGCATTGCACGAGGGAGTGACGATCGTGCCCCCACATGGTATTGTCTGAACCCCACTTGAATCGGTAGCGCCTGCGCTTCTCTCAGCCCAAGCGGGATCAGGCGAAATGCCCCGCGCATCCCCTATTTGTTGATCCCCATGTGATCGCAATTATGCACCTTATGACGCGTTTGTGTACACAGAACAGACGCGACGGACAAGTGACAACTGTGACGATGTGCTGGCGGGCGGTCAACTAATACGTAAAGTCCCCTACCCACCACCTCCCCTGCAGCCAGCTGCAAGTTGTCAGAAGCAGCTACACACCGCACTTATCCAAAACTTCACTTTCGGGACATTTTCTTTCGCTACCGGTTTCTCACTTTATTGTTTTCCCCAACCTTTTCTCTCATCCGAGATACCACGCAAGATTTCATGGGTCTTGCGCCTCTGCCATGGCCTCTCCATTCGAAAGAGCGCCATCGCGGCGCCCATCACTGCTGAATACATCCTCTCATGATGGGGACAAGGAGCTGGCGCATTCGCTCAAGCAGCTCTCCCTTTCGACATCATCCGCCAGCAACTCACCCCGGGCTTCGAGCGCTCTGTCTCCCATGAGACCGGCCGTAAATCGAACATCTCCGGCACCGAGTCCACGAGCCCCGTCTCGAAGTCCCTCCTTTGCGAGAGAGCTCTCCCGCTCCCGATCTTCGACGCCGACGCTGCAGCGATCTTCAACGCCAACACTTCAGCGCAAGACCTCCACCAGTTCCTTGCACTCTGTGAGTGGCTCTTCGAGCCGAACCCCTAGCCGAGCGCCTTCGAGGCGAACTAGCATGGTGCATGCCTCTTCTCCTGTCGCCAAATCCCCTTTGCGCCCGAGCCCCCCTGAGTACATCAAGCCTGCGCCCACAGCGAATACGGTCGCCCGCGATTACTTCAAGACCGAATTGGAGGTTCACCACTCGCCAACTTCGACTCGAGCAACGGAAACCCTCGTCATTCTCCACGATGCCTGCTACGGCCACCGTTTCTCTCGACCCAAGACGTCCAAGGGCGCTCTCAGCACCATCGTTGAGCGGCCTGAGAGAATCAAGGCCGGCGTGTTGGGAGTTGCCATGGCCTACGTGCGGCTCGGGGAAAGGCACTGCGATGGCGCATATGCGCTCCATCCAAGTCTGGACCCCTCTACCATCCCGACGATTCCGTTTCGCATCTACAAGACCGAACGGAGACTGCCCCTGACATCCGCAGCTGTCACCAACGTCCACGGCACCAAGTGGATGGAGGAGCTCAAGATGATGTGCGAAGGAGCAGAGATAAAGTTGGCGACTGGTGGGAAGGAGCTTCAGAGGCCAGAATTAAACAGAGGTTCAGACGGACCGCCTGCGAAATTTCACGAGGGTGACCTCTATCTTTGCTCCGAATCGCTGGAGGCTTTTGAGGGCGCGCTGGGTGCCGTTTGCGAGGCCGTAGACCGCGTTTTCACATCAGGTCCTCGACGAGCCTTTGTCGCTGTACGCCCACCGGGACATCATTGCTCAGCTTCTTTCCCGTCAGGATTTTGCTGGGTTAATAACGTCCATGTCGGTATTATGCATGGCATTCTGAACCATGGCCTTACCCATGCGGCTATCATCGACTTCGATCTTCACCACGGAGATGGCTCCCAAGCCATCACTTGGGCGCATAACTCACGGGGAGTGAATGCGGCCAAGAACACGGCAGCGTGGAAAAAGGCGTCCATCGGCTACTTTAGTCTTCACGACATCAACTCGTACCCCTGTGAGTGGGGTGATGAGGAGAAGGTCAAGAATGCCAGTCTGTGTATTGACAATGCCCACGGCCAAAACATCTACAACGTCCACCTGGAATCATATGGTTCAGAGAAGGAGTTCTGGGAGCTATACGAGACCAGGTACTCAGTAATCCTGGAGAAGACGCGCAAGTATCTGAAAAACCAAGCGGCTCGCCTTCGCGCTTTGAATCTGCCTCCCAAGGCGGCAATCTTCTTCTCGGCCGGATTCGATGCCAGTGAGTGGGAGACCAAAGGTATGCAACGTCATAATGTGAACGTTCCTACCGAGTTTTACGCTCGTATTGCTCAAGATGTTGTGAAGCTTGCCGCAGAGGAAGGATTGGGAGTTGACGGGCGCGTAATCAGCGTGCTCGAGGGCGGCTACAGCGACAGAGCTCTTTACTCTGGTATTTTCAGCCATCTGAGCGGACTCTCAGGAAATCAGACCCCGGAAGAGCCCACTCGGGGTCGCTCTTCACTTGGCGACGAAATGGCAGGGCAGATCGCTGCAGCCATTACTGGCGAGCCATCTCTAGATCCTTACAAACCGTCATGGTGGTCGAGCTCCGAACTCGACGAGCTAGAAGTTGCGATGGGCAACAGACCAGCCAGTCCCAAGATGATACGGCACTCAACTCCGCCGACATACTCAACTCCCACACAGGCGTCGATTGGTAAGTCCATAGATCCGGCAAGGATGAGACGAATGGCGTCCGGCTTGTCGAATGGAATGCCATATTCGCGACCAGCAACACCACCTCCCCCTGATGTGCCATGGACCATAGCAGCACATGAGCTGAGCAGGCTACTCATTCCGTCGGATCGCCAAGTCGATAGTTGCAAACCTGAAGACCTAAATGCGGAGGCTACAAGGGCTCGGAGAGACCGGCAGTCAATTCTGAACCCTGATCTTGTGCCGCCGGCACCTGCTCCCGCACCCGCTCCGAAGCCAGCAAGCAGGCCTACCTCGCGAATGTCTCTGAGAGAGCGGAAGCCAGCGAAGCCTGGCTTATACGTTGATGCAGACGAAGATGATGACAAGCAGTCCAAGAATCGGCGAAGAACGGTCGCGGGCCCTGCTGCGCTGTCATCTGAGAAGGTTTGTCACTCCTCGTAGTATCGCAAATAGACTCAAACTGACGACGACACTAGACAACGGCCCGAGGCATACCCTCTGACACAAATGAAGCAGCCAAGCGACCTGGTCGACGCCTTAGTGGTGTGTCTACTGTGGCTTCGAATGCTCCTAACACAGAGTTCGAGAGCAACGGAGTTTCAGCTCAGCGTCCCGACACTTCTATGAGTGTGCGACCAGACACTGCGATGAGTGTCAGAACTCAGAGTGCTACGTCTTTGAATGTTAAGAAGACAAGAGCTCCAGCAGTCAAGAAGGAAGCCCCCAAAACCACCAGAATTGTGAAGAAGCCTGCCGCAATGGCGAAACCCTCTCCTCCTCAGCAGGCTGGACCATCTCAGCCGCCTCAAGGAAAGCCGAGCCCAGCTGCTGCATCGGAGGACGATATGGACAAGTTGACTGCCGGTATGAAGAAGGTCAAGATCAACTTGATCACGAAAACACAGAAAGAAGAGCGTGCCAAGGCAGCACAGGCAGCTCAAGCCGCTCAAGCCAAAGCTGCTGCACCCCCCACAGCCGAGGAAGCAAAGACGGATTTCCCGTTTGAAGCACAGACGGCTTACTCGCCGGTGGCACCTCCAATCGTCACACCTCCGCAAGACGAGGCTTTCGCTACACCGCCAACGCAGCCTCCGGTTTTTGAAGACCCGTCACCGCCCGCCGTCCCAGAAGGCCGGCCTGAAGTCTCAACTCCAGTGACGGAGCAAATGCCTCTCGTCGCCACCCCTGATCCTCGTTCAGTAGAGCTCCCCACCAGCTCACCCGCCGCGATGTCGCCAACCGTAGCAACACCCTCATCGGATGTCTTCATCAACTACCAACCGGAGGGCCCTCCACCTGTGTCCGTAACGCTGTCAGAACCCCTGAAGTGGATGCCGCCCAACACCAACACGCCCGTCAAAGCCTCGCCGTCTAAGCCATCGCCAGCCAAGCTGTCTTCAGCCAAACCGTCGCCCATGAAAAAGTCTCCGGTAAAGATGATGCGTGCCGATCTTCCAGTCTTCACCTCCACATCTGCGATCCCCTTTGCGCCGCCGGGAATGAGCGCCCCGTCTGAGGTCGAGCAAGAGCCGGCAATTAAGGCCGATCCGGAGGAGCCGGCAAAGTCGGTTTGGGATATCCCGGAAACTCCGCAGAGGCAATAGTGCGCTGTGCCACAGACCGAGAGGTTTGGGGTGGAAGCCCTGACACAGATTTGGGCCGTCACAGTCTTTGAAAAGTCATTTGTTTATTTTGTCTCCTTTGCCCAACGCTTTTCTCCAAGTATAGAACTTTGTTTTCTGCGAATCTGGCTTTTTGAGCCGTGTATTTGGAGTTCGCCGTCTTGATACCCTCTCGTCCGAGTTATTTCTTCTTGATCCTCTGATTCCTCTATAAATACTATAATTCTCTTTTCTTGTACTGATCATGTACTTCGATGCTGCCATTGAAGCCATTGGAGACGTTGTCAACGTAGGGCCATGATTGGCCGAAATGCCTATAAATGTGACATGGAACCAAGATCCATGTAACCTCGTGGGCGTCCGCGGACGCGGCCAAAAGCCTTGGCATGCGTAGACTTGATTTACAAAGTAGCGGGATTATGCGCGTCAACGTGGACGGATCAACGTCAGCGATTTGCTGCGGCTACCCGTCGGGCCCCGAAATTTTTCTTTGGTGGGGAACCCATTACAGCGCATGTTTTACGCATTCCAGACTTAGTTGGCCGATTGACCAGGTTCTTATCTTGAGGTAATCGGAGATACTCGAGTCCTGTTACACATATTCGGCCGGGATATCGCATCTCATCTTCAGACATTTTGTAGATCCTGTATCTCACCGCTCACTCAATTTGTGAAGCGTGGCCCAGCTTAGTTGGAATTTTCTCTTACTGTCTCTCAAACTACGTCACCAGCCAGCCCTTTGCGAACTTAGCCAGCAACGGGGACCTGACTCATCTCGAGTTCGTCTCATCTCATCTCATCTTATTTTCTCTCACTTAGACCAACCGAATACACACACGCACAACTCATCGACTCACCATGGCGTTCACGATGCACTCCCACTCGGGGCAATTCTGCCCCGGCCACGCAAAGGACCAGCTCGAGGCCATCATCCAGCATGCCATCGGCATCGGGTACAAGACCATGGGTCTGACGGAACACATGCCCCGTCTAGAGATTGGAGACCTCTACCCTGAAGAGGTAAGAACTCACTTCAGTCTCATTACACACACCCCGAACATAGCTCTCATGAGAAACTTAATAATCCTGACCAAAATCTTCACCAGCTCGAAGAAGGAGACCCCCAAACAGCCCTCTCCATCCTCGCCCCCCGCCACGAAGCCTACCTCGCCGAAGCCCAGCGCCTGCGCGAAAAGTACGCCCCGCAGATCGACCTCCTCATCGGCTTCGAGGGGGAGTGGTACCGCCCGGCCTACGGGCCGTTCATCAAGTCCCTCGCGTCCCACCCGGCGGTGGACTACTTCATCGGGTCGCTGCACCACGTCAACGCCATCCCCATCGACTACAGCCGGGACATGTACGTCGAGGCGATGAAGTCGGCCGGCGCCGACGAGGAGAGCATGTACGCGCGGTACTACGACCAGCAGCACGAGATGCTGACGGCGCTAGAGCCGCGCGTGGTGGGCCACTTTGACCTCGTGAGGCTCATGAGCGAGGATCCGGGGAGGGACGTGAGGCAGTGGAAGGGGGTGTGGGAGAAGATTGTGAGGAATCTGGAGGTCGTCAAGGGGTATGGGGGCTTGTTGGAGTGTAATAGCAGTGCGTTGAGGAAGGGTCTTGATGAGCCTTATCCGTGCCGACCTATTGCAGAGGTAAGTTCTTTTCCCCCTTCTCCCCTCCTGTGTTCTTGGTCCTTTCTCCAAAGCTCAAAAGACATCTTGGCTGGTGTAGCCGTTGATCTCTTGCGACTAACTCCGTATCACAGACATGGTTGGCGATGGGCGGCCGCTTCACATTCTCAGACGATAGCCACGGCATCGCACAGGTCGCGACGAATTACAAACGCAACGTGAAGTACCTCGAGAGCCTGGGCGTGAAGGAGGTCTTCACGTTTGAGCGGGGGCCGGTGGAGGGGGTCAATGGGGATGCTAAGGCCGTGTTGCGGGAAAAGGGCGTTGGGTTGGCGGCGTTTCGGGAGAACTTCAACTAGAGGAGATGAGGCGCAATAGAGTTGTAGACGAAGAAGAAGTCAGAGAAAAGAAAAGAGCTGGTGTAGCGGGTAGACGTAGAGGCGTGAGATAGATGTACGTCTGGCAAAAGGCCAAGAATATTCGGTTCCATTCTGTTGGTCATGGTGTAATTATCTTGGCACCAACTGTCTCCCTGCGATCTATGTTCAAAGTCATTGAGCCATTGCTCATCAACATCCTTCTGGTGTATTAAATGCAGAAAGATATGAAACGCGTCAACTGAGGCGCCGGCGATAATTCATACTATGAAGAATTGAGTCCCAGAACTAGAACACAACTGGGTTCCACCTCATAACATAACACTTAACATCCTTCTTCAACAATTGTATGAAGTTGTCAGAAGGGATCGTGCTGTAACTAGAGCGTCCTGACCATTGTCTCCATCAAAAACCCTAATTTCTCCCACAAAACCCCAAAAACCGAGTTCCTGTGCAACATCACCAAAACACCACCACAACCAAAACAAAACTCACGATAGCTTCACAGAAGGCGCAAAAAGAGTGACCCCCACCCGATTTGAACGGATAACCTTTCGATCTGGAGTCGAACGCGCTACCGTTGCGCCAGAGGGCCGTGTTGTCTGATTCCGGATCTCGAACTGGAGAGGCGGAGTTGACGATGCAACCAGGAAATGGGTCTATGGATCGAAGCGGGGTGAAGTGGCGCCTGCAGAGTTGGGAAACGGAGTCTCTGAAAATGAAAGTGGGTCTTGTTTACTTCGCAAAGGTCAAGTGTGCCACCTTCATGCAGGACAAGGGATGCAGAAACACACTCTCGGGTAAGACGCTGCGGGACGATTGGTGAGTCAAGACTCTCTGCATGATTCGAGTATTAAGCCCACTTGAGCAGACCTTGGGGCCTCAGTCTATAATTGCATATGGCAACTTCGACGTTTGGTCCAAACTAAGGTACAATAACTGAGACTTCGCAGGAGACAGCACTGTGCTTTTGGGACTTGACTGAGCTTGTCATCCGAAGCTACCAAGCTAGGTCAGGCAAATCACCAGTAGGCCTATCAAGAGCCTCTTGATCCAATTCAGGCGCATCAGACCTGGCTTTCAGCCAGCAGGCTTATCGACTTACACCGAAAGTAGTGAAATCTCATCTAGCTGTTGTCGATGCACCCAACTAGTCTCAGCCATTGCCGCTTTCGGTGCAAGTGTCTGTCACTTACTTTTCCAGCACGTTTTCTTCTCCAACCTGAAAGCTTGCCCGAACAGAAAACTACACGATCTTGAAGCCAGACTGTAGAGCAACTACGAGAGAGGAGTGGTCGGCCTTGGTATCTTCACGTCGGCTGGCGTCTCTTCGAGCGCTCTTTGTCAAATTTTGCAAGATCCTTCGACTCATCCTTTGCATCGACAAGACCAATGAGAACTCACAGGTGCGCAACAAGATTTAGAATCCCACCTTTCTACTAGCGTTCCCAGAGACCCGGATCTCATCCGAGAAGAACTAAGACAGGGGGCTTGCGGGAAGCGCGTTTGCATTTTTGGACCGTGACATGGCATGCATCACTTGAGCCGGATGCGGCCAGCCTCAATGACCTCATTGGACTGACATGGTTGTAAGCCAGCCCTAAGGAAATAGCCTTGTGCTTTAACAGGAACAAGCTTTTAGCCCGTCAAGCCCGTCTGCATCTCTTATCTCAATAGGTGCTCCCGAACACAAGTGATTCAGAAGCGAGACGAGTAGTTGTTTCTACGAGACAAAGTTGTTCCATTTGCGGGGACCGCCTGATCGTACCTTGTCGATGAAGCCGGGGGTGATGCATCGGGACAAGAGGACCATGGCGAGGCGTCTTCAAGTACCTATACTACACTACAGGTAGCTCACTGGCACAGCTGGTAGATAAAGCAAGCTTTGCCTACCTTCTCAAGATAGAGCTCGAGCAGCTTTCGGCTCCTCATATCTAACCTGTGTCCTGATAGCCTAGGAAGCAAAGTACACCATGCCCGTGATAAATCGCCAATCTCTTGGCGGCGTCCTCCTCTTGGCCGGCCTAGCCTCCGCCCAGGGACAAGGAGACGTCGACCCCTTTGCGCCCGTCTACACAAGCTGTCCCTTAGGCTTGGCAGTGCGGTCAGCTTCAGAGGTAACTTGAGGTTTTGCCCCCCATGAACTTTAAGCATAGCTGTTGACTTTCTTCTGTAAGGGACTCTCGCGTTCGGAATCATCTTGGAGGGTAAGCCGCGGCGAAAAGGTCATCCCCGCGCTCAGCTCTTACCTCACATTGGCGAATATTTCTGGATTCGATGTCCAAGGCTACATTCAGCGTCTCAATACCTCCAACTATCCCGTCGTTGGTCTCTCCGTCTCCGGAGGAGGCACTCAGTCGGGTGTTGGAGGTCTTGGGATATGGCAGGCTTTTGATGCCCGCAACTCGGCTGCCGTTGCTGCTCGCACGGGTGGTTTGACGCAGGTTCTGTCATATATCACTGGTCTAAGTGGTGGAGGTGCCTTGACCGTGAGCACACTGTAAGTTCTGCCGACTGTTCTCTATCTGACTGCGTCTTCCCTTGGCCAACGAATGTAGAGTGCTTACATGTTACGCAGAGCTGCCAACGATTTCATATCCATAAGTGCTCTAAGAAAACAAATCAACTTCACTGTCGATTACACCCTGGGTCCGGACGGCAACATCACCACCTATCTGACAGATATATTTGAAAATGTTGGCTCAAAGGCAGAGACAGGACTTCCTGTCTCCGTCGCCGACGCCTTTGGCCAGTTCTGGGCAACCTATCTCCCAGAAAACCGTACTTATGGCAACTACTCTGATCTTGCCCAATCAGGAACCGTCTTCTCTTCAGGCGAAGCCCCAATGCCCATCATAGCTCTCTCTGAGGTCATCCCCGGACAGTCACCCACAATCGGTGGCATCATGTGGCCTGGAAGGAACAACACCAACGGATTCAATCTGACTTCCTACGAAGTAACGCCCTTTGAGTTCGGAAGTTGGCGAGGCGGAAGAATCCAGGCTTTCATGCCGACAATGTACCTTGGAACCTCCATGTCCAATGGCACGGCCCAGAACAGCAGTGAGTGCGTTCAGGGGTTCGACAAGTTCACCTTCATCCAGGGGTCTACAGCCGACGCTTTTGACGCGTGGTTCATCGACGACTGGTACGATACTCCAATATTTGCCAAGCGAGCGCTCAATACAGGCCCGCCAAACACCTCGGTCATCGTGCCTCCCCCTCAGTTCGAAGACGACGGGCGTGTGATCCTCGTCAACCAGACGGCCGAGTCCTTCAACCAGACATTCAACAAGTCTCTGTGGGCCACCTACCCGAACCCCTTTGAGAACTACAACCCCGCCATGCAAGGGATCGACGAGCTCCTCCTCGTTGACGGTAGCCTCGGCGGGGAGACGAACCCCATCCGGCCCCTCATCATCCCCGAGCGCCAGGTCGACCTGGTCATCGTCTACGAGGCCTCCTCAGACGCGCAGTACAACTGGGTCAACGGCACCAACCTCGTCAACACGGCTCAGTCGGCGGCCCAGGGTAACATTCCCTTCCCGCGCATCCCCGACGTCGTGACGCTGGTGACGCAGAACCTGACCAAGCAGCCCACCTTCTTCGGCTGCGACGCCGCCACGTCGCCGCCTACGCCGCTGGTGCTCTACCTGCCCAACTCGCCGTGGTCCGGCTACAGCAACTTTTCCTTCTTCAAGTCCTCCTTCACGGACAACGAGTTCGACCTCACCGTCGACAACGCCTTTAACCTCGCAACCTACGGCAACGGTTCGGTAGATGCAGCGTGGCCCGCCTGTCTCGCCTGCGCGACGATCCGCGGAAGTCTGATCAGGGCTGGTGTCGACCTGCCGGAGCAGTGTCGGGAGTGCTTCCGCCGCCATTGTTGGAACGGGCAGGTTGCCAATCGTACCATCACGGCGGACGATCTCGATCCCAAGCTGAGACTCAATTCGAGCCTGTCATTTTGGGAGTGGAATCAGACATACTGGAGCAGTCAGACGACCACGGGTGGTGCTAGCGGCGGAGGAAGTGGCGGGAACAGCGGCACCGGGACCGGAGGCAATGGCGGTGGTGGTGCCTCATCCACACCCTCGGCTTCGGCCACGGCGAGCCCCTCTGGTGCATCGAGTTCGGCCGAACTTGCACGAGTGGCGACTGCCGTGACCGTGGCTTCTCTTGTTGCTCTGATAGCATTGCTATAGGCTAGAATTATGGGGTATTGTTTCTCCATTTTTCTTTTACAGATAATAAGTCGTTTCAAGAACTAAAAAAGACGTTGTGTTTGTGTGGCATTAGCAGCTCAGGGGCAAACGGCCCGTAGTCAGGATGTGCCTGCTCCATTCCAAGTACATCCGCAAAGATGTCTCTTGCTTGTGTGCATAGTAGAGGCATATTGCTCAGTAGACCCTGGGCAAGATGCATCCAGTCCGTTACTCCAGAGAGCTTCAAGCGAAGATCCTAGTAGGGGCGTGAGTCATCAAGGGCGTACTTCCAAACAGAGGAAAAGGACTGCGTCCGATCTGATCTCACCTCAAGTTGTTCCTTGACATCATTGTCTTCCTCTAAGGGTGCCGTCACTCTCATGACTCTCTGCGTATAGACGACGTATTTGGCAATTTTGTAGATCTTGGAACAGCCGTCCAGCACGTTGTCCAGATCACATCCTTCTTCCTTCAATCCTGCTAGGAATTGGATAAATTGGCCCATGATCCTGACATTGAGATGGGCCTCTGATCCTGTGGGTTCCTCGAGTGCTGACCATAAGAGGATTAAGCTGGCCATGATGGGATAGCCGAGAAGAACCCTATCAGAAGTGTTAGTGAGCTATATAGAAAATCAAGAATATTTGAAACTGACCAAATATTCACATAAGGTTGAGGTGGCATCACCCGTAGAAGATCAATGATTGCCCGAGCCGCCGACGTACACTTGGAGTGTGACTGCTCTATGCTGGGAAAGGCGCCCCTATTCACCCAGTCTGAGTACAGCGAGCATGACGGCTGTACGCTCGTCGCATTCTTAAGTCGCGCCAGGTTGATGTTAGTCTTAATCAGAGTGCTGAAATAGATAAAATGCAACAGGGCGGTGTGCATGTCCACCGCTCCCTGTCGGATTGGAAGTCCAATTCGACCTCGGCATACGGCCGAGGCTACGCAGGGGCCAATAAGGGGCCCTATTTACGATTACCACAAACTACTTAACCTATAGTTAGAACTTCCTTTTTACACCTTATATAATAATATAAATTTATAATTAATTAACCTACTTCGTTAACTTACGGTTTAAACTAATTAATTACTATTTTTATAATAATAATCCTAATACTAATTAATAATTAATTTTTATTATTATAAATTAGTAAAATATTTTATATAAAAAAGACGACCTCCTCGAATAGAATATAATCAGAGAATTATACTACCTAACTTTATAAAAAGTAAGTAATAAAACGTAGAATCTCTATAATAGAACGAAATAGAGAAATTATAACCCTTAACTATTTATAAAAAACCGACGTTTATTATATTAAAATAACCTTTAATAATTAACGGAAATATTAAAATAACTAAGCTATTATCGTTAATTTTATATTTTTTTTATTAATTAACTTACCTATAGCCGGCTTATAATTAGAAATTAATTAAATTAATTAATTAATTAGTAAAAAGGCCCTTTAGGGTCCGGTCCGCCTCATTAGGGGCCATCTTCGCTTTTATAAATAAGCTAGTCTATTAGGGTTAATATCGAGTATTTTTATTATATACTTTAATAAAACTTTATAACTAATTATAGCTAGCCGTAGCTGTTATTAACTATTAATACTAACTAAACTTAAGATATTAATAACCCCGCTACTATAGTATATTAATTACCCTCTAAATAGCTAAAAACTACCCCCTATTTTCTACCTTTTTTAATAGCACTAGATTGTTTTTTTAATCCTTCCTATTTTACTCTTATATAGTAATTCTAAAGTATTAATAATACTTAGGAGTTAGTTAAGTATTTCGAGGCTACTATATTATATAAGCTAGGCGCTAATTATAGTAATAGTTATATTAATATTTTTAATTTTTAAGTTAATCGTATCTAATCCGTATTTTTTAAAACGATTGTACTATAGTTCGGGGTCCTCTAGTATAATACTTATAAAATCGAACTTCTAGCCCTTAAGGTATCTCTATAGATCGACGAGTTAGCGTTTTAGTATTTTAATAGTATATATTTAAAAATAAATAAACGATTCGATAGCGATAGTAATAAAATAATAGTAATAGTAATAGGGTAATAGCGATAATAATAGGGTAATAATAATAAACGGCGAGGGAAGTAGCGTTTTTTTAATTTTAATAAAAGAAACGAGGTAACGAATGTATATATATACGAGTTAAAGTTAAAAATATTAAAGTAGATATCGTAAGGTCGGTATTATTTTTAATAATAGTAACGAGGGTATCTCTAATACTATATTATTATAAGCTACTATTATTTAGAAAAGTAACTAACTTAGCTAGGTACGTAGTAAGCTTATAAAGTAGTAGCGTTAAGCGCTTAATATCGCTATTAATAATTTATAGTTATAAACTTTATAAGAGGGAAAGTTAAAAAAGTAAAAAATCTAAAAAAATAGTTTATTAAGATAGTAAGAATATTTATTAATACTATTTATTTTTTTATTCTACCTTTACTAGCTACTCGGGCGGTTCTTAGTATTATTTATACAGTATTAATACACAGTATTAATAAATACTCTTACTATCTTAATAAACTATTTTTTTTAGATTTTTTACTTTTTTAACTTTTCTTCTTATAAAGTTTATAACTACGGATTATTAATAATAATATTAAGTACCCAACGCTACTACTTTATAAGCTTGTACTTACTTAGCTAAGTTTACTACTCTCTAAGTAACTATAGCTTATAATAGTAGTATTAAAAATGCCCTCGTTGCTATTATTAAGAATAATATCGACCTTATGATATTTACTCTATTTTAATTTTAACTCGTATATATATATATATTTATTACTTCGTTTTTTTTATTAAAGTTAAAAAACGCTTCTTTCGCTATTTATTATTATTACCCTATTATTATTACTATCGAATCGTTTACTTACTCTTAAATATATACTATTAAAATACTAAGATGCCTAGTTATTATTAACCCCTAAGGATACTTTAAGGGCTAGAAGTTCGATTTTATAAGTATTATACTAGAGGACCCTAAACTATAATAAGATCGTTTTAAAAAATATAGATTAGATACTATTAATTTAAAAATCCGAAATATATATATTAATATAGGTATTATTATTATTAATACTTAACTTATATAATATAGCTTTAATAAAATACTTAATTAATTATAAAGTATAATTAATATTCTAATATCGTAATAGTAAAATAAGAGGTTTAAAGAGATTAAAAAGGATATTCTAAAGTTATTAAATAAGTTAAAAAATAAGAAGTAGGTTTTAGTTATTTAAAAAGTTATTAATATATTATATTATTAATAATAGGATAAGCTATATTAATAACTACTTAATAATAGCTACGGCCAGCTATAGTTAGTTATAAAGTTTTATTAAAGTATATAATAAAGATACTCGATATTAACTCTAATAGACTAGCTTGCTCGTAAAGGCGAAGATGGCCCCTAATGAGGCGGACCGGACCCCAAAGGGCTATTAATACTATATATTAATATTATATAAATAATACTAAGAACCGCCCGAGTAGCTAGTAAAAGTAGAATAAAAAATAAATAACTAATAAGTAGTTAAAGCGCCTATATAATTACTTAAGCTCTCTTTTTATAAAATAGTTAATAGATTTAATATTTAATTCGAGCCTTATAAACGTATACTCCTATTACTTTTTAATAAGTATTTATTTTTTTTTATTCTACTTTTACTAGCTACTCGGACGGTTCCCAATATTATTTATATAGTATTAATATATAGTATTAATAAATACTCTTACTATCTCGATAGACTATTTTTTTTAGATTTTCTATTTTTTTAACTTTTCTTTTTATAAAGTTTATAACTACGGATTATTAATAATAATATTAAGCGCCCAACGCTATTACTTTATAAGCCTGCGCTTACTTAGCTAAGTTTATTACCCTCTAAGTAACTATAGCTTATAATAGTAGTATTAGAGATACCCTCGTTACTATTATTAAGAATAATATTAACCTTATAGTATTTACCCTAGTACTTTTAACTTTAACTTATATACGTATATATATTTATTACCTCGTTTCTTTTATTAAAGTTAAAAAACGCTTCCCTCGCTATTTATTATTATTACCCTATTATTATTATTATTAAATCGTTTACTTATTTTTAAATATATACTATTAAAATACCGAGATACTTAGTTATTATCGACCCCTAGGGATACTTTAAGGGCTAGAAGTTCGATTTTATAAGTATTATACTAAAGGACCCCGAACTATAATAAAATCGTTTTAAAAAATACGAATTAAATATTATTAACTTAAAGATCCGAAATACGTATATTAATATAAGTATTATTATTATTAGTATCTAACTTATATAATATAGCTTTTATAAAATACTTAATTAATTATAGAGTATAATTAATACCCTAGTATTATAATAGTAAAATAAGAGGTTTAGAGAGATTAAAAAGGATATTCTAGAGTTATTAAATAAGTTAAAAAATAAGAAGTAGGTTTTAGCTATTTAAAAGATTATTAATATATTATATTGTTAGTAATAGGATAAGCTATATTAATAGTTAATAATAGCTACGGCTAGCTATAGTTAGTTATAAAGTTTTATTAAAGTACGTAATAAAGATACTCGATATTAACCCTAATAGACTAGCTTACTTATAAAGGCGAAGATAGTCCCTAATAAAGCGGACCGGACCCTAAAGGGTTTTTAATAAGTATAAACTACTTACTATTTAATAATCTATCTTTTATATTATTAAATATAATACTTAACTAGTCTATATTTTTTAAATATAATAAAAATAGTATATTAATAAGTAGGATATAAAAAACTATCGTACCTAAGTATATATTAACTTTTATTATACTTAGGGCGTATATTTCTTTACTTAGGCCGAAGCTAATCCTCGTAATACTTACTATCGACGTATTTAACGTAACTAAGGATATCTTTCAGAGTATATAAAATTACTCTTTATTTTTAATTAACTATTATAATATTCTTATATCTAGGATAATTCCTTAAAAATATTTAGGCCGTATTATTTACTAGTATAAAATGCTTATATAAGCTTAGTATTTAAGTAATTTAGGGGGTATAAAAAGGACCCCTCTAGGTACCCCTAGAATTACTTAGTACCCTATTTTTTTTTTAAATATCGAGAGAGGTACTAAATTTTTTTTAAAATATTAATAAAATAGAATTCGGTACTATTAGATTCGTTTATTTATTTATATCTATTATCTAAGGGATTTTTCCTTACTATTCGTAAATAAAAGCCTATTTATTAAGAGCTTTTATTACTTTTTATTTATTTATTTTTGTATATTTTCTAGAGGCTAACGGGGTAAAAAAAGAGTAGTTAATCTCGTTAATTTCGTTAAAATCTATTTTATTAATATAAAGAGTAAGATCATTTTTATTTTTTAAATTTCTTATTATGTACGGATCCTCTAGATTACTAATTATACTTTTACTAAGTTCTATATTTTTAAATCTACCTTTATATATAATAAAGAATTAGTTAAATCGATAAGGGCTAGTTTTACTATTTATTACTCTCGACTTTTTATACTACTTATATAATTTAGTACGTTCTTTTTTTAGAGTAATTACTTAAATAATAACCGTTCTTTTTATATATAAAATACTTCCCCTTTTATTACTTCTATTTTAAATTTAATTAGCGGCTAGCTAAGGAGTCTATTTTTTTAATTTAGTAATTACTATACTTTATATCTTTCCCTTTATTTTTATATATATAATTAATTTAGTATTATTAATAAGGGCCGTTATATAATTATAAGTATACTTAGCGGGGTATCTTAGCTTTAATATTAAAGCTAGACCTTAGCCTCGAGTAAAGGGTCTTATAATACTTAAGGAGTTAATATAAAGTTACCCTTATTTTTAAAACTCTTTATATAACGATATAAAAATACTTTACTTTCTACTTATTTATCCTCTTATTTAGCTATATTTTTACTAACTTATTAATTTAATTAATAAGTTCCTTAAGGATCTCTAACCTTAACTTTCTTTTTATTATTCTAGTTATAGACCTGAATAATAGTACCCTTAGCTCGGATAAGAGCTTTAAACTCCTATTTTAGGTCTTAAAGCGATTTTAAATTATATTAATTATATTTAAAAAGTTAGTTTAATTAATAGTACGTACTACTTAGTAATAATAATCCATAGCTTTATTAATTAATATAACGTTAATTATTAAGTAGTATTACTATTCTCAGATTCCGACTTTTTTATAATATTTATAAAAGATTATAAGGGTTTTTTATAAAACCTCGTATTTCTTTTTTAAGTATAATTTCTCCTTAGGGAAGATCTTTATAAAGTTAGTAAATTATTTCGTAATAGCGACCGTTAGGTTAGTTTTTTTATATATCCCTCGCGTATTAAAATAGTTATATTAACTTTATATAATTAATTATATACCTCTTTAATTAATAAGTAATAAACTACGTATTAATAATATTACTAAGCTAGTTATTAAGATTAATAAGATCGTTAGTAATTATTCTTTTTATATAATCTCTATAGCTTTTATTATAGTAAGCACTAATATATTATTATTAATAATTTTTAATAAAAAGTCCGGTTAATTTACCCTTTTATTAAAGTCGTCGTATTTTATTACTACTTAATTAACTTAATTCTAATTTTATAATATAAATTTATTAATAACGACTATTATAATAAGCGTCTTATAAGCTCTTTACCCTACTACTTAGGATAGTAAAATACTTTAATAATAAAGGAATTTAATAACTCTTTTTATTATATATAAATTAGTACTTATAAACTACTTATCTTTTTAGTTACTTAGGTCGTTAGCGATTTTATAAAATAAGGGTTACCCCTCGAGCCTTTTTTAAGTATAGATTTTTATAAAATAAACTAATACTATCCCTTTAGGGTCCGGTCCGCCTCATTAGGGGCTATCTTCGCCTTTATAGGTAAGCTAGTTTATTAAAGTTAATATCGAGTATCTTTATTACGTACTTTAATAAAACTTTATAACTAACTATAGCTAACTATAACCGTTACTAAGTAACTATTAATATAACTTATCTTATTACTAATAATATAATATAATAATAACTTTCTAAATAGCTAAAACCTACCTCTTATTTTCTAACTTATTTAATAACTCTAAAATATCCTTTTTAATCTCTCTAAACCTCTTATTCTATTACTACAATACTAAGGTATTAATTATACTTTATAATTAATTAAGTATTTTATTAAGGCTATATTATATAAGTTAAGTACTAATAATAGTAATACTTATATTAATATACGTATTTTAGATTTTTAAGTTAATAGTATTTAATTTATATTCCTTAAGACGACCTTATTATAGTTCGGGGTCCTCTAGTATAATACTTATAAGATCGAACTTCTAGCCCTTAAGGTATCCCTAGGGGTTAATAATAACTAGGCATCTTAGTATTTTAATAGTATATATTTAAAATAGACGATTCGATAGTAATAATAATAGGGTAATAATAATAGAGAGTAAAAGAAGTAGCGTTTTTTAACTTTAATAAAAGAAACGAGGTAACGAATATATATATATATACGAGTTAAAGTTAAAAGTACTAAAGTAAATATCGTAAGGTCGATATTATTCTTAACGATAGTAATAAGGGTATTTTTAATACTACTATTATAAGCTATAGTTACTTAGAGGGTAGTAAACTTAGCTAAGTAGGCGGCTTATAAGGTAGTAGTATTAAGTACTTAATATCGCCGTTAATAATCCATAGTTATAAACTTTATAAGAAGAAAAGTTAAAAAAGTAAAAAATCTAAAAAAAATAGTCTATCGAAATAGTAAGAGTATCTATTAATATTATATATTAATACTATATAAATAATACTAAGAACCGCCCGAGTAGTTAGTAAAGGTAAAATAAAAAAATAAACTAATACTATATTAATTTACTTATTATTAGGGTTATTAAAATCTCTATATACTTACTTTTTTTAATATTCCGGTTTAATTTTTATTTATTTATATAATATAAGAATTTTTTTTTTAATTATAAACTAACTCGCTCCTTATTATTCCTTAACTCGTATTTCGATCTATAATAACTAGTATTTATTTATATATTTATTTATATATTCTGCCTTTACTAGCTACTCGGGCAGTTCTCAGTATTATTTATATAGTATTAATATACGGTATTAGTAAATACTTATACTATCTTACTAAACTATTTTTTTAGATTTTTTAACTTTTTAACTTTTCTTTTTATAAAGTTCATAACTACGGATTATTAATAATAATATTAAGCGCCTAACGCTACTACCTTATAAGCCCGCGCACTTAGCTAAGTTAATTACCCTTCTAGGTAATAGTAGCTTATAATAGTATAGTATCGGAAATACCCTCGTTACTATTATTAAGAATAATACCGACCTTACTAATATATACTTTTAATTTTAATTCGTATATATATATATTTATTACCTCGTTACTTTTATTAAAGTTAAAAACGCTTCCCTCGCCGTCTATTACTATTGCGCTATTACTATTATACTATCGCTATTACTATTACTATCTAACCGTCTACCTTAAGCATACTTTATTAAAATACTAAGACGCTACTAATAGCTCGTCGACCCTTAGGGCTTCCTTAATAATTAGAAGTTCGATCTTATAAATATTATACTAAAGGACCCCGAGCTATAAAAAGACCGCTTTAATAAATACTATATCTATAATATTAACTTATAAAAAATAAATAGATATATTATAATAGGCGTTATTTTTATTAGTACTTTTTTAATATAATAAAGTAGTATAAATAAGCCTAGACTTAATAATATAATTAAGAGCTTAGAAAGAGCATAAGTAAGTATATTAAATAAGAATATTAATAAAGAGAGGTTATTATTAAATAAGATAAGGGGAGAAAGTAAGGGGTAGTATTCGGCTATTAAGAAGGTAATTAATATATTATAGTAGCGGGGTTATTAGTATTTTAAGTTTAGTTAGTATTAATAGTTAATAACGGCTACGGCCGGCTATAGTTAGTTATATAGTTTTATTAAAGTACGTAATAAAAATACTTAATATTAACCCTAATAAACTAGCTTACTTATAAAGGTAAAGATGGCCCCTAATGAGGCGGACCGGACCCTAAAGGGATAATAACTAGTATATTTAATTTTAATAAGGTCGTTTTAGAGCTATTTATTAACCTTAGTAATAACGTACTATTATTAATCGCCGGATTTATTAAGGTCTAAGACCTTCCCGCTTTTTTTTTTCTCGCGCTAAGTCTCGTTATTATTTACTCTTAGTTTTCCTAATTAAATACTATTTTAGCGGTTTTTTTTTTTTAGTTATTTAATTAATTAATATTAGAAGTAGATTTATAAGTAGCTTAATAACGTCTCGATTACGTAGCGTTTTTTTAACTTAAAACCCGAGAGGTATATACGTTTATTAAATAAATTATTACTAGTTAGTAATCTACTTTTTACTTTTTTAAAATTAATAATTTTTGCGTTAAGAGCTAGTAATATAAAAAGGGAGCTTCTTAATAACCCTCTAAAATTTCTTTTTTTATTATAATAATCGTAATTTTAATAAGAAGCTATAAGAGGATCTTCTTAGGGGTAGTAGCCTCCTTATTAAGCTAACCTCTAATACTTATAATACTTACGATTTACGGATTATAGCTATTATAATAAGTAGGTTCTTATCGAGGTAGTAGTTTGTATATTAATAGGTTTGTTTAGTAGATTTATTTAGTAAATTTGTTTAGTAAATTTATTTAGTAAATTTGTCTAGTTTAAATAGAGAGCAGCTTTAGGTAATATTAAAAACAATAAGGATAAAAAGAATTTTTGCGAGCTCTAGTACGAAGAGTAATAGATATTAGCTTATTTAGCCCTTTTTTTAAAAACCTCTATATCGTTATTAAAGTTCAGAACCTCTATAGTTAAAGAAGGCCGCCTCTAACTATTATAGCCGATTATTACGGCCGACCTCTACTATTAACCTTTATTATTAACCTTTTTAGCTAGCGCCGCTACGTAAAGAGTAGCTTACTTATCCTAAATTAAATAGCGGCTTTCGTATCGAAATTACTATATTACGTTAAGCGCGTATTTAGGATATATTGCGCGTATTATATAGTTAAAAAGTATACTATATTATATAATTTCCTTTAAAAATATAATCCTATTAAGGTTAATCTTTTATGCTTATAAAGCCGGAAAAAAAACTACTATATAGCTATTATAATTTCTAAATTTCCTCTTTTCTTATTATACTACTTTTTATATTATATTCTTAAGTTATATTTAGAGAATAGTTAAAAAGGTTATAAGAAGATCGTTTAGGTTTTTAAAATCGTATTTATAAGCCCCTCGGGGGTAGTTCTTTTATATACTATAAATGTTTTAGTTTTATAATATTTATACCTCTTATTACTTTTAATAAGTATACTATACTTAAAGATCTTTTTTTTTTAATCGTATAGTACTTTTTTATATTATACTTCTCGAGCTTATTTATTATACTAATTAATTAGGTAAGTAGTTACGTAAATAGTTCTTTTTACTAATTAATTAATTAATTTAATTAATTTCTAATTATAAACTAGTTATAAATAAGTTAATTAATAAAAAAGGATTATATAAGGTCGACGATAGTAGTTCGGTCGTTTTAATATTTCTATTAATTATTAAGGGTTATTTTAATATAATAAACGTTAGCTTTTTATAAATGATTAAAAGCTATAATTCTTTTATTTCGTTTTATTATAAAGATTCCGTATTTTATTACTTATTTTTTATAAAATTAAGTAGTATAATTCTCTTATTATATTCTATTCGAGGAGGTTATTTTTTTATACTAAATACCTTACTAATTTATAATAATAAAAATTAATTATTAATTAGTATTAATATTCTTATTATAAAGATATTAGTTAATTAGTTCGAACTATAGATTAACGAAATAAGTTAATTAAACTATTTTAATATATTATATAAAGTATAAAAAGGAGGTTCTAATCGTAGGTTAAGTAGTTTATAATAATCGTAAGTAGGGCCCCTTATTAGCCCCTGCGTAGCCTCGGCCGTATGCCGAGGTCGAATTAGACTTCTAATCCGACAAGGATGAACTATAGGTGTAACTATTTTTAATAGTTAAGAATAGACTTTGTTTAGGTAGCTGTGGCGTCGTTGTGTGTGCCTAGAGAAATGACGAACTATCGGATTAGAAGTCTAATTCGACCTTAGTATATAGCCGAGGCTACGCAAGGACTAACGAGGGGCCCTATTTATAATTATTATAAACTACCTAACCTACGGTTAAAACCTCCCTTTTATACTTTACGTAATATATTAAAATAGTTTAATTAACTTACTTTATTAACCTATAGTTCGAACTAATTAATTAATATTTTTATAATAGGTATATTAATACTAATTAATAATTAACTTTTATTATTATAAATTAGTAAAGTATTTAGTATAAAAAAGACGACTTTTTCGAACGGAACGTAATAAGAGAATCGTACTACTTAACTTTATAAAAAGTAGGTAATAAGATACGAAATCTTTATAATAAAATAAAATAAAGGAATCGTAGCCCTTAACTATTTACAAAAGGCTAACGTTTACTATATTAAAATAACCCCTAATAATTAATAAAAATATTAAAGCGACCGAGCTACTATTATCGACCTTATATAATCCTTTTTTATTAATTAACTTACCTACGGCCGGCCCGCGATTAAAAATTAACTAAATTAATTAATTAATTAGTAAAAAGAACTACTTATATAATTACTTACGATGTCGCCCAGCCGAATTCCGCACCGCCGGAAGGTACTTCGCCACTCCTCGGGCGTGCCCACGTTAGCCACGATAGCCACAGCGTCGAGCTGGCCGAGGGCGCCCAGCCCGAGAGGGGCAGACTTATCAACGGGCATCTTTAGCCCACTAATTACTAATTATATACTAGGAGTAGAGTAGGTTCTCGTCGAGGTAGTAGTTTATATATTAATAAGTTTATTTAGTAAATTTATTTAGTAGATTTATCTAGTTTAAATAGAGAGTAGCTTTGGGCGATATTAGAAGTAATAAGGATAAAAAGAATCTTTACGAGCTTTAGTATAAGTAGTAAATATTAGCTTATTTAGCCCTTTTTTAAAAAACTTCTACGTCGCTATTAAAGTTTAGAACCTCTGCGGTTAAAAAAGGCCGCTTTTAACTATTACGGCTAATTATTATAGCTAATTATTATAACCGACCTCTACTATCGACCTCTATTATTAACTTTTTTAGTTAGTACTGCTATATAAGTATATTACTTAGCTTATTATTAATAAGTAGTAGGGCAGCTTACTTATCCCGAATTAAATGGTAGTTTTTATATCGAAATTACTATATTATATTAAGCGCGTACTTAGGATATATTACGCGTATTATATAATTAAAAAGTATACTATATTATATAATTTTTTTTAAAAGCGTAATCCCGTTAAGGTCGATCTTTTATACTTATAAAGCTAGAAAAAAACTACTATATATAATTACTTACTTAATTAATTAGTATAACGAACGAGCTTAAGAAGTATAATATAAAAAAGTATTATATAATTAAAGAAAAAGGATCTTTAAGTATAGTATACTTATTAGGGGTACTAAGAAGCGTAAGTATTACGAGATTAAGAGATCTATAGTATATAGAGGGACTACCCCCGAGGGGCTTATAAATACGACCTCAAAGCTTATAATTTAAATAATTTCCTTATAACCTTCTTAACTATCTCTCTAAATATTACTTAAAAATATAGTAAAGAGGACGGTATAATAAAAAAAGAGGAGATTTAGAAATTATAATAGTTATAATTTACAAATTACGAATATTATAAATACTAAAGGTTAGCTTAGTAAAGAGGTTATTATTTTTAAAAAGATCTTCTTATAGCCTCTTATTAAATTTATAATTATTATAGTAAAAAAAAATATTTTAGAGGTTTATTAAAAAGCTCTTTTTTTATATTACTAGCTCTTAATACGAAAATTACTAATTTTAAAAAAGTAAGAAGTAGATTACTAACTAGCGGTAATTTATTTAATAAACATATACGCCTCTCGGGTTTTAACTTAAAAAAAAACGCTATATAATTAAGACGTCGTTAGGCTAACTATAAATTTATTTTTAATATTAATTAATTAAGTAATTAAAAAAAGATTATTCAAATAGTATTTAACTAAGAGGACTAAGAATAAATAGTAATAAGGCTCGGTATAAAAAAATAAAAAAAAACGAAAAGGTCCTAGACTTTAATAAATTTAATAACTAATAATAATATACTATTACTAAGGCTAGTAAGTAGCTCTAAAACGACCTTATTAAAATTAAATACGCTAGTTACTATAGATCGAAGTACGAGTTAAAGAATAATAAAGAGCGAGTTAATTTATAATTAAAAAAGAGGAATTCTTATTTTATATAAATAAATAGAAATTAAACTAGAATACTAAGAAAAGTAAGTATATAGAGATTTTAATAACCCTAATAATAAGTAAATCGACGTAATATTAATATATTTTATAAAAATTTATATTTAAAAAGGGCTCGAGGGGTAACTCCTATTTTATAAAATTACTAATAACCTAAGTAATTAAAAAGACGAGTAATTTATAAGTACTAATCTAAACGTAATAAAGAGGGTTATTAAATTCTTTTACTATCGAGGTATTTTACTAGCCTAGGTAGTAAGATAAAGAGCTTATAAAACGCTCACTATTATAGTTATTATTAATAAATTTATACTATAGGATTAGAATTAAGTTAACTAAGTAGTAGTAAAATACGACGATTTTAGTAAGAGGGTAAACTAATTAGAATTTTTATTAAAAATTACTAATAGTAATATATTAGCGCCTATTATAATAAGGGCTACGGAGACTATATAAGAGGAGTAGCTATTAATAATCTTATTAATCCTAGTAACTAGCTTAGTAATATTACTAATACGTAGCTTATTATTTATTAATTAAAAAGGTATATAATCGATTACGTAGAGTTAATATAATTATATTAATACGTAAGGAATACGTAAAGAGACCGACCTAATAGTTATTATTATAAAGTAATTTATTAATTTTATAAAAATCTTTTTTAAAAAGAAATTATACTTAAAAAGGAAATATGAGGTTTTATAAAAAACCCTTATAGTTTTCTATAAGTATTATAAAAAAGTTAGAATCTAAGAGTAATAATACTACTTAGTAATTAACGTCGTACTAATTAATAAGGCTACGGATTATTATTACGAAGTAGTATATATTATTAACTAAACTAACTTTTTAAGTATAGTTAACGTAATTTAAAGTCGCTTTAAAACTTAAAATAGGAGTTTAGAGCTCTTATTTAAACTAAGGGTATTATTATTTAGGTTTATAGTTAGAATAATAAAAGGAAAGTCGAGGCTAGAGATCCTCGAGGTACTTATTAATTAAATTAATAAGCTAGTAAAGACGTAGCTAAATAAGGGGATAAATAAATAGAAAGTCGGGTATTTTTATATTATTTTACAGAGAGTTTTAAAAGCGAGAGTAACTTTATATTAATTATTTAAGTATTATAAGACTCTCTACTCGAGGCTAAGGTCTAGCTTTAATATTAAAATAAAAATACCTTAATAAACGTACTTATAATCGTATAACGGCCCTTATTAATAATATTAAGTTAACTATACGTATAGAAATAAAAAAAGAGATATTAAGTATAGTAACCGCTAAATTAAAAAAATAAACTCCTTAGCTAACTACTAATTAGAGTTAAAATAGGGGTAATAAAAAAGAAAGTATTTTATATATAAAAAGGACGGCTATTAATTAAGTAATTACTTAGAAAAAGAGCGTACTAAATTATATAAGTAGTATAGGAAGTTAAGAGTAGTAAATAGTAAAACTAGCCCTCGTTAATTTAACTAATTCCTTATTATATATAAGAGTAAACCTAAAGGTATAATTAGTAGCCTAGAGGATCCGTATATAATAAGAAATTCGGAAAATAAAGAAGATTTTACCTCGTATATTAATAAAATAGATTTTAATAAAACCGACGAGATTAACTATTCCTTTTTTACCCCGTTAGCTTCTAGAGGATATATAAAACTAAACGAATAAAAAGTAATAAAAGTTCTTAATAAGTAGGCTTTTATTTATAAATAATAAGAAAAGATCCTTTAAATAATAATATAAACGAATAGATAAATTTAATAATACTAAACCCTATTTTATTAATATCTAAAGAAAAATTAGTACCTCTCTTAATATTTAAAGAGAAATAGGGTACTAAGCGATTTTAAGAGTACCTAGAGAGGTCCTTTTTATACTCTCTAAATTACTTAAATGCTAAGCTTATATAAGTATTTTATACTAATAAATAATATAATTTAGATATTTTCTAAGAGATTATTTTAAATATAAGAGTATTATAATAGTTTACTAAAGGTAAGGGGTAATTTTACGTATTTTAAAAGATATTCTTAATTATATTAAATACGTTAATAATAAGTATTACGAGGATTAGCTTTAACCTAAGTAAAGAAATATACGCCCTAAGTATAGTAAAAGTTAATATATACTTAGGTATAATAATCTTTTATATCCTACTTATTAATATATTATTTTTATTATACCTAAAGGATATAAACTAGTTAAGTATTATATTTAATAATATAAAAAATAAATTATTAAATAATAAGTAGTTTATACTTATTAAAAAGCGATAGGGGTATACGTTTATAAGGCTCGAATTAGATATTAAATTTATTAATTATCTTATAGAGGGAGAGCTTAAATAATTATATTAGCGCTTTAGCTATTTATTAATTATAAAGCTATATAACCTCCTTAAGTAATTAGGGAATAATATAAAAATAGGAGCTTTAGAGTACTTAATAAAAATATATTATTAATATTAAATAAACACCTAGAGCCCGTATAAATTTAAGTTTAAATTATATAACGAGCTTAACTTTAACTAAGAAATCGTTATTAATATCTTCTATTTAAATAATTACTTAGTACTATATATTATTAATAAAGCTATATTATTTTAAAAAGGCTAATTCTTTAGGGACTTATTTACTAAGACTATTTAGTTAATACTAAAGAGAGTATAGATTAATATATACTAGGAGCTATTAAATAGGATTAGGACTAATATAAGTACTAACTTTAAGTTAGTAGAGTTTAAAAATAATATTATTATATATAATATATAGCTAAAAATCGTACTTATTAAGGTATATTATAGTATTAATAAGGTAGAAAGAGCTTATTAATAGTTAAAAAAAGCGTTTAAGATTATTTATATAATAGTTTTTTTTTAGCTTTATAAGTATAAAAGATCGACCTTAACGGGATTACGCTTTTAATAGAAATTATACGATATAGTATACTTTTTAACTATATAATACGCATAATATATCTTAAGTACGCGCTTAACGTAATATAGTAATTTTAATATAAAAGCTATTATTTAATTCGGGATAAGTAAGCTGCCCTTTACATAGCGGCGCTAGTTAAAAAAGTCGATAGTAGAGGTTAATAGTAAAGGTCGGCCGTAGAGGTTAGCTATAATAGTCGGCTATAATAATTAGCTATAATAATTAGAGGCAGCCCTTAACTATAGAGGTTCTAGATTTTAATAGTAACGTAGAGGTTTTTAAAAAAAGGGCTAAATAAGTTAATATTTATTACTTTTCGTACTAGAGCTCGTAAAGATTTTTTTTATCCTTATTATTTTTAATATTACCTAAAGCTACTCTCTATTTAAACTAAATAAATTTACTAAATAAATTTACTAAATAAATTTATTAAATAAACTTATTAATATATAAACTACTATTTTACTCTTAATATATAGTTAGTAATTAGTAAGCTAAAAATGCCCGTCGATAAGTCTGCCCCTCTCGGGCTGGGCGCCCTCTTTAGCTAGCTCGATACTATAGCTATTATAGCTAACGTAAGTACGCCCGAGGAGTAATAAAGTACTTTCTAGCGGTACGGAATTTAGCTAAGTAATATTATAAGCACCGTAGATAGCCGGGCTAGTACGGATATTAAAATTTAGTATATTAACGCTGGCCTAGCTATAATAGCTATAATAAACGGGCTAGAAATATATATAGTTAAGGTAATGAAAAGGTATAGGGTATAAAGGACTTTCGCGGTGCAGTACTTAAAAAGAACTACTAACACCTATAAAAGTAACACAAAATACCTCCTTCGATTAGGTTAATACGGCCTTAATTAACGGAGTTATAACCGAGGAAAAAGGGTAGTATTAACTAGATCGGAAGGGTAAAGTTCTTAATTATCTTATATTATCGTATTTAAAAATAAATTATTAAAAAGGCTTTAGTTCGATCCTAAAAAATGTGTATATAATTAAAGTAAAAATCCGCGTTACTAAGCTCTTCTCCCTAATTAGGGGCCCTTCTCCTTATATCTTTCTCTAATTAGCTCTCCCGCAGGTCCCCATACTCAATCAGCTTTAGAGAAAAGAAACACTAGGACTAATCGCCCCACCCCATTCCAGTAATAAGCTAGTACTTTAAATAGTTTTTATAAGACCCCCTGGGTAGTAATAATACCTATATAAAAAAAGGGATTATACTAAACCTAGCTACTTACGTAGGCTAGTACTAAGAGGTTCTGTGTGCGTTAGAGTAGGTAAAGCTCGCCCTATAGGCAGCTAGAACTTAGGAGGACTGCGGCAAAAGGTTAGGATTTTTAATTAGTAGTTAGGTATGGAGCGCAATATACCCAGTTTTCTCTAATACGTAATACACGGTACGGCCCCGGCGGATTGCTCCGTCGGGGGGTTAAGATTATTTATAATACGTACCCCGATATTATAAATAAAAAGTGCCCCCCGACGGAGCAATCCGCCGGGGCCGTACCGTATATTACGTATTAAGAAAAACTAGGTATATTACGCTCTATACCTAATTACTAATTAAAACTCCCGACTTTTTACTATATAAAGTCCTCTAAGTTCTAGCTATTTAGAGGGCGAGCTATACTTACTCTAACGTATATAAGACTTCTTAATACTAGCCTATATAAGTAGCTAAATCCTATATTATATACTCCTTTTTATTAAGGGTTAGGGGACCCCTTATATATTCCCTTACGTTTATAATATAACTTATATCAGAAGGATTTCTAGCTTTATAAAATATAATTTTTAAACTAGCGTTAATATACTAAATCTTAATATCCGTATTAGTTTAGTTATTTATAATATTCGTATTATTATTTAATTAGATTTTATATTATTAAAAAGTACTATACTACTTTTTAAGTATATTTACGTTAGTTATAATAGCTAAGGCGTCGAGGGGGCCTAAGAATTTGTTAAGCCCTAGAGGGGGGGACCTGTCGAGGGGTATTTTTAGAGTCCTAGCCCGCTAGTTACTAATTATATACTAAGAGAATAGGTTCTTAACGAGGTAGTATTTTAACTAGCTAATCTCTTAACTAGTTATTTAACTAGTTATTTAATAAGTAGTTTATATATTAATAAATACGTTTAATAAGTTTATTTAATAAGCTTATTTAGTAAATTTATTTAGTTTAAATAGAGCTTTAAGTAATATTAGAAATAATAAGGATAAAAAGAATCTTTACGAGCTCTAGTATAATAAAAAAGTAACTAAATATTAGCCCTTTTAACCCTTTTTTTTAGAAACCTTTATATTACTATTAAAGTTTAGAACTTCTATAGTTAAGGGCCGCCTCTAATTATTACGGCCGACTATTATAGCTAACTATTACGGCCAACCTCTACTATTAACCTTTTTAACTAGCGCCGCTATATAACGAAGAGGGCAGCTTACCTATCCTAAATTAAATAGCGGTTTTTGTATTAAAATTACTATATTACGTTAAGTGCGTACTTAGGATATATTATACGTATTATATAGTTAAAAAGTATATTATATTATATAATTTTTTTTAAAAGCGTAATCCCGTTAAGGTCGATCTTTTGTACTTATAAAGCCGGAAAAAAACCACTATATAAATAAAAAGTGTTTTTAAATAGTATTTAAGTACTATAACGATATTATAAGCCCAAAGGGACTAGTTTTAATACTTCTCGTATTCGGAGTATACCTAAGGACGACGATAGCCTCGTTACTATTACTAAACGTAGCCTAGTAAGCTTAGGTAATTAATAAGGTAATAAAAGTACTCTAAAAAATAAATACAAAGCGCTAGATTAATAAGGCTATTACTACCCGTAATAAGCTAAATATGAACCCTAATTTTAATATATTACTAAATTCGAATATTAGGGTTTAGAAAGAAATTACTAAATAATAATTAAGCTTATATAAATTAATCTTAGTTAACGAACGTTTATATATTATTACTAAAGACCGAGACTAACTACTTAAAGTATTAATAATAGTAGTACGACCGTATTATACCGATCTTAGCGAGGAAATATTAGCTTAATAAAAAGAAAAAGAGCTAGGGGAATCCCTTTAGTAACGTAAAGAGGAGTAAGAAATTATTCTTAATAAAATTATTATAATAAAATAAATAAATAATAGTAATAAAGAAGAAGTAATACTTATATTATTAAGATATATAAAAAGACTTAGATAAAGAGTACTACTTTATTAATTTACTATTAATAACGCTATAATTAGTATATTTTATATAATAAAAAAGAAGGCCGATTTTATATCTATAACCTAATTATAAAAAGATAGTATAATTATAATAACTAAGAAACCTTTCGAGGGATTAGACTTAGTAAAAGTAAAGATATTATACGATCGAGGGGTTTATTAATTTATCCTCTATAATTTAGTTAAATATACGAATTATATATTTTTAAATTACGTATAGTTTAAGAAATAAAAGGGAAGGGTACCCTATAGCTATATAAAAAATTAAGGTACGTTATATAAGGGTACGGTAACGTTAAAAAGGCGACGCTACTTACTTAGTTATTTATAGTTTAATATTATAACTAGCGCTTTCCCCCCGACAGAGCAATCCGCCGGGGCCGTACCGTATATTACGTATTAAGGAAAACTAGGTATATTGCGCTCTATACCTAACTACTAATTAAAATTAACCGACTCGACCGTTATCTCCCTTTTATTAACTCCCGACCTTCTGCTACGTAACTCTAGCTATTTAGAGAGCGAGCTATACTTACTTTAATATATATAAGACCTCCTAGTACTAGCCTACGTAAGTAGCTAGATCCCGTATTATATACTCCTTTTTATTAAGGGTTAAAGGACCCTTTATATATTTTCTTATATTTATAATATAACCCGTCCCTTTGGGGTCCGGTCCGCCTCATTGGGGGCCATCTTCGCCTTCACGAGTAAGCTAGTCTATTAGGATTAATATTAAATATCTTTATTACGTACTTTAATAAAACTTTATAACTAACTATAGCTGGCCGTAGCCGTTACTAACTATTAATACTAACTAAACTTAAGATATTAATAACCCCGCTACTATAGTATATTAATCGCCTTTTTAATAACTAAATACTACCCCTTATTTTCTCTTCTTATTTTATTTAATAATAACCTCTCTTTACTAATATTCTTATTTAATATACTTATTTACGCTCTTTTTAAGCTCTTAATTATATTATTAAGTCTAGGCTTATTTATACTACTTTATTATATTAAAAAAGTACTAATAAGGGCAACGCTTATTATAATATATCTATCCGTTTTTTATAAGTTAATATTATAAATATAATATTTATTAAAGCGGTCTTTTTATAGCTCGGGGTCCTTTAGTATAATATTTATAAGATCGAACTTCTAACTATTAAAAAAGCCCTAAGGGTTAATAAGCTATTAATAACGTCTTAATATTTTAATAAAGTATACTTAAAATAAACGGTTAAATAGTAATAGCGATAATAATAGTATAATAGTAATAGCGCAATAGTAATAGTATAATAATAATAAATAGTAAAGGAAGTAGCGTTTTTAACTTTAATAAAAGTAACGAGGTAACGAATATATATATATATAAATTAAAATTAAAAATATTAATAAGGTTAGTATTATTCTTAACGACGGTAACGAGGGCATCTCCGATACTATACTATTATAAGCTACTATTACTTAAAAGAGTAGCTAACTTAGCTAAGTGCGTAGGCTTATAAAGTAATAGCGTTAAGTACTTAATATTACCGTTAATAATCCGTAGTTATAAACTTTATAAGAGGGAAAGTTAAAAAGTTAGAAAATCTAAAAAAATAGTCTAGTAAAATAGTATAAGTATTTACTAATACCGTATATTAATACTATATAAATAATACTAAGAACCGCCCGAGTAGCTAGTAAAGGTAAAATATATAAATAAATAATATAACCCGTATTAAAAAAATTTCTAGTTTTATAGAGTATAATTTCTAAACTAGTATCGATATACTAAATCTTAACGTCTATATTAGCCCGGCTATTTATAATATTCGTACTATTATTTAACTAAATTCTATATTACTAAAAAGTACTACGCTACTCCTTAAGCGTACTTACGTTAGCTACGATAGCTAGGGCGTCGAGGGGGCCTAAGAATCTATCGAGCCCTAGAGGGGGGGGCCTATTAAAGGGCATCTTTAGGTTCTTAATAAAGTAGTATTTTAACTAGCTAATCTCTTAACTAGTTATTTAACTAGTTATTTAAGTAGTAGTTTATATATTAATAAGTTTATTTAATAAGTTTATTTAATAAGTTTATTTAGTAAATTTATTTAGTTTAAATAGAGAGTAGCTTTAGGTAATATTAAAAGTAATAAGGATAAAAAGAATCTTTATAAACTATAGTATAGTAAAATAACTAAATATTAGCCTTTTTAACCCTTTTTTTTAAAAACCTCTACGTCGTTATTAAAGTTTAGAACCTCTATAGTTAAAAAAGGCTATTTTTAACCTTTACGGCCGACCTCTATTATCGACCTTTCTAGCCGGCGCCGCCGCATAAGTATATTACTTAGCTTATTAAAGCAGCTTACTTATCCCGAATTATATAGCGGTTTTTGTATCGAAATTACTATATTACGTTAAGTACGTACTTAGGGCATATTGCGCGTATTATATAGTTAAAAAGTGTACCGTATCGTATGATTTTTTTTAAAAACGTAATCCCGTTAAGGTCGATCTTTTGCGCCTATAAAGCCGGAAAAAAACTATTACATAACTAGCGCTTTATAATAGTATTAATAGTATTATTATAGTAAAAAGGATATTATATTTAGAGTTATAATATTACGTAAGTATATACTTAATTAGTAACTAGGCTTATAAAAAAGATCTCTACTTACTTCCTAAAAGAGATAATTAGTAAGTACTTAGAAAGTACGATTATTAAAGTACTTCAGCTATTATATAGCCTTATTAAATTAGGTACTTATTAATAAGTAACGTATTACGACTTTTATATTAACTAATTATTAATAGTTATATTAATATACGATCCTTATTTCTTAATCTTTACGTATATAAACGACCCTTTTAGTATTATTAGGATATAAATAGACGATATCCTAGGTTTATTAAATATTAAGTTTATAAAAAAAGAGAATAAGGAGCTTTATAAAGCTAAATTTATAGTTAAATTAAAAGAGATCTTAACACTAAAATCCCTATTAGTATTTAATAAAGGGATTTTAATAATTAAGAGGGATAATATAATATTTTAATAAAAGGGGTAAAATAAGAAGATTACTCTTATTAATTAAAAATCCCCTAATTATAAAAAGTAATATAGGGCTAAGCTCGCTCGAGAGGTATATATTATAAGTATTTATTAGCCCGAGGCTATTTTTAATTACGTTAAAGCTATATAAGTTATAAAGCTTATAAAGAGCGATTTTAATACTCTTAATTAATAACTATAGTAATAGCGAGAATATTATAACCGAGGTCTCGTTTATTAGCTTATTAAGCTTATTTTAACGAGGCTTTACGTATTTATTAATAAATTATTTATAAATAATAATAACCTAATTTTATAATTAGGATATATTATTATCCTCGTTAATAAAAAGCTTAGTAAGGACGAATTTATAATTTAAAATAATATTATTTATTATTTAGTAATAAAAAATAAATAAGTAATATATAGTATATTTATATCTAAAGTCTATAATATAGTTAATAATATTAACCTCGCTTATATAATTTTAATTATATTTAAGAGGATTATAGATCGACTTAACTTTTTTATAATTTTTACGATCGTTTATACTAATTTATACTCGTTATATAAGTACTTTATTAAGCTAAGTATTATAAAAAAAAAGAGGTATATAATAGATATTATAGCCCTTAAGTAATTATATAAATAACAAGAGATCCTCGAAATTTATTAAATTAATAGTAATAATAACCTTGCTAACGCTTTTATAAAAATAGTACTTAATAAGGGATTAGAATAATTCGTTAATAAAAAAAAAGTAATAGTATAAATAAAAAGATAAGTTATATAAAAAAAGTAAAAAAAAAAGGATAAAACCCTTTGGGGTCCGGTCCGCCTTATTAGAGGCTATCTTCGCCTTTATAGGCAAGCTAGTTTATTAGGGTTAATATCGAGTATCTTTATTATATACTTTAATAAAACTTTATAACTAACTATAGCCGGCCGTAGCTATTACTAAGTAGCTATTAATATAGCTTATCCCGTTATTAATAACGTAATATATTAATAACTTTTTAAATAGCTAAAACCTACTTCTTATTTTCTAACTTATTTAATAACTTTAGAATATCCTTTTTAATCTTTTTAAACTTCTTATTTTACTATTATAATATTAGAGTATTAATTATACTTTATAATTAATTAAGTATTTTATTAAAGCTATATTATATAAGTTAAGTACTAATAATAATAATACTTATATTAATATATATATTTCGGATTTTTAAATTAATAATATCTAATCTGTATTTTTTAAAACGATCTTATTATAGTTTAGGGTCCTCTAGTATAATACTTATAAGATCGAACTTCTAGCTTTTAAAGTATTCTTAAGGGTTAATAATAACTAGGCGTCTTAGTATTTCGATAGTATATATTTAAAAATAAGTAGACGATTCGATAGTAATAGTAATAGGGTAATAGTAATAAATAGTAAGAGAAGTAGCGTTTTTTAATTTTAATAAAAGAAACGAGGTAACGAATATATATACGTATACGAGTTAAAGTTAAAAGTGCTAGGGTAAATATCGTGCTTATAGAGGTTAATATTATTCTTAATAATAGCGATAAGGGTATTTTTAATACTACTATTATAAGCTATAGTTACTTAGAGGGCGGTAAACTTAGCTAAGTAGGCGGCTCATAAGGTAGTAATATCGGGTGCTTAATATTATTATTAATAATCCGTAGTTATAAACTTTATAAAAGGAAAAGTTAAAAAGGTAAAAAATCTAAAAAAAATAGTTTATTAAGATAGTAAGAATATCTATTAATACTATATATTAATACTATATAAATAATACTGAGAACCGCCCGAGTAGCTAGTAAAAGTAAAATAAAAAAAAAAAAAGGATAAAAAGAGACGACTTAATAAACGAGCCTAAGGTTGAATTAAATTTCTAATTATAATAATAATAATAATAATAATAAAAGTAGTAATTAAATTAATAAAAAAAGAGAAAGTTAGTATTGGATTAGAAGTCTAATTCGACCTTAGTATACGGCCGAGGTTATATAGGGACTAATAAGGGGCCCTATTTATAATTATTATAAATTACTTAATTTATAGTTAGAACCTCCCTTTTATACCTTATATAGTATATTAAAATAGTTTAATTAACTTACTTCGTTAACCCACGGTTCGAACTAATCGACTAATATCCCTATGGTAAGGATACTAACACGAACAGACATATATGCAATAGCCGTTCTATTGCGAGGATGTATTTCTTGCGGTGCTAAGCATGAAGAAAACAATTGTGGGTTGGTCTCCTATATGCAATATCTTGCTACGCTTCAAGAAATGTCGAATGAGCGACATCGTCAAGCGAACATGCATATACGAGCGTTGGAATGCAGTGACTCCAATCGCCTCAACAGAACGAACGATTGACTCGGATAGAATTATACTTTGACGCCTCTAAACCATCACAACTAGTCTGCAAGTCTAGTAATGATAATGGACCTATCAAAGTACTGAAGAAGCAAATATAGTATATCAATCACGCCACAATAACTCGCGCAACACTGCTAGATATTCTAGTCAGCTACAACTTTCCATTTCTACGTCTATCCACCTAGTGCATTTGAAAACTACAACACCCCGTGGCAAATATTCACATTAAACACGACGTAATGCAACCCTAGAAAGGAGAAAACTCTTAGAGGCTGCAGTTTACATTGCCATGGGCGGTGGACCACATTGATAATCCATGCAGTGCAACGACATCTACTCCATCGCGAAAGAAAGATACATCCAGTGTACAAACACCAGAGTATCTACATGTCACAGATGCGCCCGCATGTACCCCGGGGCCATTATGATCTAGACCACTACTCCAGCATGAGATGCAAATCGGATACTTCAGGGACAATCAAAAGCCTGTTCCATCCAAATGTGCAAAACCCCATAGTGGTCTAGATGATAAGGATGAAATGGAGGTCTGACATCTGATATCACCCGCTTCCCTACTCATTGCAGGCGCCCTCATTTCATATCATCACATCCAGGATTGCTTCCAAGCCCGCGCCGTCGATTCTTGGCAACACATCCCCTGGGGGAGCCACCAAGATTATGCAGTGTTCCAACTTCCCGCAGGATGGCGCTCTCTCCAGTGTCCACACTTCACAAGCGCGCGAATCTTGGCAAGGGGGCAGCACCCCTTTCGATCCTGCAGCCAGCCCGGGACGCCCGGCAGACAGGCCCAGCTGGTTGCCGCTGAGCATCGCAACATGAGACCCAGGGGAGGAAGGGCAAGAAGGGAGGGGTTTGTGGTGGGGATGTAGGGATGGTGTGAGAGCACTGGGCAGTCAAAACGGCTTCTTGTAGGGGGGGGGGGGGGTGGTGTTGGCGTGCTAGTACCTTGAAGGATCACGTTGGCTGGAAGCCTGGAATGGTCTCTGAAATCAACCCGCTGGCTGCCGCTGGACAAGGGCCCTCGTCAGCCATGGGATAGCCGAACTGCATGCCCGTTAGAAGGCCAGCATGGGAGAGTGAGGTTATGTTTGAGGAAAGGTGGTTGGGTTCACGGCAGTACCATATCTTAGCCATCTTTGTACTGCCATGCTGAAGCTGCCATTATCAAACATCAAGACATCAGGCCATAATCTTGAGTCAGTTTGAGTTTCGTGATCCCTATACGTTTTCTATACGCTGGTTTGCCGGGAGAGTTTTCGTATATGCCAGTGTGTCCTTGGCGTTTTTGGACTATGATCTATCTATAGCCCCTAGGTGAATACGATTCAACCCTAGGACTCATTCGCCACACGAAACGGCTATCGAGACCACGGCAACAATAGATGGGTCCCAGAAGGCTCCATGTCAGTTGGCGATTTATCGGCCGATCGGACAAGAGAGCGAGAGGCAGCCGAGAAGCCTTTTGGTCCACTGTGACAAAGGAGCTGGCCTCGTTGGAATTTTCACAGGGCGGAGCATCTGACCCGTAGATGGGTATTTGGCCAAATATTGGCGGGCAGTCAAATATCTGATCGTAGGGAACTATATCTCAGGGTCCTCGTGGGGATCAATCTAAGCATACACTATAAGAGAAAGTACGGATACTTTCTCCTTGTTGAACCCGTTGCCGTGGCTCGTGGACGTAGCTTCGCAAGCTCTTCCCACGGGGGTTGCTTCCGTCTCACCCCCTTTCCCCCCAGCTCCATCTGCCTAAATTATCGAGGATGAAGCCGATAATTATCGCGTTGATCATAAGATCAAGCCGTCGTGTACGCCAGTGCTCCTCGAAGGAGGTTAAAACAGTCCAACAACCCAATCACGCTTGCAGCATCACCCAGTGCCAAGGAAATCCTACCTGGACGTTTGAGCATCAAGTTACGGAGGCGTCCCCCTTTCGGATCGGTCCGCTGACCGATGTTGCTGTTGTCGGCGTCATCGACTTTTCGGCTCTCGCAAGTGCTCCCACTCCGTGCGTAAGTATTGCCCGAAAAGGTTGGACAGATAACCACCATCAACAACTACCCCTTGACCGATGACCGATGACCGTTGGCCGTTGATCGTTGATGAGCTCCAGACATACGCAGCATGGCAAATGGTTATCATCGGCAGTGCGCCGTTGGCTCCAGGTAAGTGTTCTCACGCACGACCACGCGAGCAAGTGCGTGTAGTGGTGTACCGTAGTCTCCGGGAAGCCTTTCCTCCTCCCCGTTGCGGTGTTGATACCCCCGCCTCGCTTCACCATCTTTCCTCATCCCCCATCTCGCTGATGTCGCCGAGGCGCCGAGGCGACGCCGAGGCAAATGGGGTTTCTTGAAATCCCATCTAGACATGTCCATGCCGGCCGGGGCGTATTGCGAGAATGGGCCAATCAAGCATGGCTGTATCACATCTCCCACATCACGGACAATCGAGCGCCCGTTTCTTTCTTTTCTCTTTCTTCCTTTCTTGCTGGGTATCCAGCCGAGGGGGGAGGGAGGGGAGGGGCGGTCGGCCCGCCATTCAATGTCAAGAAAAGGCCTAGAACAAGTTCAGAAGCAAGTTTGACAGCCCCCGCTAACGGGCGTTTTGGTGGCAGCCCTTTTCTTTCTTGCAGCTCATGGTCGGCGATCCCCCATGCGAGCAAAGTTGCAGAAAAGCAAGGCGTGGCAGAGGAAGCTTTCCCGGAGCTAAGCTAGTAGACGGGTCCCCATTTTAGCGTTCCCGCGGGAAATTTCATGGCCGTTTGAAAAAAACATGAGTCGTGTCATTCGGTTGCCATTCTGGGTAATCTCTTCACTAGTCAGGAGGCAATGAGTTAGGGATCATGATACTAACAAATTTGTAAATGAAAGGGAGCAAAGTGACGCGAACCTATCAAATGGCGGTGGAGTTTTGGGCAGCGAGAATGAGCTTCACTTATTCCGCGGAATTCGGAAACAATTACTCCGTAACATGGTATCCAGCTTTGGGCAGCGACACACCACCACCACGCCCGCCGTGCCCAGACTAAGCCTGGAGAAGCTTAGCCAATGAGTGACGCCCCGGTTGCCATTCTCGGAAGAGCCCCGTAGGTATCCCCGTGCTTCGGGTCCGGTGGATCTCGGGACACGCCAAACGGTAAGCGACAGCCGGATAAGATGGTGCGGAACAAGCGGGGGACCCACCCGGGGCTCAGTGGTTGATTTTGTCGGCGTCGCTCTTTGCCCCTTCCGAGCCAGAATCCCGCCCGACCTGCATCATCGGCCTTGCAGCTTGCAGGAGCATCGCAACTGTTGGGAATGAGTTCTACCCTGCCCTTTCCTCTCGGGACCTGCCACTGCCTGTCATCACATCCCTAATTGAGATGGAGCGGGCAGAATCCCGCTGTGTTTCTGTCTAATCACACTCTGCTCCCGCCTATTCGGGCTACCTTTCCGCATTTCTCCAGGTCCCCTGTATCATCAACAAATCCGTCGCGGCTCACCACTTAGGTGTTTGTCCTATCTTATCAAAGGTGCCAGCACGCGAATTCATCAGTCTGAGTAGGGCTATCCTTACGGCCCAAGAAGAGGAGTAAATGAAATGCGCCGGATCACTCAGCCCTTCCGCAGTCGGGGACCCTCTTCGGCGTGGGGAACCTTCGGGTGCAGTCCCGATGCCCAGAGGCACCGGCGCTGGCTCCGTCAACAGTACCCCGTCCCCGCTATCTCTCCTATCACGCTTATCTCATTCTCACCCAACCGTTTTCGGAACGTCCGACGTTATCCCCGACGGCATCAATACCCCTAAGCAAGCAACCACTTCGAAACGAAACATTGCGCAAACCGATTCCCCAAAAAAATGATTGACCGAAAAGAGAAAGAATGCCCAACCCAAATCAGATATCGCGTATTTTTACCGAAATTTCTCCCCGGGCAGAATATGCCCCTTCTTTTTTTCTTTACTTTTTCTGCTTACCATTCATGACCCCAGGCAAGTTAACCTTTTGCCAGACTGCTACGATATCGGCCGGTGCGGCTTCCTACTCTACGGATACGTGGGTGCATCCTTCCATCAGCCCTCCCTTTCCTGCGTTCCATGTGCTGTTTTCTCCCTTGGGAAGGATCATCCTTGCTCCGTTTGTGCGTAGCTAGACCTGAATGATTAGATTAACCTTTACCCCTTTCTCTTACCCCAAAAAAGCTCCGACTGACGTGCGATCTACCCAAACTCTCAACCAACTCCAAATCAACTTCACCCCTTCACAACGTCACACCGACTTAATCCCGTGCGTGTCGAAAGAGAGGGAGAAAATCATCACCTCCAGCTGCAACTGAATCCATCCATCACCACCACATTCAGACATCGTAGCGTCACAAAGTCATCCATCACCAAAATGAAGATCAAAGCACTCAACGTCTACCCCATTAAGGCTCTCCGCCCAATCCACCTTACCGAGGCAACCCTCACCCCGCAAGGCATCCTCCACGACAGGACCTACATGCTGTTCAAAGTCAATCCGGACTCGACCCTCCGCAAGATGCAACTCTCCACCTTCCCCCAATGCGCTCTCTTCTCCCAGGAGATCGTCGGCTCTCCCGACGAGGACGGCGGCGAAGAGATTCTCGTAAAGTACAACATTCCAACCCCGCCTCTTATCGACCACCACCTCCTCCAGGATACGACGCTTTCGGTGCCTCTCGTCCCGGATAAATCGTCTCTGGAACCCATTTCAGTCGACCTTCACGGAAGTCCCGCCGAGGCACTCCGCATGGGGGAGCCATACGACGCCTTCTTCTCCGCTTGCTTCGGCTTCCCCACCATCCTGGTCCACATCGGCTCCGGACGCCGCCGTGTCCTCGGCACCCTCGCCCCAGGGTCATCCTCCAAGCAGCAGCAACAGCAGCAGTCGTCCTCTCTATTCTCGTCCATCACATCGTATCTCCCCTCCCTCTCGTCTCTGTCCAAGTCTGAAGATGATGAACAAGCCTGGCTCACCTTCACCGACTGCGCCCCTTACCTCATCACATCAGATTCCTCCCTAACTTACCCATCCCTGACCTCCTTCCAGAACCCGGATGCCCCATCCACCATCATGCCCAAGATGCGCCCCAACATTGTCGTAGAAGATTCCTCCGAGGCACCCTTCGCCGAGGACTTTTGGGCGGAGCTGTCCCTCCCTGCCTCCTCCAACGCCAAGCTCCTCCTAACGGCCAACTGCGGTCGCTGCACCTCTCTTAACGTCGATTACGCCCTCGGCCGCGCAGCCCCCGGACCCGACGGGAAGCTCCTCAACACACTGATGAAGGACCGCCGCGTCGATCCGGGTCACAAATACGCACCCGTCTTTGGCCGGTACGCCTTCCTCGAGGTCCCTTCCGTGGGAGACGGGTCCCTAGCCAGGGATGGAACTGTCCAAATCCGCGTGGGCGACCAAGTCGTCGTCACCCGACGCAACGCCGAGAGGACAGTCTTTGACTGGGACATACCGGCTCCCGCCGCAAAGAAGACCGTTGCCGTTGCATAAAGGGTCCATATCCGCAGATCAGATTTCCTGATGTTCGTGGTTGCAGCCCACTTCCCATCCACATCATTCTCCCCTCCCCACTTGGGCAGCCATCTTTTTGGTTTCCCACTTTTCCTGCTCTAGACTAGAATAGGTAACTTTCTTCACAAGACGGCCATAACACATGTCATTTCTCACGATTCCCACATGTCCAATAGGGGGAAGAGAAGGAAAAGAAAAAATACCGCGGAAAACATGTAGCATTCTAGATGGAGTCAAGTCGTTGGCCGCACCGTTGGCTGCACCACGAACCAAACCGGGCACACGAGGGAGGAAGGGGGGGGGGACTATTACATGTGAGGTTGTCGCTACATCCGGCATTATACCAGGTGGACGGGCGGGGGCAAGAGGCGGGAAGCAGAAGCAGAAAGTAAAAAGGAAAAGAAAGGGCAGAATGCCGTGTTACCTATCTGAACCCCTCGCGCATCACGTCTTTTCCCGGCATAAACCCACCTTTTCATCCCGAACCCCCCTCTGCATCGTGAGAATATCCGTGTCATCATCTCCTGATCTCACGAAAATGATAACGCAACTAGGAAACACCGCGGCTCTCCCATTGCCTAAGGTAGAGAGCCCTTTTTGAGGATCGAGATGAGGATCGAGATAAGGGCCTCACCGCCCTTAACACATGCACAATAGGCCTTCGAGTCAAAGCACAATCCCCCCCTCCAGACCTTGCCGATAGATACCTCATCTACGGAGTAGGTATCTATCTGTCCTTCCCTCTCTCTCATGGGCTGGAGTTGCCAATGACACCATCCCAATCCCAAGTTTCATATGCCCGTTACCTTTGTGTAACCCGAGAAGAAGCGCCACTCACTCACCCTTTTCGGCGTTCAGTACCATAGGTGGTTGGGGAGAAGAAATAAAGCGGGGAAAACACACAAATTTATACCCACCAGGGTGCTTGCTCCGTCTTCTGATACCCCAGATGCCCAGATCAAATTGATTAATAAACCACAAAAAGGGGAAGACGATGTGTGTGTGTGGGAATAGCGGTGCATCTCGCTGGAACTGGCACCCAGCGGATAAACATAACGATACTAAAAAAAAACATCGAGAGATTCGGCGAGGCTTCCCGCGAACCTCCCCCCCCCTAGAACAAGAGCAAACTTTCCTAATTCCTTACTGTCTACCTATCCCATGCCCTGCCGGCCGGCAAGGCGGGCAACAACGGCCCAGCCAGCCAGCCAGCCAGCCAGCCCCGCGCGTAACCTGGCCCCCTTGTTCCCCGGTCCTCCCGTTTGATAATGTGTGCCGCGCCGGCGCCGGCGCGATGGGAATTCCTCAACCGTTCAAGAAAGTACATAACATTGGAAGGGCAGACAGAAAAATGAGGGGGGGGGAGGGGGCAGGGGCTGGCGGGATAGGGTTAAAGCTTGAGGAGGGGGACAGCTAAGATAATTCCCCCGATCTTCGCAGCGATTGTGTGTGTGTGTGTGTGTGTGTGTGTGTGTGTGTGTGTGTGTGTGTGTGTGTGTGTGTGTGTGTGTGTGTGTGTGTGATGTGCAGGTAAGGTATCTATCCGCACCCATCCCCATGCCGGTCGAAACTCACTCGAGTCGATCATTTCATGGTCCTTTTTCTGCCCGCTCTCCTGGGTACATGTTTGAGTTGGGTATCTACCGCATATTTGCCCAGCCCATGAGCTCTCAAAGTTCATCACCATCTCGTCATACCTTCCATTGCCGCATCTTATTTGCATCTCGGCTTGAGAAAAAAAGCCTGGCGCATCACTACTGGGAACATCAGGTTTATG
>MPDP01000053.1:0-160388 GCA_030869315.1 Colletotrichum cuscutae | reverse complement strand
CGTATTACTTTTTTAACTACTCGGGCTCGTTAGCTTATATTTAATAATAGTAACGAGGCTAAGGTCGTTCTTAAATATACTATAAATATAAAAAGCGTTAATATAAGCCCGTTAGGCCTTATAATATTATTATAATATTTAAGTACTATTTAGAAGTATTTATTGTTAGTAGAATCTAGATTTTCTTTTTTAATAATTCTAAATACCCCTTTTAACTACTAATATACCCTTTTTACCTTTCTAATACTATAGTACGCTTTAATAAGTACGACTTTTAGCTATATACTATAAGCTATTGCATTCTCTCTAAATTCTACTAACTTAAAACTAGTACTAGCGTCGGTTTTAATACTATTTAGCGGTCCTTAGTATATATTAATCTAGCTTTTTTATAGGGCTACTTATATTATCTTTACTTATAGATTCTAAAGGAATTACCCTATTTAAAAAGATATAGCTACGTTAATTACGTATAAAACTAGCTAACTATTTAAATAGAAAATATTAATAATAATTTCCTAATTAAAGTTGAGCTTATTACGTAATTTAAATTTAAACCTACGTAGGCTCTGCGTATTTATTTAGTATTAGTAATATACTTTTATTAACTACTCTAGCGCCCCTATTTTAATATTATTATTACTTAACTACTTTAGGAAGTTATATAGTTTTATAACCGACGGGTGGCCGAACCTCCGGTATAAGTATTAAAGCTTATTTTCTATTAGGTAATAAATTAACTTTAAGTTATTATTAAGCCTTATAAACACGTACTCTTATTATTATTTAACTATTTTAAAGTACTTACCGCTAGAGATTTTGTTCCTTATATTATTAAAAATAATACTTAGTTAATCTATGTTTTTTAAATATAATAAAAATAGTATATTAATAGGTAAAATATAGAAGGTTATTATTCCGAAGTACGTCTCGACTTTTACTATACCTAGGGCGATAATTTCCTTACTTAGGCTAAAACTAATCCTTATAATACCTACTATTAATATATTAAGTATTACTAGTACGATCTTCTATAGTATTTAAAATTATTTTTTTCTTTTTATTAACTATTATAATACTTTAGTATTTAGGATAATCCCTTAGAAAGTTTCTAGGCTATACTTTTTACTTATATAAAATACTTAGACGAGCTTAGCGTTCGAGTAGTTTAGGTAGTATAAAAAAGACCCCCCTAGCTACTATTTTAATTACTTAGTACCTAATTTCTCTTTAGGCATTAAGAGAGGTAAATCTAGTATTATTAAATTTAGTAAGCCAGATTATAATTTACCCCCTTTACCCCTCTCTATACCCATTATTTAAGGGACTTTCCCTTATTATTTATAAATAAAAGCCTATTTATTAAGAACTTTTACTACTTTTTACCTATTTATTTTTATATATCCTCCGGAAACTAATAATATAAAAAAAAAGTAGTTAATATTATTAACTTTGTTATAATTTAATTCGTTAGTATAGGGGGTAAGATCTTCCTTATTTTCTAAGTTTCTTAGTAAATACTTTAAACTATTAATTTAGTTACTTATACTAAGTTTTATACCCCCGGATGTGCCCTTATATATAACGAGGAATTAGTTAAATTAATTAGGGCTAGTTTTACTTTCTATTACTCTCGATTTTTTATATTATTTATATAATTTAGTACGCTCTTTTTCTAAGTAATTACTTAACTAATATCTATCCTTTTTATAAATAAAGTACTACTTTTTATATTACCTTACTTATAAGTTAAATCTCTACTTATTTAATAAATTTAGGCCTCCTTATTAATAGTTACTATACTTAGCTTTTTTTCTTTTTTTATTATACGTTCGATCGACCTAGTATTATTAATAAGGGCCGTTATATACCTAAAAATAGGTTTAGTATAGTATTTTTATTTTAATATTAAAACTAGATCTTAGCCTCGAGTAGAGTATTTCATAGTTTTTAAGTACTTAGTATAAGGTTATTTTTACCTTTAGTACGCGTTAGATTATAGTATAAAAATATTTAATTTTTTACTCATTAGTTCCCTTATTTAATTAGGTTTTTACTAGCTTATTAATTTAATTAATAAGCTCTTTAAGAATCTTTATTTATAATTTACCCTCTATTATCCTAGCTATAGATATAAAAGAAATTACCTATAGCTCGGATAGGAGCTCTAGATTCTTATCGTAGGTCTTAAAGCGGCTTTAAATTATATTAATAATATTAAAAAAGTCGTTTTAATTAAGATTACGTACTATTTCGTAATAGTAATTAGAGGCTTTGTTTATAAGTACAATATTAATTACCGAATAGTACTAGTATTTTTTAATCCTAACTTTTTTATAATAATTATAAAACATCGTTAAGGTTTTTTATAAAACCTTATACTTTCCCCTAGAGTATAATTTCTCTTTTAAAAAGATCTTTTTAAAGTCTATAAATTACTTCGTATTTACTATTAGATTTTTAGTATTTATATACGATCCCTATGTCACTACGTACTATTAGTAACTTCGGGTTATTTACCTCCTTTTTTATTAGCTAATTAGTACCGAATTTCGTATTAATAGCGGTAACGAGCTATAAATTAAAATAAGTAGAATTATTAATTATCGTACTTTTAGTATTATATTTTACCTCTATATATCCTTTTATAATAATAAATTACTATTAGTAATTATAAAGAGGAAATCTATATTATTTACCCTTTTTCTAAATTCGTTAAAGCGATTATATACCTTATTAACTTATACCTAGTTTTATAATATAAATTCCTCTTTTATAATTATTATTACTAGGATTTTATATAATTCTTATAATTATACTTACGTTAGTAATACCCCTCGCCCATAGAGGAATTTATTAACTATTTTTATAATTCCTAAGCTTATACTTATAAACTATTTATTTAGCTAATAACTAAGGTTATTTACGATCTCGTAAAATAGGGGTTACCCCTATAGCCCCTTTTTTTTATAAACCTTAGTTAAATAGATTAATACCGTATTAATTTATTTATTATTAAGCTAATCTACGATCTTATATATTTATATCCCTTAATAATCTAGGTTAATATTTACTTATTTATAAAGGATCGGGATTCTATTTAAAATTAGGTTTTTTTTTTTTTTTTTTTTTTACTTTAACTCGCTAGGGGTCGTACTTTAGCTTATGCTCGTATTAATAATTACTAACGTATTTAATCTTAACGAGGATATATTTAATCCGCGCGTTAGTTATAATAAGCCTATACTTTTATTACTTAACGAATTTATTAAGGTCTAGGAGATTCTTACTTCTTTTTACTATCTCGCTACTATTCTTATTTTTATTATTTTTAATAATTATTATTACCCTTTTAAATTACTAATTATCGTACTTACTAAGACCTCTTTTTTATTTAGTATAAAAAGATAGGTTTTAATAGCCCCCTTTTTTTAATAATAATAATAAACGTTTATATTACTATAAAAAGATATAGTAATTAGTCTCGTAATCTTTACTAGTTACTAATTTTTATTATTTTATATATTTCTAACCTCTTAAGCCTCGTACTTTTTATAACTTCTAAATAGCTTTTTTTTTAACTTACTTTTTTTAAAATAGTCTTTTATAAAAATAGTTAAATATAAATACTAAGCGGCTCGTAAAGGATCTATATAGGTTATTAAGTATAGTTAATAAAGTTAAGCCTCCCCTTTTTTTTTATAAAATCGCGGGCTTTAAGGACTTATTAAAAATACTACTTATTGCTCGTACTTAGTAAGGTTAAATACTTTAGAGATTTTCTTCTTATAGCTCCTTAGTACCCTATTTTATATCTTTTTAAGTAGTTTTTTTTTATAACCTAATTATAGTTAGGTAATTATTACTTTTCTAGCGGTCTTTTTTATTACTTAGTTAATTTCTAATTACGGGCCGGCTATTAAAAAGTTATTTAATAAAAAAGCTACTTAAGGCGATAATAAAATACTAATTACTTAAGCGGTTTTATTAATTAATATAGTTTAATATAATAAACGTTAACCTTTTATAAGTAGTAAAGGGCTATAATTACTTAATTCCGTATAGTATTTAAGAATCGCCTCTTTTTTTATTACCTTTATGAGGTTAATTAATATAAATCTCCTATCCTATATAGTATTAAGAAGTCGTCTTTTTTATATAATAAAATACTTTACTAATCTATAATAGTAGAATTTAATTACTAATTAGTATAGGTTTCCCTCTTATAAAATAACTAGTTCGAACCGTAGGTTGATAAAGAGATTAATTAACTATAGGAATTTCTATATAAGTATAAAAAGGAGGTTCTAACCGCAGGTTGGGCTAGCTACGATAATCCTAAATAGGGCCCCTAATTGGCCCCTGCGCAATCGACTGTATGCCGCGGTTAAATTGGACTTCCGATCCGACAGTCAGCCTATAGCAATCCTCCGCCACGTTCAGTCCGTGCTTTGACTCCTTCCTGGACAGAAGCTGAACGCCTCATGTTTGAAAGTGGGCGTTGACCTCCAGGGCAATAAATATCTCAATCCAATCCTCCTATTCCAGGCAAACTTTCACCTGGATAAAGATATCTCTGTGCCTGGGCAAAGATAGTAGTCGGGCCAGCTTACTAAAGAATGCATGTGGTCACCTTGGAAGCGCTGCTCTGTAATGCGTCGTCGAGGGTCTCGGGACCCATATATGCACAGGGTTATTAGTGTTCCATTCCTAACCCGCAAAATACCGTGCCAAATGGGAACCTCGGGATCTTGAAACGGTTGAATTGCTCCATCATATTGGGGATCAACCCTCAATTGGTTTTACTTAGTGTGTAAGAGGTCCTCGTCCTCCCGCATTTTCCCCATCGCTGGGTGGTGGGCTGAAGCTCGACTGGAGTCTTACGCCGGAATCACGGCCCCATCGGAGATCGAAGCTCACCATCCGGGCACAAAGGAAAACGTGCTCTGCCGGGCGCGCGGGAGACTAGACGAACTTACGTCAGAACTTCACATGCAAGGGAGCATGCGGCTAAAGTCCGCTACTAAAGCCTAGACGAAAATACCGGCTTACAATCCATCGCCTTCTCGCCTTTTAGCTCCCCTGAGGCTCACCAGAACCCTTAGCTCAAGCGGCTTAGTGGAAGAAGAGCGGGCAGAAATAATGGCCCATCTGTGCGCCTCTTTCTCTTAGGGCTGCAAGGTGGAAGTCTGTTGCTCGGTGCACCACTCACTCCAAAGAAATTCCTGCAAGACCCTGGCTTCCAGCCGCAACGGGATCGACCCGGCTCTGGAACCCGAGTAGCCGGGGTGATCAATGCCATCTGAATTGTGCTCAGAGTTCGGACGAGAATCGACGGACCGCTGCAAGGTCTTTGAAGGCTGCAAGGTTGAGGGAGGCTAGCTTTTGGGGGATCTTGTTCTGCTATTATTACCATCAACTTATCGTGTAAATCATCACCAATCAGCTTTTTGAAGACAATGTCCAACGAACCCCTCGTGAGATCGCAGCAAGTCTTGTAAGTAGGATGAGCTCGAAAGTAAACAAACCAGCTTCGACGAGAACCCAAACAGACTTCCTAAACCAATTTCTCACTCTGGCTCAAATAGGGTACGATTTAACTCGAGATGGTCAAGGCACAGGGTGAATTTGGCCGAGGAATGCGCCACCGAACAAGCGTTTTGCGCCGGTGTCTGCAACAAGATTGCCCGAGCGGCAACAGGAATGATAAGGGAGAGGGAGCACTAAAACTCGGCGTGAACGACGAGACATCAACAACAACAACGAAACGAAGATTAAAAGAACACGGGATTGCATGTGAATCTTCATGGATGTAACCTTAACTTCTTGATCGAACCCCCTTGCTTTCGTTCCGAGCTCACTAGCTACATCCCTATCTCAATCTGCCATCTTTCTCTATATCCTTCTTTCATTCTGCGTTTTGGATTTTCCCAGAGAGGTTGCTTCGATGCCGTTCATAGCAGCAAAAAGATCTCCCACGACCTCGCCTGTCATGCCGTGGCTATCGAGATCACCATCGTATCAGTCACCCACCGGCTCACCACGCACATCACCAAGGAACAGCACATGCGGACCGATCAAGACATGCGGACCTTCAGTAACATACATACCACCACTTATAGATGGAGCTTGTGGAACCGTACCACTAGCACAGAAGCCGACTTTGCCATTGCTTCAAGAAGATCTACGGGAAATGTGGCAGATGATGCCGGGTTTGATGGCTTCGCTAAGAACACACGTCGCCAACCACCGTCAGCACCTTTCCAAGAGCCACCTCAAGGACATCGTCATCCAACTCAGTCTGTCCATTGTTGAAGTTGGGATAGTGACGCTTGCCGTTCCCTTGTTCGTTATTCTTCCGGGAATCTTGTTCGGGGCTTGGCTAGGAATCTCAATGAGCATGGTCCTGGGTCTGAGTTGGTTGATGAACGGAAACGAAGTTATGACCAACTGCGACGAGTTTGGAAACAGCACAACAGACATTGACGATGATGAGGAGAGATGGATCTTTATTGGCGGGATGGGCACGAGGTAAGTCCCCTTCTCTTTCACCTCTTTGGAAGCGATCCTACGGAAACTGACACTCACGAAGCTCAACACACCTCAAACAATGCACAATTCCTCGACTCGCCCGCCTTTTTGGACGCTCTTTCAGCGGTATTCAGATGGCCACCTACGGACTCCCCTTCGACATGCTCCTCCTCGCCATCCAGCGGTGCTTCCCTTTCGACACCCAAGCCTCGCGCGCCCTCTACACCGAGCTCCGCACAGCCCTCCTCGACGCCGCCGTCCACCGAGTCGCCGTACTCGCCCACAACAACGGCTCTCTGCCCGTTGCGCACGTTCTCGCTCGCCTCTGCTCCGATATCCAAGCGGAAAAGCTCTCCAAACTGGAGATCTACACCTTTGGTGCTACGGCTTCGGAATTTGTGGCGCCTCTTGGAGAAACCAGCCGCAAGGTCACCCGCTTTGAGGATGGATCCACCGCGGTGGTTGAAGAGCGTGGTCCTCACATCGAGCACTTCGCCTACGCGAATGACCCCTTTGCGCAAATGGGTGTGCTCCGTTCTGTTCAAAAGAAGCTTGACGGCCGATTCTGCGGCGGCGTTTTCGTGATCCAGAGCCAGGTTCCCCAACCCTCTGGCCACTGGGTTCCCGACCAGCGACCCGTGATGCTTCTGACAGACTATCTCTCGGCCCTCTTCCCCGACCCTTCATCGCCGCAAGCACCCAGCAGTATCCTCGACTACGTCATGATGATCGACCGCGATATTGCTGAGAAGCGCGAGCTCGCTGCCATGGCAAACTACGCGCAGACGCGCCGATCCCGGAAGGACAGCCGCCGCCTCAGCTGGACTGGCCTGGGAGCGACTGTCGGCGGCAGAAGCGGCGTCATGGACGGTGTCACCGGACTCGAGATGGCGAGACGCGGATGCCGTGACTGTGATGGCCACCGTGGACGCGAGGTCAGTTGGCTCTCCAACTACGTGCAAACCGGCTGGGTCGTCGAAAAAGAGGCTCACGTCGTCGATGCCATGGGCATTGGAGGCAAGTTTTAACAATCTTGTCTGACCTGGTCTACGCTAGCGTGTCCCCCTAATTTGTAATGTTTTACACCACTTTCTGTACTCTCATCGCTTACAAAAGATGTTTCAGTGGGACGGGACTGGAGGATGTTCGCGGGTTTTCCCACTCAGGGGACTGTATTATTTCTCCATTAGCATTGGGCGTCGGGATTCTTTGGCTGGGAGGACATTGAAAGAATCATGATATAACGAGTTCAATGTATTATGGGATAGAAGGGCTGAGAAATATCTCGCCCTCTCCACAATCCGCTTGGATAGATGCGGATTTGGAACTGGCGCTTCGGAATGGGCATATAGATGGAACAAGGTGCTAGTTAGAATAATTTCAGACACGTACATCTCCCCAATAGTATGTCTTGATATCCGCCCCAAGGAAGTCGTCATTGTACTCCCGGCCAACCTCGTCGTCAGCAGCACCCGCGCATACCAGCAGAGGCATGAAGTGCTCCGCGCCATAACGAGGGTGCATTTCGTAACTGTGAGAGAATTTTCGCCAGTTGGATAGCGCCTTGATCCGGTCTTCCCGCTTCTCTAGGAGTGCGGCGCCCGTCAACTCCTTGTTCCACTCGTTGACCTGCGTCCCGATCCTCTTTGCCGTTGACGGGTCTCCCATCATGAGTGACCGCAACTTCCCCATGTTGTGAAGCGAAGCAAAACCCGACCCGACGACGGCGACGTTGGTGTCGCGCAGAGCTGAGAGGGCCCGACCCATGCGGAAGTGCTCCTCGGGGTCCTCAGAGGCCAGTACTGAAAGCTGAATGACTGGAATGTCGGCGGCTGGGTGAATGAGGAGGAGTGGAATGAAGACGCCATGATCCCAACCTGTGTTTTGAACGTTAATCTAGGTTTACTACAGCTTGCGTGCCATTGCTTGTACTTACCACGACGTGAGTTCATTACCGGTGAGAGACCCTCTTTCCCGAGAGCCTGCTTCAACTCATTTGCGATATTTGGCGATCCCGGAGCGGGATATTTGAGTGAGTATGCCTCCCGCGGGAAACCGCCGTAATCATAGTACAGGTCATGGTGATCCCCTGATGAGATGGTCGGTGCACCCTCTGACCAATGTGCTGTCACAACCACGATAGCTCTGGGTGCGTCTGGTGTGTTGAGCTTCAGAATCTTGGGCACGCGCTTTTGGAGTGATGCGGTGATGGATGCGTGACCAGGGTCTCCAAGAACAGGCATGGGACCTAAGATGTGTAAGTCAGCACCGCGGGTTTCATCGGTCTTCAATGGAGCTCAACGTACCTCCGCCGTGCGCGACGCAAATTGCTGCAGCGCGTGTCATTGTAGATGATGATGTTCTGACTTTTCGTCTGTTGATCCAATTGATTTGTGAAAGTCGTAGAGTTCTAGTCAAATAAGACAGAGTTCTTGTTTCTGTTGTCATCCGATGCTATTCAAGTGCTATTGAGACCCTTACTAAACCAACGGATGGTGGGGGGACCAGGAGGCTCAAATAGCAACGGCATCCGTTTAGTTGGCTTCGATTTGATCCTTTCTCATTGGTCAAAGTATGATACGCCGGGATTGTCACCGTCCGGGATCAGATTGGTAATACCCGCGCGGGACCACAATGGCAAAGGAATCAACGCCACGACCCTGCGGCAAATCATAACGGCTAGAGCTGATTCAGCTGGATCTAATGTGCTTAGAATGGACCATTTTCAGTATCACTATCTGTTGTCAAGTGAGCCGCCAGTGCAGTTTGATCATGCGTTGTATTACTGTCTTCCCCGCGCGGTTCGGAACCGGGATCGGAATAGTTTCCGAGTCATTAAATGGGTCTTTCAGGTTTCGGTGAATATGAACTACCCGTTGTAAAAGTAGGCCTGGAACCTTCCCACGATTCGTTTACACGAAAACAGACACGGTGTCACGGCCGCTGCCGACAGCACGAATTCTGCCTCCAATCTCAAGCGGGCTGCCCTCGTACACAGCAAAGTGGCGAGCCTTCCTCGACTGCGACTCTTCAATGCCAAGAATCTTGTAGACGTTGGAGGAAACCAGATCCAGCGCCTTCTTCTCGCTCAACCGACCATTGCCGTTCTTCTGCGCAATGCCGGCGAGTAGTCCCAAGTCACGGATCAACCAATCCTCCTCCAATCCAATGGCAGTGACGACACCAGCGTCTAGGAGAGTGTCAATGGCGGTACCGTTCGTGAGAGGAGCGCCGGTCAGAGAACGTCTTTGGTCCCAGGTGTATGAGTACGACTGAAAAGGTGCAAGAAGCACACCAACACCGGCGTCGGCTAGCTCTGGAGCGACGAGATGAGACTCAGCGCCTCCAATGATGGAGACACGGAGCTTGGGAGACTCCTTGGACTGACTCTTTGCAGCCAAGGCCTCCTCGACTGTGGCCTTGACTCTGAGAGCGGCGACAATGGTGTCCGCACTATGGACTGTCAGGACCAAGGGCAGCTCTCCATTGACCACCTTCTTGAGGTAGGCCGCCTCTGAGAAAGGATCCGATCCGGTATCGTTGGTCGCAACTGCCTCCAAGAGGGTGTGTCGGAGCTTGCCAATGGCATCAGAGATGGACGGGTTGTCACCTCTCTTCGCGGCGAGAGTCAATGTACGATGAACGGCAACGTCCTCGGCCCAAACAGCGCCCTTCTCGAGCGAGTGCTTGGCATCAGTGTTGAAGCCAACACTGGTTCCAGAGTGCGTCAATCCACCTGTGAACTTGGGCGCCGAGATTGCCTTAGTAACGCCGTATTTCTTAGCTATGTGCAGCTTCTTGTTGTCGAGCACAAGGCCGTCAAGACCACGACTGAACCCGGTGGGGTTACGGCCGTTGTCCGTGTCCGCCTCGTTGTCGATCTCGTTGAGGCCAATGAGAGAACCGAATGCAGTGAAAGTCTCGGTGATGTGGCCATTCTTCAGGTCAATGACCTTCTTAGACGAGGACTTGGCAGCTGCAACCTCCTCGGCGCAGGCGCCGATGCACTTGATATCGCCGTTTGAGAACACAACGTTCACCGTCTCGCTGTTGGCTGTGTTGGCCTCCTCGCCCGACAGCCAAACGTTGGAAACGCCAGTGAAAACGACCTCCTTAAGATCGGTGATGTTCTCGGTAGTATTGGCTAGCTCGGGGTCGGGAAAGATAGGGCCGTCAAGAGGCTTCTTTAGCTCAAAAGGATCAGAGAATTGAGCAGCTCCATCAATCCATACTTGCACAGGCGCAGCACCAACACTCAGAGGATCACTATCCCACACAGCAATATCGGCATCGAATCCGGGCTTAATCTTGCCAATGCGCTGGCCCAAACCCAGCAACTCGGCAGGGGCAGATGTCACACCGGACAGAGCTGCATGGTAAGGAAGGCCATATCTGTAAGCCTTGGCGGCCTCGAAGAGGACATGCTGGGCGTTCAAGACCGGGTTATCACTGACGTATACGGGAGTAAGACCGTTCTCCCAAAGGATCTTGCCAGCGTACTCGGAGCCAACGTACGACTCGGACTTGTAATACATGTTGTCGGCAAACAGCGCAGAAGCAGGGGGGCGACCACCCCAGACGCGCTTCAGGATCTACATAAGCTTATTAGTGATGGGAGGATCACACGCAAAGAGGGTAGAAAGACGCACCTCGGGAACCAAGAAGGTCTGATGGGCGTGGTGGAAAGCCCGCACCGGGAACTTGAACTCGTTGGTGTGGTCAACGAATGCTTCAAGGTCCGGAATCGTGTAGCAGTGGGTGTTGATGTGCACTTGGCCTCGCAAGGCAGCACTGAGACTCTCCCACTTGAGGTCCTGGGGCAAGTAGGATGACTGGCTCTCCACTCCAAACTTGTCGGCGGCCGCACACCAGTCGTCCTGCTCTTGCACAAGCTTTGCTGCCTGCTCAAAGGCATGGCGGAACTCCCAGCTCTCGCCGAGACGGGAGAAGGGGCTGTGCCCAACCTTTCCGTAGACGCGCTTCGCGTTCTCTCCGCATGCCATCTTCATGTACCGCCAGTTGCGATCCGGGTCCGCCAGCATATCCTCGGCAGAAAGCTCGGTGCGGCCATCGGGCTTGCCAACGGCATGTTTAATGACAAAGGCCTCGCCTCCCATGTTATTGCCAGAGCCCGGCAGAACCAGCGAGGTAGTTACACCTCCAGACTTGATGACCTGGATCTGTGGGTCGAGGGGGTTGAGTCCATCGATTGAACGAACGTAGGGAGTAATGTCGTTGGACATCTCATTTACGTCTTGGTTGCCGACGAGCTCGGGTAGGGCACCAACACCGGCGTGGGAGTGCATGTCGATAATACCGCTGGTCAGTTGGCGGCCCTTGGCGTCCCAAATCTGGGTGTCCTTAGGAAGGGAGTCGAGGGAGATGTCGGCTTCGACCTTTTGGATCAGGCCGTAATCGGTGAGGACGTCGGCAGTGATCCACGAGTACCCTTTGCCGGCACGCGCATCTTCTGGAGATGTTCCCTCAGCAGCCTCGCCAACCCAGATTGTGGCATTACGGATGAGCGTCGGGCGCTGGCCGTCGACGAAACGAGCATTCTTCTCTCGACCGAGACCAATTGGATCCTGTGGCTTGTGTCGCAATTTTGCACAGGTCGCCAAGTCTTGCTGCAAACGCTCCGCAGAAAGTGAGGAGGATGGCTCGCGGGAAGGCAGTATCGAGATCTGTTTCCACTGAGCAAAGGCAATGAACGCCAGACACCCCACGATGAGCTTCATGCTGCGTCTGGGTCGTAGCCATCGTTTGTGATGATGAGAGTGCCGGGGGGCCGAGGGCGGCGGAAGGTCCGCGGCGCTGTACGGCGGCAACATGCCGCTCTTTTCCGAATCCATGACAACACCTAACGTTTTGGTGTTGTTCGAAGCAAAAAAGATCAAATAGCAGACGTTGAAAAGTTCTAGGAGCAAGGGATATGTTATATTGGCCCCAAAGCTCTGAGGATTGGGTTCCTTGGGGGAGCCCTTGGCCCAATCAAGAAGGTGACTGACGGTTCGGCTGGATTATCGGCCAACGTTTCAAACCCAGAGCGCAGACATCGCCGGCGACAATGAGCTTTGGGAGTATATGGAGGGGCACACGGGGAAGTGATTGCTTCTCTTCGGTCGCGACTTCGGCAACGTGAGTGGTCAATGACATGGATGATGGTGAGAGCGTGGAGTCGAATGAGGAGCTCACCCCTGCCAGAGCTTGCGTGATTACGTAGCTGAAGAGATAAGCTCTTGCTGACTTATGAGCTCTCTGAAGCACTCACGACCTTGAAGAACGATGACTAATCCCGGGATCCTTGGTTTCTTTATCTTATCTTCTCATACTCTTATCGATTGCCGGCATGTCAGGTCCGATTGCGGGGTACCTTAGGTACGTTATCTTTAGAGTCATGCATAGTCACCACTACCTTGAGCAGGGAGGCATTCACTCCGCATCATCAGCTTCATTGTTTACAAGAGTCTTTCGAGTCCACCACTACTGGCAGTGATATGTATTGTCTGATAACCATGTCCTGGCTCTGCTTGGTGAGGATTCCTCAAATACTTGATTGTGCGGAGACATGCCATAAGCGATCCTAGTACTCAATGACATGAGAATGTGAAGCTAGCTGCATTACCTACTCACCATCGTGTCTCTTTGAGACCTCTTAGGCCCTGTTTCCGTCAGTTCAACTAAAGGTATGTGAGGATGGATATTGACGTTGCGTGCGCTACAGCCAGGGACATGACCCCTTTCCGTAAACTACATGTGGCTGGGGCAGGAAGGTCGAGCCGATGGTTAAAGCATTGCGATGCTCAGGTTCTATTACGTACAATTTGATCAAAAACCTGACATCGCGACACTACAGCCCGACATCATCAGATCCTTTGGAGTCGTCTTGTGGGGTGGCAAGCCAAGGCGTTTGCGGGGAAGCATAGGAGTCAAGTCAACATTCCAGGCGGGAGATCTACTGCGTGGTAGAATGCCACGCTATGTGCTTGATACGCTATTTACGCTGGGTCTGATGCATGCATGCAAAGTTGGAGAACACGGCATGCGTTGTAGGGTAGGGTCTCTTTCCACTGCCCAAATGAGATGCATCTTATTGGCCCAGCCAATCGAGGCCAGATGATTGCCGGTGGTCTCAATCTATTGCCCAAAAGAGGTATCGTGGCTCTGGGGCGGGATCCCACGATTCGGAAAGTCTACCCAGTACTAGCGGAGACTTAATGAGTCCGGCTGTCTGGGCCGATAACGGTCTCCTCTCGGCTCCTCGACTTGTATCAGGGATCCTCGCCGTATAAGTTGGCTGTTATCCTGAGTCACGTCAAGAGTTCGTTTTTGCGCTGAAACGATTCAACTCATCCCATCTTCTCTTAGTCACTTTAAACATTTTGCCTTCTAAACTTCGCCTCTCACATTATTTCCAAACGCCGATATGTTCCTCCTCTCGGCTTTGGCTGTAGCTGTACTGCTATTCTCCGCATGGAGGTGGAAGTGGCGATATGCCACAAAGGTGTGTCTCCTTATCTTTCAAAGATCCCACGGAGACGTCTGACTGTGTAAAGGAAAAGCTCGTCGGGACTAGCTTGCAGGAGAAATCAGACGAAAAGACCGACATAACGCCTCTGAAAGATTTTGACTGGCAGAACATCGATCCTGCCAAGCACCGGCCATTCAAGCCAGTCTATCACATCACCATGGGTACCACGAACCTTGCACATGAATCTTGCTTACATTCTAACGGATTATCACATTAGCCATCCAAGCAAGTCCGCCAGAAGACCTCATCATTATAGACAACAACTACCTTGATCGAGTGACCGAGCGTCGTCAGCTTCTGGAAGAGCATACGTCAACCGTTGCGGGCGCTGTGCCAGAAGGCCTACCTGCTCTCCATGAGGTCTGGACTTATATGCTCTCAGAGTACCTGCCGAAGCGATATCCAACCATGTTTTCCTTGTCCGAGGACAAGACTGAGTTCCATAACCACGTTACCAAGACATCACTGCCCCTCGCGCCGCCGGAGGACCCCATGACTGCCCTCAAAGCTCTTGGAGAGACCGTGGAAGACGACATCTTTTTGCTCGTTGAGACACCAGAGGGCCATCGTTGCGTGGCGTTCGTTTGTTGCCATCCTGCTGGATTCGATCCGTCCAACAAGCTCGGAAAGCTGATGAAGGACATTCACACCCCGGTGCCGTCATATGAGAAGATTGGTGCAAGCATGGAGCGCTTCTTCTCTCGATTACAGGTTGGGAAGAGCGTCAAGCGGATGAATGTGAGCTTGCTTGTTCTTGGGTACGAAGGTCTTCCGCTGATGAATTGATATAGTGGTCTGTTTCGACGCATGAGAACCTCTTTAGCCCGAGCAACTTGCACATTTATGAAGGCGACAAGACAGAAGAGGATGAGGATGTCGATATTTCAAAGGTCAGATGGCCATCCTTGATACTCAATGTACCATTTACCAGGAAGCTCATACCACCTACTCAGGCTCGTTTGCGCCAAGAACTACAAACCTTGACCAGACTTCCCAAGACGGGAGCCATCATGTTCTCATTCAAGACGTATCTCACGCCCATAGAAGAGGTGAAGAAGGAGGGGTGCGGGCTCATACTTGCGAACGCCATAGAAGGGTTGAAGACGGGTAATGCGCCTGGCATGTGGGTATACAAGGGGGCGTCGCGTTGGGGCAAAAGTGTTTGTGAGTACCTCAGGTCGTGATGAGAGCCAGGACTGTGGAAGATGAAGAAGCGGGTTTTTGGTCGGTTAGCCAGGAATATAAGATGGACTGATGAAAGTATCTGGAGAGCAGCAATGATGAACCAATTCAACGATTGCTACCCTTTCTCGACCTAACATAGCTGTCCTCTCTCCATCATGATGAATGTTGTCTTGCATATCTTGCTTGTCTATTGATCAGGGCTGATCTGAAGCCCTAGGGAGATAATCGGGGCGGCCTGCGGACAGTCCACAGTCTCGGGCCCGGGTATGCATGCCTATCTCGGGAGATCTCCCGCCTTATTCGCACTTCTTAACATTCAATCCCAATAACAGTGTATCCGTACCCTTGTGTCCTATTACTTACTTAAGGTGAATTAAGGTGAATTAAGGTGAGCAATAGCCGAAAAAAAGAACGTTATTTCGGGTATAACACATCACGTCATTGGAAGTCATTCCCACCACCACGCCGTCGCCCACAATCCGACGGTGGCAGCCGATGAAGGCGACATGCCAAAGGCTTGCAGTTTGACAGGCGGGCGGTGGCTTTCTCAAATTGAGTTTTTTGGGATGAACTTGGGTGCTTGAATATTCCGTACACTACGGCCAAGGCCCAAAGAAGGGTATTCCCGGTTGTGCCGAAAAGGGGCGCTTGTGGCTTGCTCGTTTGGAGACGGCCCCGATCCGGCCTAGCGGGCCCACCCCGAGCCCCGTGTGCAAATTTCCCACCAGCAGAAGCTTCGTACCTGGGCGGCTCTCTCTCGACTACAACGTGCGTTCTCGCAGTCTTGTAGCACCCCCTGCATCGTCATCCATACAAGATGCAAACGAGATGTGGGCTCGACTTCATTAATATCAAGCGCCCACTCAACACCCTGTTCATTTCTCTCTGGCTGTGTTGGTCCGCCTCTCCCACCCGAGCCCAGGCCCTGGTCTTTCCATGACTCCTTTCGCTGCGGGATCCTGCAGTTTCTGCTTCTTTGCTCCTAGCCAAAGTTGCTACTGTGTATGGGGCATGCCTTGCCTTGCCTTGCCGCCGCAACCTGGGACCTGCAGGCCGCACACGTACGGAAAAGGGCGTGGCCTCATCAACCATGGCCTCACCTGAAGTCAGGGACAACTCCGCAATCTAATCCCACTCACTGCGGACGGAGTACGTAGTAGTGCGTACAGGCCTAATTCGCTTGACAGAGACTTGCAAGATACATCCGCTGAACCGGGAAACCTTGCCGTGAAACAAAGTGCTTCTGCAAGGCCCATCTCCCCAAAGGAGCCTTCTACTCTATTCCTCGCAGCTAAACCTGCGGGGTCATCTCCTTTCCAGGAACCACGGAGCGAGGATGGAGTTGAATCTTCATCCCAAGGGTTAAAGTCCAGGAAGCCGAGGGAGACCTACATAAAGGAGCTGGTCTGCCAACGCGTAACACATGCCTCGTTTCGCTTGAGCTTAGCTACATTCTCTATCGTACATTGAACTTCCTCAAGCAAGGCCAAGGCATCGATTGCTGCGACTTGCGTCCTCTCTTTCTTTTCGAAACATTCCATTCGCTCAAACCCTTGAATTCAAGCTTTCTCCAAGCCGCCCGGTCGGTTTAGGCATATACACGCTCACTGACACCCAAAACTCCCAAGCCAACCACACAACCAACCCGCAAAAATGAAGTTCACATGGAGCATCGCCAGCGCGGCTCTGCTGGCCACCCGCGCCCAGTGCGAGATCCTTTGGGATGGTCGTTTCAACGACATGACCTCTGCCACTGACCTCGACAAGTGGTCCTGGAGCAGCCAGGTCGGTCCCTACCAGTACTACATCCACGGTTCCGGCGCCACCACCGACTACGTCAACCTCTCTTCCGACTTCAAGAACCCGGCCGACACGGGCTCCAAGCAGGGTGCCAAGATCTCCCTGACCAGCACCTCCTTCTGGAACGGCCAGACCATGCGCCGTACCGAGCTGATCCCCCAGACCACCGCCGCCATCGGCAAGGGCAAGCTCTTCTACCACTTCTCCCTGAAGCGCAGCGACACCAACGCCCCTTCCCTCAACAAGGAGCACCAGATCGCCTTCTTCGAAAGCCACTTCGTCGAGATGAAGTCTGGCTGGCAGAGCGGCGCCACCGGCACCGAGGACCCCCTCCTCCGTTGGGTCGTCGGCGGCAAGACCGAGTGGAGCGTCAACTGGGACGCTGACGTCTGGCACAACGTTGCCTACGAGATCGACTTTGACGGCGGCTCCGTCGGCTTCTGGCACTCTACCGGCGCCGAGGCCCTGACTCAGGTCGTGGCCCCCGTCACTGCCTCCGCCTCCAGCAACGGTGCCGACTGGCACGTCGGTGTCCTCGAGCTCCCCCGTGACGGCTACGCCGACGAGACCGAGGACTTCTACTTCTCCGGCGTCTACATTGAGAACGGCGAGATCACCAAGGCCGTCGGCTCCGGATCTTCCGACACCGGCTCCTCCGCCCCTGCTTCCTCTGCTGCCCCCGCCGCCTCCTCCTCTGCTCCCGCTGCTGCCGCCCCTACCACTGCGGCTCCTACCACCACCGCCGTCCCTACCACCAGCGCTGCCCCCGTCTCCTCCGCCGCTCCCGTCGAGTCTGAGCCCGCTTCCTCCTCTGCTCCCGTCGCCACCCCCGTTTCCTCTGCCGCTCCCGTTGTCTCCGAGGAGCCCTCCGCTCCCGCTGCCACTACCCCGGCTGCTGCCACCACCAGCTCTGCTCCCGCTGCCTCTGCCAGCGCCAAGCCCGCGTGCCGTCGCCGCCGCCGCCGCAACCACGCCAAGCGCAACTAAGCCTTTCCGCTGTTGATACGAGCTTGAGGAGAACGAACGCTGCTTGGGTGTCCCTTTGGACTCCGAGGCGAGGATAGGACCACTTCTGATGTACATATCATTTTTGCATATAAGACTTGTCACTGTGCCTATTGGACTTAGTTTTGAATATATTCTTCAGTGTACGATACCAAAGCTGCCCGCTCTTTTGATGTCTGAACTGTGATGAAGAACTAGTGACTCACCACTTGACGACTCCCTGGCTGTGTTGTATTGCTGGATTTGCCTCTAGTAACAACTGGTGAATGACGAAATTTGGCAGATTTTTGGACCTTCTTAGGTGACTGAACAAGCTCGTACACTAGATATACTTTGCTACCTGCTCTTCAGTCCATTTCCAAAAGTCTTCGGCGAGACCTGTACCGCCATCTTCGCGGGACTTGGAGCCCTGGACAAGGTCATCCCGAATGGCATAAAAACGACCCCAGGGAACAACTGTAAGACGCCCGATTAGCAACTCATAAAATTCACCAGACAAGGTCGGACGCACCCCAATCGCCCGTCTTCTCAATGGTCACATCGGGAGATAACGCCGCAAATAATTCCGTGTAAGCGCCATTAATGGCAGGATATGTGGTGGCTTTTCTGAACAGCGTCGGGATCAGCGCCGTGATGTGGCGATCCAGCTCTGATGAGAGGTTTCCTGGATTCAAGGCCTTTGGATAGTTAGTTATCCATTTCACATGCTCTTGACCAGATATTTGCCAAGACTTACTAGACTGATGACGCCGTCGGCTTTGTGTCGCTTGGCGAACTCAGTAGAGTGGAAGTAGTTGCCTGCCTTGCTGATGCCGTACTTGAACTCCTTGATTCTATCTCTACTGTAGTCGAGATTATCGATCTCGATGGCAGGGTTGGGCGACAAGACCTCCGCGGCTGAGCTGGAGACCCAGACAACACGACAACTGTCTTTGGGTGCCGTCTTGGCCGTTTGCACCAGAGTCGGCGTCAGCAACTTGGTGAAGAGGAACGGGCCGACACAATTTGTTCCCAGCTGTAATTCGTACCCCTGGGCTGTCTTGCTCCCCTGGGGCGGCATCATGACACCGGCATTGTTGATGATAAGATGCAGCTGCGTCTCCTTGGCGAGGAAGGCATCGGCTGCGGGTTTGATGGTGGTGAGGTCGGCCAGATCCAGAGTGAGGAGATCCAGCTTTCCTGTAGAATTAGGTACCGCCTCCTTGATAGCGTTGATGGCTGAACGGCCCTTTTCTTCCGAACGAGAGGTAGCGTAGACAGTGGCGTTCTTGGAGTACAGAATTTGTGCGACTTCCTTGCCAACACCGGTGTTTGCTCCTGTAACGATGCAGATCTGCGACGTGTAAGTATCAAGCGAGTCATGATGAGGGTATTACGTGAGATACTGACTCTGCCAGAGAGATCGGGAATATCCTTCTCTGTGAATTGCGGCCGCGGCGGAAAGGCCTGGGTGAAGATGCTGAAAGGGTTGAGCATCCTGACTTGCCTCCCTTATAGCAATCTCGAAGCAAAGAACGGCGTAATCTAGACGATGTAGGACAGAAGTAGTGAGAGTAATAAGAATATGGAATAACTCAAGTGCGATCAGAGAGACCGACGTCACCAATCCAACGGTTAGACACAAGCGCAGTAGATAGACTGATAGTCTGCAGAAGATGGTCAAGCAGTGGCCGCCAGAGACTTCATTGGCCCGAAGCTAACTTGGAATAGTGGAGTGCCCCTTTGCCGATTTGGGAACCGCTCTGGACCTCACCGAGACTTGATCTAGTCTCTGATTGGCTTACACACCGAAAAAGAATCCCACCGGCCAGACAAGGTGCTAACATGCGATCGAAGTCGATATAAGACATAATCAATACTTAGCAAGGTAGGTAGGTTGAAAATACTCTCTATAGGCACTTTAAGTCATCTCGATATATGGTAATTATCTTACTTGAATACGACTGAATATGACTACCTGATTTGCTTACTAAGGTAGATATACCATGACAATGAGATAAGACTGGGTGATGCCTCCAGAGGCGCCTTCCCCGGCCGTAGAATGCAAGCCGAGCCACGTGATGCTTGTCAGGCGACCGGTGTGGGGTGGGGCTGCCGAAGGAACATCAGCCGGGAGTCAATTTGGCAATGTGATTGGCACGGCGTCGAGGTCTGGAACTGATGGCAGCACGAGCCAACGTCTAATGCACAACTGCAAGACAAGAAAGAACCCAAAGACCACTTTTTTTTCTGTCTTTCCATCCTTTCAGCCACACATAACCCGCACTTGGGCTTTCTATTCGTCGGCGTTGTTTTGGTTGCTGAGGTATCTCATTCTCCCCTGCTGCGGATACCCGACCTTACCTCACCTTACGGAGTTCCCGTACTACGTACAGATACACTACCAACAGACTACCCGGTCTTCAGAACAGACCACACGCTAAGGTGCCGACCGAACAAGAACCAAACATCGGAAAGTGTGAGCCTCGCCTTTTCTTGCCCGGGCCACAGATCGCACCACACACTGCACACTGCACACACTGCACCGACACCGCACATCCGTCGCATCTGGTCGTTTGGGACAAAACCTCGCCGGTCCATTCTCACACCCCCAGATCAACTTCCACGTCTCCCAGCGACACGTTATATCCATCAGGTGCATCAGCTCTCTTTCGCGACTCCCGCCTTGGCAGCCACGCCCCACCAAGAGATCGTCCTCTCTTCAGCCTTGTGCGTGTGTGTGTGTGCCGGCACGTTGATGCACTCCGCCGCGATATAAAGAAGCCAGAGGCGTGGATCGTGCTGTCCCACTTTGCATCTTCCATTCGAATTCGAATTCTCATGCCCCTCGCGCCTTCCCACTGATGCCAAGCTGAGGTACGGATCGTCAAAGATATGCTTTGATTCGAGGCCAACCAAACAATCCACCTACCAACTCTCTTCTTGCCGATCCCTCAGCTTCTTCCACAATCGACCGGCCAGCTGCGTCTCCAAGTGCTTCGCAATACTCTTGCGCGACAACCCCAACCGACCGTGCACCTGCGACTATCGGTCGCTCCGGATCGAACATCGACACATCTACAAAACACTACTCCAGGAACATCATACACTCTGGCAGCAACATGTCTCTTCCCCGTATGTTCCTGCGCTTTAGGTCTTGTTGCCTGCAACACTGTCGCTAAACTGATTTCTGCAGTGAGCTCTGAAGATGAGGATAACTACACGGCCATCATAGATGGCATCCTTGCGACCGCGGACTTGACGACCATCACTCGCAAGAAGATCCGTTTGGGTCTGGAGAAAGCTCTTGGCGGGAAGGACCTGACTGCTCAGAAGGTAATTATATACCCAGTAATCCCACTGCCAGCTGCAGACATACACCTACCAATAACCTGGGTCAAAGCTAACACAGATGCTTGCAGGATGCCATCAAGGCGCTGATAGAAGAGCGTTTCGACGCCATCTCGGGTTCCAACGACGCAGCCCCCGACTCGTACTCCGCAAGTCCCGCCCCGAAGCGCGAAGCCAACGGCCACGACGATGATATTGATGGCGAGATTGAGGTGTCCGTCGCGCCTGTCCGGAAGAGACAGAAGCGTGAGGACTCGTCTGAAGACGCCGATGCCAAGCTCGCTGCGAAGCTACAAGCTCAGGAAAACCAAATGGCAAGAGGAAGGACAACTCGAGGCGGCAATGGCGCAAGCAGTAAGGGTAGCAAAGCGGCCAAGAAGAAGAAGGCGCCCCGCAAGAAGAGCGACAAGAAGATTGACGACAGCGACGTCGAGGACAGCGGCGAAGCGCCGAAACGCAAGGCTGGTGGTGGATTCCAAAAGCCCTTCAACTTGAGCGAGCCGTTGTCAGAGTTGCTTGGCGAACCTCAGGTATGATTTTTCCGGGATGACATGCTGTCTGACAATAACATGCTGACTTTTTACCCCAGCTCTCTCGCCCGCAGGTTGTCAAGAAGCTCTGGGAACACATCAAGGGCAACGACCTACAGGATCCGGAAAACAAGAGACAAATCATTTGCGACGACAAGATGCACGCGATTTTCAAACAATCCAAGGTGGATATGTTCCAAATGAACAAGATGATCGGGGCCCATCTTTACCCGGTTGAGGAGCAGTGAGAGCATATTTAAGGAGGGACATGGTCCAAGGATGGAAAATAACACGGACAAGCGGTGCGATTTAAAGCAATGGCGTCTTTCTGGTTTGGGATGGGCAATCAGAACTTTCCGGGCGGTTTGGTTGGACATCCGGGTACAGGCAGCAAATGGATGGCGAATCGCGAAGTGCCTTCTAGTGTGGTCGTTGGAGGAGGATATCAGTAGAGGGTGGGTTCGTTGTCGACATGGCATCTTTACATACTTAGTATTTGGCCATGCTGGATGTTGCAGCTGTGGCTGCAACTGCAGGCTTTACGCTACCCGAGGTAGAGAATCTAGGCTAGCTCGGCCTTTGGAATCGGTCGAGACTAGTCTCCCTTGGAATACACTCTATTAAGATACTGGTTTAGTCCTCTGCCGGTCCAATGACGCAACATATTTTGGGAAGTCAATGATGCAAGACCATAGGCATCGAATGAGAGAGAAACTGGCACCGCACAACAATGCTTCAGCTACAGCAGAGAAACGATGATTACAGATGAGTCATTTTGTATGCAACTCATATTGGGGTACCTGAGGTAAGGCAGAGGCGATTCTAAATCGAGATATCTGACATCCATTGAGAAAGACTTCGAATGCCTCTTGCACCGCCTCGATGAGTCGAGTGCAAAGCCACAAATGTGGCCTGGAACCGGCTGGTGACTCCGCGAAGCTCAGCTGTCAGCTCGTGGTTGTTGCTGTGTTATGTAAGCCTCGAAGCTTCTTCAGATGGCGGCATGGCGGTATGGCGGTTGCAGGGGTGAATGACGCACACCGAGAGCACGGAGAAACCCCGGTCGGCGGTCGCTTACCAGAATGGAAGTTAGCACACTCAGTGGCAGCAGCTGCCACCTCAACGAGCAATGGAAGGGGACTTTTTTTGCTGGACCCCGCCATGAGTTCCCTCCACCCACCAATGCCAGAGCCAATCCAACCCACTCGCGGTTCCCTTGGGAGCCACACATAATCATTAATTTCGACGTACATCGTCTCGCAGCGCCCGATTAAAAGTACCGGGTTGCCCGTCAGTATCGCGGCCTTTTCCTACTCTCTTACCAATTCACGCTACCTCTTCAAGTCACTGCACGCAATCTGGAACGAGCTATTCAGTTGCAGCTACACCGGCCCACAAGCAAGCTCAAGTGGAGGACCAATTTCGCGCATCCGAGAAAGGCACTGCCAGTGTAAGACCGTTGGTCTCGACAGGATTGTCCAGCCGACTCGACAGTCTCATTATTTACGAGAAAGATGACTCTCCCGATGGCCGATACTCACGCTGCCGGCGGCGACTCGAACCCCTCGAGGGGTAATCGCAACCGTGGAAGAGGTCGCGGCGGCGGTGGTGGAGGTGGAGGAGGAGCCAACGCTGGAACCCGTGGAAGAGGAAGAGGAGGACGTGGCAGAGGCGGTAATAACGCTGCTGCATCAACCCAGCCAGAAACCTCGAGCGCATCACAAGCTCCCGTCACCAAAGCCGATAACAAGGTGCTCACACGTATGGCTGCAGCGGACGATGATACCGCGAGCAGCGACGGAGAGGTGTGCTTCATTTGCGCAGAGCCCATCAAGTTCCACTCGATTGCACCATGCAACCATAAGACCTGTCACATCTGTGGTCTACGCATGAGAGCCCTGTACAAGACCAAGGACTGTCCTCATTGTCGAGTAAGTCTCACTTCCACTGACGCGCCATTGATACGCCGAGACTAACTTCAAGCAAGACTGCTTCTCCCTTTGTCGTTTTCACGGACGATGCGAACAAGCGATACGAGGACTATACCGACGCCGACATCACGAGCTTCGACAGCAACATTGGCATCCGATATACCAATGAAGAAATTGTCGGCGACACTGTCGTGCTCCTGCGATACAACTGCCCTGCGGAAGACTGTGTCTTTGCCGGTTTAGGCTGGCCAGATCTTCATAGACACGTTCGGTCAACGCATCACATGAAGATGTGCGACCTGTGTACCAGAAACAAGAAGGTCTTTACCCATGAGCATGAACTCTTTGCGGACAAGGAGCTCGAGAAGCATATGAGGCACGGAGACGACAGGCCAGGTGCCATTGACCAGACGGGCTTCAAGGGACATCCCCTATGCGGGTTCTGCGGATCGCGCTTTTACGACGACGATAAGCTCTTTGATCACTGCCGCGAAAAGCACGAGAGATGTTTCATCTGCGACCGGAGAGACTCGAGACACCCCCACTACTTTGTCAACTACAATGCTTTGGAGAAGCACTTTGAAAAAGACCATTTCCCCTGTCTGGACAAGGAATGCCTAGAGAAGAAATTCGTCGTCTTTGAGTCGGAAATGGACTTGAAGGCGCATCAACTGGAAGAGCATGCCAACTCTCTGTCCAAGGATGTTCGGAGAGATGCGAGGGTAGTCAACATGTCAGGCTTTGACTACAGATCGACATACGAGACCGAGAGACGTGGAGGAGGTGGCGGCGGTAGAAGCGGCGGCGGTGGTGGTGATGGCCCCTCCAGCGGACGCCAAGGCCGTGGCCGTGGCCGGGATCCCAATGCCGAACCCATACCTCATAGCTCTGCGCAACCGCTCCGCCGGGATGAGCTTGCCTTCCAAAGACAAATGGCAATCCACTCGGCACAGTCAGTTTCTAACCGTACCTTTGGCGGTTCGCTCTCCCAGCCAGCGAGCACGACACCCGCTTCTTCGTCCCGCCGAGGTAATGGTGCGCCGGCGCCTGGAGGTTCATCACGTCAAGCCCCTGCAGCTGCAGCCGCACCTGCGCCTGCGCTGCCTACGGCCGAGATGGAGCAGCTCAATGTGACTGACATTGCATCATTGCCTCCTCAGGAGAGAGCGGTGATGCTACGCCACCAAGGCGTCGTTGAGCGCGCTTCAAACCTGCTTGGCCACGACCAGTCTAAGATGAAGGAGTTCCGCGATTACATTTCAAATTTCCGAAAAGGAAGTTTGACCGCCCCTCAACTGGTGGATGCCTTCTTCTCGCTCTTCGCTGATACATCGTCAAACGCATTGGGTACATTGGTCCGTGAAGTTGCTGACCTATTCGAGGATAAGAGCAAGGTCGCGGCTCTGCACAAAGCGTGGCAGGACTGGAGAGCCATCAACGAAGACTACCCGTCTCTGCCTGGCTTGGGCGGTATGCACGGCGCGACGACGGCTTCAAGCGGCTGGGCTAGTGCAGCCTCGCCGTCCCCCACTGCGCCAGCTGCCGCACCGAGCTCGAACCAGAAGCACTCCAACCGCGTATTGAGGCTGAAGAACAGCACCCGAGCCGGCGCCTCGGGGCCTAAACCGGTGGCCCCGGCCGCTTCGGCGAACTGGGTTTCCACGTCGGGCTCCTCTCGCCCTCCAGCACCATCGGCCTTCCCTGCCCTCCCCGCGGCCTCGTCCTCCAAGTCGACGGCACCACAGCCATCCTGGATTGGGCCGAACAACCCCTCCGCTTCGAGATCCTCGGGCTCCGCAGGACCCGTGCGCTCGACACCAGCCGGTCGACCGCCACCATCATCTGCTTTCCCCGCGTTGCCTCCGGCACAGAAGCCCCTCACAACAATCTTTGGCTATGGATCGGGACGAGGTGTGCGACGCGATCTGGGCGGCGCTGCCAGTAACTTCAGCTGGGGATCGGCCCCAGGAAGCGGAGCCGCGAGCGAGAATGTATCGGAGAGGGAAGACGAGGAAGCTGGTCAGAGCACAGGTGGCAAGAAGAAGAAGGGCAAGAAGGTGCTTGTCCAGTGGGGTTGAGAAGCTGGGAGATGCCTCACAAGGCGTTCTGAGATGGGGGTGATGAACGACACTGTTTGACGGTACATCGAGCCTCGCAGCGTGTAAAAGATTGCTGAACACTTAAAGGAGTTGGCCATACGTGGGTGGCCTGCAATTTTCAGGAGGTATAAAGAAAAGAAAGAGTAACAGACACAATAGACCAGAGAAAAGTAACAGGTCTTCAATGAATAGAGCAAATGTGTGGCTACCTACCGCTCTGGGTCATGACATGTACCTTGTAGATCGTCTCGAGCAGCGAGGACCCGGATAGACCTGGCGACCTGCCAAAGGTAATTTTCTTACGCGTCTGTCTGTGCAAGAGCGAGTAGTGGATCTGATACATATAACTTCGGGTTACGAAAAGTAGACTACTTTTTGCAATATACTTATTACTACAGCATTGCAATCGAAGATTCTGAGTAGGTATCAGGAGGCTCTCCAACATTTCTTGCAATTTTACTAGGGGCGCTTATCAGGTCACGGAAAAGTAGAATAGGTTTGAAACCATGGCAAAATCATTGGCTTTTCTATGTATCGACATCTCAAAGACCGGCTGGCTCATAGTACTCCCGGAACCGATCAGTACTATCCCATTCCACGGTCCACACCACGTTCCAACAATCCAGCAAAAGTCTAGGAAACTTGACTGTCCAGAACGCCAAGTAACCTTCTGGCAAAGGACCAACTGCCCGCTTTAGCGCGTCGGGCATATCCTCGTAATGGTTCTTCTTATTGCGCAGAGCTCTCAACAGATCAAGCAGCTTGGACCCAGTGTATTTGCGCTGCTTGCCCAAAGAGTCCACAAAGTCTCGTGGCAGAAGCCGAAGGAAATCTCCCTTGGTGATCGCCGGTGCATGCTTCTCCAAATGAACAAGATGATCACTTGGGGGGTCTCTGGGTTCCTTCTCAAAGTGATCCGAGACGTCGCACAAGAAAGCAAGGCGCTTCTTGGCAGACCAGAAGAACGGATGAGCCATGACATCGCGAGCTGAAGGGCGCTCCTTCGGATTCGCATCCAACATCGAGCCGATGAGATGCTTTGCCTCATAGGCAAAGTCGCCAAGAGCATCCAGTGGCGCCAAGTTGTAGTTGCCCTTGCGGATGTTCACCTCCCTCATGTAGCGATCGCCACAGTCGAAAGGATGGGAACCATTCGTCAGGACATAGAAAAACACCAAGCCCAAGCTGAATATGTCAATGGAGCGAGTAGCACGACGGTTGGACATCATGTCGGAACCAACCAGGATAGAGCCCGATCCACTCTGGATACTGGACTCCATAGTGGCAGTGTCCCTGGCGTCGTCGTCGAGTAGCAGTTCAGGGGCTCGCCAGCCAGACGTTCCCGCAGCGCGGCCAGTAGTGGCACCGAAGGAGGACTGACCACCCTCTAGCTTTTTGCAGAGACCAAAATCGGATACAAGAAGGCGCGGTCGTCCATCCTTGCCCATGTTGACCAAAATGTTCTGAGGCTTGAGATCGCGGTGGACAATGCGAAGGTTGTGTAGATGGTGGATGCCGTTAGTGATTTGGTACAAGACACCTGGCAAATCCATCTTGCCTGCTTGAGCCAGTCGGGTGAAGTGATGAGGCTTCTCAATGACATCAGCCAGAGAGGCTGCACAGCGCTCGAGAGCAATGTACAGGAACCCATCGCGTTGCTGTTGAGCGTAGTATCGAATGACTAGAATTAATTGTTAGATACTTCCTTGAAAGCAGCCATGTTTCTGTCTTACCATTGGGATGGTCGTCGCTCTCTCGCAGCAACTTTGTCTCCTGGGAGGCAATGTCGTAGAACTGGATAAGCATCCGCTTGACAGCTACTTCGCGGCCATCGAATCGACCGGCAAAGACCAGGGTACCATTGCTGCCTGTGCCGAGTTGGTTCTCGGTGTCAACTTCGATGCCGCCCATCTTGATGATCGATTCTCCCACAGTTTGCATGTCGTTTGTCATGGTCATGACATCGGGCTCCAGACCAGTAGCCTGTACACCCAACTTCTTTGCCTTATTGACAGCTTCCTCAACGGAAGCACGTGGCTCGTCATCGCGAGATTGAGACATTTCTTCTCTCTTCTTCCCCTTGCGGTGCTTCGTGCCTCCGCGACGGCCACGGTGAGCGGGCTTCTTCTTCTTGACCTCAGGGGTGCCAGGTTCAGGGGGGGTGGCAGAAGTCTGGGTCTCGGCACCGGGAGCCGATGGATCCGCGATATGCATCTTGTCATCATCCTTCTCTTTCTCAGGGACAGGCTCAACAGAGGGAACCCCATCCTCGGATACTGGCTTCTTGTCGGCAACAGGCTCTTCTGGTATTAAAGGTGCGGCCGCCCGCTGAGGAGCGGATGGTGGGATCTCGTCATGTACCGTTTGCTCAGGAGTGGCATCGGCACCCATATCCTCTGTATCGGAAGCAGCCTCGTCTCGCATATACCATTTTGTCGTCTTAGTTTTGTACCACCGACGTAGATCCTTCTGATAGTAGAACAGAACAGAAACAATGAGCACAATCAAGACAGGGTTGGAGAAAAAGTCGATTACACTGTTGGAAACGTGATGAGGAATCGACTTGACTTTGTTGACGATGGTGGGCGTCTCGACAGGATCGTCGTGCGGCACAGTAGTGGGCAGCACTGGGTGACTTTCAGGGTCCACCACTGCATCAGACGCTTCTGCGCGTCCGGGTAGACTGGGAGGCTGATAGATCTTGCCCCTGATGACACCATCCATGTAGTGGGTTCCAACCATTGCGCCGACCCGCTGCGTCTCGTTTAACTTGCCCCATGGCTGAGCAAGCTGCAGCCAGTCTGGCGACGAGGTCTTGGCTACGGGAGCATCCAAGATGAGAGGATAGGAGCGCCCAGACAAGGCGTACCAGTTGCCCATGTCTGTCTGGTTGACGAATATACGCTGACTTCGGATACGAGCGTTGCTGTCATCCTTGGCTGGTGGGACAGGCTGAGGAAGGACGATGAGGTCGGGGTTGCTCAACGGTTCCAATCCCACGGGCCTGCAGACGTCGAAAACCTTGACTACAGGCGAAGCAAACTGCGCGTTGCAAAAAATGGGCAGTTTGTCCTTGTGGGCATTGGCGTAGTCAACACCATAAATCTTGCCATCGTGGGTAGTGGTATGGTAGCGCTGGTCGATGGACTGGTGGTGTTGGTTAAGCAGGTCGTAGTCGTTTGTGTTGGGAGTCCAGTCAAAGAACTTGAGTGTAGCGATCGGGCGACCGTCTCTGCGGGCAATACCAACCTCGTACTCGGTACGACCAAGCGTGATCGTACCAGTCGAGCTACACTCTTCGTTATTCTGGTCGTACAGTGCATTCGGGCGTAGGCAGCTCTCTGCTTCGTTGACGTGTGAGCCGCCAGAGCCAAACCACTTGAGCACACGACCTGTAGCGGCATCGAGTGTGATCATGGTAGTCTTCTTGGTACCAGTATAGACGATTGGCGGATTGTCGAGGGCCGAGGCGCCCTCGTCGACCATCTGTTTCATGGTCAAGCCCGTGGATAGTAGTCTGGGCTCGGTGGAGCCAGCTGGAGACCAGTAGTAAATGTCTCCATCGCGATTGGGCTCGATGGCCCAGATGTAGTGATCGATGTGGTTGTAGTCGTCGTCCAGGTCGGAGGCGTTGAGACGGTAATGTTTGGTCTCAACCATGGACTGGTCAACCTCGAGATGCCAGCGTTCGGTGGCGTGGTTGCGATCAGTGGCATAGAGGTGTCCATCGACGGTCGCCATAAGAACGAAGTCTTCTACTTCCCAATCCTTCAGACTCCGCGCATGGTGCTGCGTAGAGATCCCACCACCGCCAACGCGGGAGGCAATGGGTCGATGTCCAGAAGGAGGTGCTCGGACGGACTGAGCCGGAGCCAAAGTTGCGATGGCGCTCGCATCGTGAGGAATAAGTATGTTGTCGGGGTTGGACCGACGGTCGTGTGGTTGTTTGTTATTGGGTTGAGATTGGGGTTGCTTCGAGGTTACGGAGTTTCGGCGCCTCGGAGACTCGACAGCATTGTCGGCCTTGATGTTTGTAGCGGCCCAGTTGCGGGCGGCAGCGTCGGGGAGGGCACCACGAACAGCTTCGTGTTGACTGCTTCCAGCAGGGGTTTGGTGTTGATGGATTCTATGTATCTGAGCTACCGGCTCGATGGGTTTTTGCTGTTGTTGAGCATCGACGAGTGGGAGGCATGAGATGGCGAGTACAGCGAGAGCAAGGAGGTAGGTTCGCTGACGAGCAACGCGCCTCCCGTCGCCTGGAGGCCGTCGCAGCATGATCTGTGTGTGTTTTATGCGGAAGGGATTTACATCAACGCTTCCCAGTGTTGTTTACAGAGCAGGCGAGACATAGGAGCAGCTGAGGGCGTCGGCGAGGTCGTGTTCGAGGTGGTGGTGTCGATGGTCCGACGGCGGCAGAGGACCATGTGAATGTGGGTTGGGCTAGCGAAGTAAATCGGAGCCCACAACGAGGAAGAGTAGGTACACACACAACAAGTGGGATGGATGCAGCTGTGGATGCGTCTGGGGTATCAACCAAAGGTTTGTTGATGGATGTGAGAATTCGTTGGACGGAAGTGAAGATGAAGATGGAGTTGAAGATGGGGGGAAGAAGTGGTGGTTCGTTCGGGAAGAGGGAGTAGGAGCAGATGGTTTGAATGCTCTTGCTCACTTTCTCTTCTTTTTTTTGACCCTGTCAGCTTTGGGTTTTTTGGGGGGGTGAAGCAAAGGTACACGCACACGCACCGGGGGTAAGCCAAGTATGGAAGTCACTTTGAGTCTCGAAGGTCGGTTCCTCGAGGAAGGAGGGAGGAAGTTGGGGTCTCTGTCAGCCAGCCCAGTGCCCGCAATCCGTACCTTGCCCCATGCCAATGAATGGGAAGTCAGAAAGACCCGGTCGAACTGGCGACAGGCGGGTTCTGGATGGAAGGCAAGGGAAGCTCTTGGGGGTATTGCAAGTACACAGTGCAGTACAGAAACAGTTTGCGGGCGTCCGTCGTACGACCAGGGCAGCGCCCGGCTGACTGGGATCATCTTTGACCGAAAGGGGGGCCTTGGGCTTTGCAGGCTTGTGCAAGGCCAGGAGATGAGAGAGAGGAAACACCACGGGCTACGCGCACAGCACTGGGCAGACAAACCACCGGAGAGACCATGTATACTGTGCTAGACACGTTGAAGGGCTTTGGCACTGTCCAGCCCCGCCATTCCCGTCAAGCGAGCCCCACCCATCGCCTCACCTCAGCCACTCAGGGCTCGCAACTTCTCCCCCAGTTTCAAAAGGGAGGGGAAAGAGCGTGCCACTGCACCACTGCCTTCACCTGCCACCACCACCACCACCACCATTTCTATTCCTCGACGGAGTACGGAGTACGTACATCCACCTAACTTCTCCTCCTCCCGCTACGAATACTTCGTGGTAGACTCTCGCGACACCAGAACCACCCCTTGGAAGCCTCAAACCGTGGCAAACTGAAATCGCGGGGATTTCCCAAGTTTTCTAACCCAAACAGCATGATCTGCCAAACTCCATAACAACCGGTGGAAAAGCGGAACGCCAGCTTGGTGATCAGATTCGTCCAACAAACCTCCATACCTTACCTTAGTCTCTGTGCTACCGCCCCATCTACTAACCAGACACGCAGTGTAGCTTCGAGCCTTCGACTACCTACCTAGATTCAGCCATCACCAATACCACCAATGCTACCATAACCTCCCGATATTCAACACAGAGAATTCAGGGTCCTTGTTAGGGCTCCGCGTCCCGAACCCTCGACATGGCTTTCCGGTCTTGACCCGAGTTGCCTAGTGGCCGGTGTCGCAATCCTGCAGTTGCCAGGCTTTCTGTTACAAGGTTTCGCCCGCTCGCTGCAAAGGGATGAGGTCAGCTCAGCACAGTGCACTGCTGGACTCCGTACGGATACTCAGTACCGGCATTCCACACTTCCTCACCAAGCACAAATGCCCGCCGCCATCGAGTCCTCCACCATTACGCCGTACCTTACCACCGGGGAACTTCTGTGACGGGTTGCGAGCCTGCGAATGTGGCTGGACCTGCGTTCTTGAAGACGACGATCCACAAGACCCGACTGGACTGCGACCTCGACTCTCCACCGCTCCCGGGAGCTAGCTGCTGGCCGGCCTGCTGCTGTCCACTGTGCTGCATACGAATACATAGTACACACGCACCATGCAGCACAGACACTCAAAGGCTCGGTCTACAGTGTACACGGCGCCAGGTGGTCCCGTCACTGTCTTCAGCGTCTTGGAGAGATCGTGGCTGTCTGAGGTCAGTGGTGGGTTTCCCCCATTCGTTTCCATGGTTGGCTGCCGAATCGGAACCTATCCAACGCCGCCCTCAAGCCCGTCGAGCCCGTCGAGCAACGGATCACTCACCGAGTCTGTCGATGCGGAGGACCATCTTGGATCCTTTGATTGACGGAATCGCTGATCCAGCAGATCAGGTGTGTCAGACACAGTGTCCTCAAGGGATGCTTCTCTTTAGCACCGCCGCTATCTGATCGTCGTCATTCGACGCCGGCTGTTCCTGCAGCTTTGTCGTCACTGGTTGGCAAAATAGGAGCGGATGGAGGTGCGGGAAGCAAGCGACGACGACGGACACCCAGAATTCGGTGCGGCATGCCACGGGAGAATAGCCGTACCGGCCCTATCGCACTGTGTCGGCATCGCCCCAGAGCTGCAGCATTCGTTCGTACCTTTTTCGCAAGACACACAAGAAGATATATCCTGTTGGCACATGGAAGACCACCCCACTACGTAACTTGCCACCCCCTGATACTTGTCCACAGCCCACCTCCCAAATCACGACAAGAACGCACGCAAACAAACATGTTGCTATCCCCCAAGGTGTTTCGCACGGCATACAGTATGGATACAGAGACTGACTGGATGGATTGTCGAGTCTTGATGGCTTGAACATCTGTAACCATCTTTTCTGCTGATATTTGGGCTCAAATCGCGACAAGAACTGTCATGCTCTCTCACTTTCAGCCGACGAAATCTTCCCAAATTTGATCAACCCCTCAGCCTTCGCCTTCGTACGGAATCTTTCCTCCATCTGGAACTTGACAAGTGACAAGACGCGACATCCCAGACATCCCGCCATCCCTTACGTCTTGGCCCTTCCTCCCACTGCGACCGTCTCCCTTCGCAACGTGCCGACCTGCAACGCAAGCTCATCCCATATCCCTTGCTTCGGTGCTTTCTTCGCAAGCTTTACACTTTTCCCAGTCCGAACGGCCCAAAACTCTACGCGGGTGCCCTGCGCCGTTCCTCGGTCCGCCGCAATGATACCTAATAAAAAAAGATTGTACCAAAAAGACCAAACAGGCTCACGGAACATTCCAGCAAACCTTGCCTCTGCTCTTTCACCTTTCGAGGCTCTGACGCCCGCGCGTGTAATAATGCACGGACAAGATGCAGCCCACGACTCGGCATACTTTTCGTCCTGCAGGACTAGCACGTATCAAAAGACCCCCACGACGACAGCCTTAAGTCTGCAGACCTCGTACCTATCTTGCGTCTGTGGCTTTTGCGCATCCAAGGCGAGCAGAGCAAACAGTAGTGGCACCCGAATGCCCATAGATCGATGCGTACGCATCTCGCAATATCCACTTACGGATTCCTGAGTACAAAGTGCGACACTGTGAGCATTGAGGAGTCATTCGAAGGTTCGATTGCCGGCACCCGCTGATGGGCCCGAGTGCGAACAAACGGTCGACGATCCCACTCAGCGGGGCTCAATATTGTGTGATTTGGATCTCAGGTTCAGGCCAACGGCTGGCTCCGGCGACCCCCGGTCCAATGTCCCAGCGGGTCGGGATTGATACGATGTTATTTCGAGTCTTTGCGAGCTTCCAGCCCGGACTCCGAACTTGTTTCCAACTATTCAATTCCATGTGAGATTGTCGAGTGAATTATTGAGCTTCGCCCCTCTCGGACCCCAAGGCCGGGCCCGCCTTTGATATTCAAAATTGAGGAACTAAGAACGGTACTTCATCTCATTCTAAGGTATCCGTACTTCCGTAGAAGAAGACATCCTACAACAAATGTCAAGCTTGCATCTACTGTGCTACTGCGCCTTGCCGTTAGCGCCCGGGGACTACACGTATGCCCAACCCGACCGCCGCCCGGAGCATCCTGTAGAGCCGGCCCCCCAGTCGGAATTTGCAAAAACTGCGGCTCACAAACAGGGACGAGCTTCCAAAGCTTCCATTCCCAACAGGCGAGGATCGGGTCGTTCTGCACGTCACTGTCTCTGCCCTGTCGGACGCGTTATCTGTGTCCAAGTGCCGCCCCTAACCCCCAAAATCGGATGGGCACCCCCTGGGTCGCTAAAGGTCTCGGTTCCAACGGGTACGAGGGCCCAGGGCTGTGTGTCAGACTTGTCGTTGGTTGAACGTTGGGACTTTGGAATGCAACACAGCGAGTTACCAAGTGAGACCATGGCCAGTCATGTTTGGTGCAACACCTAAGTATATACCGGCTTACATGTCTCTGGCAAAGACTTGTCTCTGCTCGTTTCCTTCCCCAACGGAACGGTTTACATGGAACGTAACTGACGGAGAAATTCAGACAGGCACTAATCGGTGGTCTTGTATGTAGCTCTATTCTTACTACTCTTCTCCAAAGACCTTGTTTGAACGATTCATCAACCTCGTTTATGGTTAGTATAGAGTCCCTGATAAGCTAATGTCTATTATGTGTGTACTGCAAAGAATGAGCCACAGACCTTTCGGTCCGCATTGCTTCGTAAAACGAAACTATCTTGTGTCGCCTTGGGAGGCTTTAGAGCAAACAAACGCCCTGCCTAGCTCTTCTGCTTCAATTTGAGGCCATCTGCGAATAGTTACAGAGTCTTTCAATAATCCCTATCACATTTGGAGTCATTAATCATTTAATCGGGCACTTGTTAAAGCTGAATGAATCGTGATTTCGTTTCTATGGAAAATATTGAAAATGGCAGATCTAAATGCCCTCTACTCGTGCCCGCCCCCACTTTTTTGGGCATTCGGGACTCATCACCCACTAAAGTGGGTGCTTTTCAGCCAAACGGCCACGTCAGCCATACGGGCACAATTATCGTAATTTATCTCTATACATTACCACTTCTACTACTTTTTACTATAATACCTAAATTTAATACTATTAAAAAGGAGCGTATATAAGTAGCTATTATAGCTATTTATAAAGACCCGGAATTATTAATTATAATAATAGCTCAGTAGTACTCTATTCTATACTAAAAGCTCGGTTAGAGGATTTTTAATAAATATTCATTAAAAGAGCGTACTAGCTACGGCTATAAGCTTATTTAGGACTAAAAAAAGGCAATTTATAATTATATTAACTATTTAGACCGAATTAATTTATTTGTAAAATACGAGCTTATTATTAATATTATTAATTACTTATTTACTAAGTCATAAGACCCTATAGATATTAATAATACTAAGGACTTAGCTCCTCTTTTAATTATTAACTCTTAATAAGCTAGTTAATTTATTAAGAAGTATAATTACTCTCTAGTTAAAGAGAAAGTACTAGATGTTAAGTAGCGTAAATTTAAAAATAAGAATATTATTAACTCTTACTTTCTTAAGCTAAAAAAGGTTATTAATAAGTATAAGATCTAGCTTTTTAATATATAAAATATAAATAAGACTAGATTCTAAATAGGGGTTAAGAAATTTAGTATAGTTATTATAAAGAGAAGAAGGGCCTATTACTTCGCCTTTTTAATTAATAAAGAGTTTACTATTATTATAAAAGCTATTTTTATTATTAAAGATTACGTACTAGCTTTTTTAATCCTTAGTAGCTCTATTTATATAGCTAAGTAGTATAGTATTAAAGAGCTCGAATTTAATATTATTATAAGAGTCTTACTTACTAACTATATAAATAATATAATAACTCTAAATTAGATTAAATACTTCGATATATATATAAAAAATCGAACTAAGGGAGCTAAGAGACTATTATTTATAAATAAGTATAAATCTTATTATACTATTGAGTTTATTAAGTATTATAATAAATACGATATTATCCTTTTTAAATTTTTATTATATAGTATATATATTCTCTAACCTCTCGATATTATAATTTTCTAGCCCCTTAAGTACTACTACGCTAAGGTACTCGACCTCGTAGTTCGAGAAGGCTATACTAATATTACTAAACTAGAATTCCTCGGCTTTATATAGTTTATTTATAAAGAAGTATTTAAATATTTTATAATTTTTTTAGTATTTAAAAAGATAAGTATCTACTTATTTAATTTATAAATTATACTTAAAAAGATCCGTAATTATAGCTACGATTTTTAACTAATTATACTACTTTTTTAAAAACTAGGTTCCTTACTATTTATTATATTTATAACTATTTAAAAGCTCTGTTACGTTACTTAACGTTTATAAAAAGATATAAATACCTTTAATAAAAAAATTTAGTACTTAATTAATAAAGCTTCCCTATTTAATTAGAATCTCGAGCGGTTTATTTATAAAATACTTATATAAGGCTCTAAGCTCCTTTAAATAAAAAAAGACCTCGGCCTAACCTAGCTAACTTAATAAATAAGTAGAGCTTATAAATAAGGTAAGAATAATTAATTATAAACTAGAGGAATTATTATAATAAAAAACGGTTAATATATAATTAAATAAAAGTAAATATTTAAGATTATTAAAATAATAGCTCTTATTAAAGTAGTAGATATAAAGATCTACTTAGTTATTAAAAAAGGGGCTTTTAAAATAGGGAAAAAAGCTAAAAAAATAAGGAATACTAACTAGCTTTAGCCTATATACGTAATTAACGGTCTAGATAATAGGCGGCTATTAAAAAGGAGGTAGTCGAGGCTTATATATAATAGTATATAATCGACGATTATCTACCCGTTTGGCTAAGGAGGCCGTTTGGCTGAAAAGCACCTACTTTAGTGGGTGATGAGTCCCGAATGCCCAAAAAAGGTGGGGGCGGGCACGAGTAATTCCCGATCCCAAACCCTGATACTAGTAATTAACCATTAAGAGGACCCGGCGCCCATACATGGAGCAGTGTAAACTCCTAGCGTAGTCGGTCCCGTTGAATATGCACAGAAGAACTGGATAGTCTTTGTGGTGGATATGTACGAAAACTCTCAACTCCTGGTTGCGACTAGCAAGTCTTGCCCTGGTTGACAGCTGGAAATCTCATTGTTAGCCGTGGCTTTCTTTATTGCGTTTTGAGAGCTGAATCGACTTACCATTGGCATAGACCGCATAGGTGTCAGCGTGGTTGAGGTTCTGAGCGCTCGTGAGAGTCTTCAAGGCAGTGTAGCCGTAGATGCCATAGTCCAGTGTTCCCTTGACCTCGAGCAAGTGGGTCATCTCGTGCTGAAAAAGTCAAACTGATTAGCTCAAGCTCGATGATCTTCAGTTAACTGCTGTACTTACCAGAGTGGTGGTCGACTGGTCCTGGTTGTGGCAACCAGTGGTGAGCAGAGGAAGCGCGGTGAAGTACAAGGGGCAGTTAACCATGTACTTGTAAGCCGGGACGGTGTAAGCCAAGACACCGGGCGAGCAAGACTTGTAGACGTCGCTGCAGTACTGCTTGGAGACGCCCTTGTTGCGGCTACCGCATTCGGAAGCGACCTTGTTGAAGGTGTCGACGACAATCTTCTTGCTGGCGGCGGTCGTCGACTTGAAGTACTCGTTCAAGCGCTTGTCGTCCTTGGACACGTAGTCGGCGGCGGCGCGGGCGAGCTTGGAGCAGCTGGCGAGGGCGTTGGTGACGGTGGTGTTCTGGGTGCCCTTGCAGTCGGACTGGACAATGGTGCGCTTGATCATCTGCTTGTACGAGGTGCGGACAAGGGCGGCCTTTGTGACGTTGACGTTGTTGATATTGAGCGTGTTGCTGTCGATGTTGAAGACGCCGGCAATGGTGGTTGAGCCGGCCTCGGCGTAGGGGATGCCGCCGTTGACTCTCACTTTGAAGGCGTCGGCCGCGCCCAGGTCGTGCAGCTCGGCAAAGTCGACTGCGGATTCGATTGTCTCGCCGGCCTTGATTGTTCGGAAGGAGGCGTCGGTGAGGAGGTTTTGAGGTGCCATGCGCAGGCGGACGCCGTCGAAGGGGAGGCGGTCGTCTTGTAGGTTGAGTCAGCATTTTGATATTGAAATGTGGGAGAGTACTACTACTTACCTCCTTTGAAGACGGCGACTTTCTCAACGGCGGCCGTGTCCAAAACGGTACCCGGAGTGAAGAGCTTGAGATCGGTCTTGCCAATGTTCCTCAAGGCGATCTTGACTGCTGTGTTGCCGTTCTTGGTGATGTTGGCTTGGAGCGGAGTCGCAGTGTCCCTCTGTGCGAGCTCGATGGGAGAGGCGCTCACGAGGGAGGCCAGGAGAGTGAGACCGGTGAAGAACTTCATCTTGACTTTTGCAAAGTGGAGAGTGTCTCGGTTGTTGAAGCTGAGGAGCTGAGAAGTTGAGAGAGGGCCGTTTGGAGTTGAGAGTGATGATCCAAAACAGAAAGCCATTCAGTCGATGGAATTCTCATCGTCTTTATACAGGAAATCAAGGATTCAACGGATCTCACCGTTCAGCCCACGATGCCACTCCGAGGTGACATGAAACCTGAGCTTCTCTTCCCGATCCGGCCTAGGGAGCAGAGCGGCCGTGGTTCAAGCCACGGAGAATCGCTGTCTGGAAGGAATTGGAGGCTCCAGAGGATGGTCCGATGGCTAAGAAGAGTCCATGGGGCGGGAGGCGCTTCTGCCCATTGTCGGAGCTAAAGAATTGACAGACACACCTGAGTTGTGATTAACAGGAGAACCCCAAGAAGGAGGGTGAGTGTATCATGATCCCAAAGCATAGCAGGCTGGAGCGCGGCTGGGGACCTACATCCTCCACGACAAGTTAGGCAGTGCCTAGAATCGGCAAAGGCGTCGGACTCAAGCGGTCTAGCAGAGGAAACCTATGGGTTCCAACTCGATGGGTAAGCCTGGCTGGTGTAAGCCACGAAGAGCAGATGCGGAAACTTCATTGGGGTGATGGACGAGGCATCTGGCGCCACTAGACATGTGTCCCATGTTGTCTTCCAATTTCTTTGGAAGTTGGTGAAAGCACCACGCGTGTGATTGTGCTAGGAGAACAGGAGGGGAGGAGACCTAACGACCGAGCAAAGATACGCTCTTGCCGATCAGCAAGTGATCAGCAGGTCGCCACGAGGACCACGAGTCTTCAACTGCCGTGCCCCTTGGGTGGAAGATTTCCAACAGACCCAATCCTACGATCGAATCGGGCTCCATGGGTATCTGTCCAGGCCAGCAGGTCCACTATCCGCAAACGGCCCCCGGGATCGTGGGGATAAAGACTCGTGCAAGGAGCCCGGGGAGCCGTAGCCTCTTCTGTAGATGCTAACCGCACCGCACCTTGCTGTATTTCTCCTAGAGACAAGGAGCGAGAGTGAGACATGGCTGGCACCAAAGATTTCCTCTAGGCCGCTGCGAGACACGGGCTGGCTGGCGAGTAAGACAGGAATTCTCCGTGCCCGGGGGGCAGTCCACCGACCTAGCAGCAAGCAAAGTACCTACTCTTATCAATTGAAGTGTGTCCCGAAATGCCGGCACATCAACTGAGACAAGCTGTGATGGGTTGGAGTCTAGAAACGGTCTTCACGTTTTCCTCGTTCGAGATGACGTCGGCAGCAGAACGGAAACATCACCGAAGAGTCTCGACCCTGAGACCAGTGGTCGCGCAGGCAACTGCCGTTCGGAGTGGGTCTGCCGAAATTATGGGTCACCGGCGCCGAGTCCCCGTATCACTGCTTACCTGCAGCATTTTGGCGACCTTCCTCTTTCGTCCGTAGACCAGCGCGAAGTTTTTCCTACACCAAGCTTGGAGCCGAAGTATTGCGCCTCCATCATGTCAATGTAGCGTCGTCTGAAGTTGTGCCGCCAGCTTAACCGATTTAGAGCCTAGGTAGGTGGTCTCTAAGAGGGGTGTAAGAGCAGGGGATAGTAAGGCGCATCTCTTCCTTCGATACCCTGCAGAGTGCGGGGTCTCCCGCCGTCCGGCCGAATCTGTCATCTACTTAAGGTAGTTCATCGCAAGTAGGCAAGTTTAGCTGGCGATAGGGTAGCCTCCGTCGCGGATAGAAGCGCAAACCCGATCTGCCGGGTTCTCTAGATGGAAGCTTGGTCCACCATGAATCGCATCGCCGTATACAGCGGAACTCTCCCGTAGAACACTTCAACTACGCCGCTGGGCATTCCTCGGCAGACGGCTTCTTCTCCTATTTCAAGCTTAGTGCGCGCGTTCTCGCGACAAAAGTCATTCCAATTCACCCATCTTGCCTCTCTGTTTTACCAGACATTCAAACAACAAAAGCCATCCTCCCAGCGGCACCGGTAGGCGGCCGCATTTGATCAATTGACGTCAGCCGGAATCTTCCATGCCACTTGCCCGCCTTAGGAAGCTGTTCCGCTCCAGGCGCATCCTGCTGACCACGTCCACTTCGCCTGCCTTGGGAAGAGTAGCCTTATTTCTCTCAATCCCACATAACATACCTTTTGAGAGAGAAGGAAAAGCCCTTGCAACAAACCCCCGATACTCGCTCACGCCTTTACTTACCGCCATCTTACCGCCATCTTCTACACCATCTCACCAGCCAGCCGCCAAGATCGATGAGTAACCTCCAAGCCCGCTCGCTCTATCGGCCCATCGTCCTCATCGTAGCTCTCATCTTCGTTCTCTCAACCTGGAATCGCAGCGGTTCCTCCCGAGACGCCATGGCGGAAGAGAGCCAGCACGCCGGCGCGCTATCCAAGCTCGCCCTCCGCATCCGTCAGACGTCGGAAAAACCTCCCACCCTATCCTTCTCCGTGGAAAACAAGCACGACGCCCCGCTGACCATCCTCCGTTGGAACACGCCCCTCGACCCCCTCGCCATCCAGGTAGGCCTCGTCTCCATCACGCCCGAGGGTAAGAGCGAGCCTATCGAGGTCCACACTGTTCAGCTCCGCCGGATCATGCCGCCGCGCCCAGAGGACCTCGTCACCCTCCAGCCCGGTGAGAGCCAGGAGCAGGAGATTGTCCTCAAGGAGCCCATCGTGGCGCTCGATTCGCTCGGCAAGACGGCACGGGTGGCTGTCAAGGGCAAGTGGCAGGTTGTTTGGCCCACGACGGCGGACAAGCTTAGCCAGGCAACGCTCGAGAAGTTGCAGTTTGGCGAAGGGGTCTTGACGGGTGAATTCGAAAGTGAAATGATCGATGTCACGATTGGTTAGGACGTCTCGGCAAGTTAGTCAAGTCACGCGATATCGATATTTTCTCGTTTCCTCGTTACACCACCTGTCAAACTATTGCAAACTGTCGACTCACTTCCTCCTTCCTCCCTATCTGATTCAGTATGATATTCCTGTGACCTAAGCATACGTCCGTTTGTCAAATCTAGGCACCCTGTCACGCGAGAGCTTCTTTGCAAACGTCAAGAATAACGTGTCTCGAAAACGTGGCCTGGGCATGGTCTACGGGGGAACCTGGTCGACCAGCTGAGTGTGACGACGAGGCAAATCACATTGTTCCGGAAGGGCCTGTGTAAGTAAGCATAGGAAACGTCCAAGTCAGGATGTCTCAGAGGAATATGCCGTGTTCGGACTAGCTAGCTCTAACTCTTTTAGGATCGGGAGGTACCTAACCCCATTTCTCTTCTTTGAGGCTGGGCTAGAGTCCTCGCGCCCGTGTGCCCTTCATCTTGTCCTTCCTCTCCTTGCCGACTCTCGGGAGCAGGATTTCGGCTTCAATCTAAGTCACATCAGCCGATGCCCGAGGTGGACGGGAAGATAGTCTCAGATCACCGCCAACAACTAGGTATCCCGCTCCGATTCCCGTGGATCGTGGACGACAACACTCCAGTAGTCGACTTTAGCACCTATAGAGGCAATATCAACAAGGCGCCAAACAACTACCGAATCTTTAGAGCCCGGAGAGACGTTGCCTCTTCGGACAAAGCGGCTAATCTAACAAATCGGCGGCCTCGAGACTGGAAGCCCGCCGGCCCAATGTCTCGGTGCTGTCGTTCATGCCCCCGCCCACACTGCCCGTCCGCCGTTCTCTTCTGTTGGTAGACTGCTAATACCAAAGAGCCCTAGCTCTTCTCGCCACATCGCTGTCAGCAATGGGACAGTCGAGACTCGGTCCCGCCTCGTGTGGACCACGTTAGTCCCTCGTGAGAAAACGCTTTCTCCGCATGGCATCCTCTTTCTCTGCTGCCATGAGGGTCGTAAGCATGGCTTTTCCAACTTCCGCATGCAGTTCGAATGTGTCCTTCGTCCCCCTCCGATACTGATCAAAAGACTATCACGGTTCCACAGACTAGAGAAGTCGAATGTGGGCCCGGACCCTGGACAATTCGGAACCCACTCCGACGTGCCGTGCATTTGACGGGCGTTGCCCCCCTCCCTAGAGTAGGGCCGTTACTTTAGGAAAAAAAAAAAAACGATCTACTGTCCCAAGACGTACTCTCTTTCCGCATCCATCAAACACGTTCACGCGTCTTCCACGTTCACGGCGCTCCGAGGCTAGACCCGCGCAAAAGGACCACGAGCATCGTTGAAGACGGAGAATTTCTTCCAGCACAAGTCCACGCGGTCCACAGCTTCAACTGCCGTGACTGAGACACCACGCAGACCAGAGTCGAGAACACTGACGACGAAGTCTCTTGCTTAAATTTGATACGTGCTTGAAGTTGGGGTTCACTAGCTTATGGCGTAGCGGGTTTAGACAGAGAGTCCAAGGTCTTGCTGCAGGTTGTTTTCGTCAAGTGTGGCGGTTAGCAACTCAATGTAACTGGCACTACAGTATATTTCAAATTTATCAGGGATACGTCCAACTAGCCTCTAGTCTCTTTCGAACTTGTCTCTTTGCAGTATCCTTTTCTAGTCGAGCACTCAATTACTATTACGGTCGTATCTAGTAGAACCTGTTACGATAGCGCGGAACCCATCAGTATCAATGCCCTGCAAGACCTAGGTTCACATCACACACCATCACGACCAGACCAGACCAGCGGTCTTCAAGCCTCTTAATTTTTCGAATTATCTGTTGAAGTTTCGCGCCGAATGCTCATACACGTAAAGCTTTCCTCTGCTGAAGCAATATCTCCACCTACAATGATTATACCCCCTCTCTTAACTTCCCAATCTTGCTTGATGTTGTCAAAGCGAAGAGTCACAATAGCCTTATAAGCCTAAACGTATCCTCAGCTATCAGAAATAAGTTAATCTCAGTCTCAGCTGCGTACTACTATCTTGAAACCACGACAAGTACCACCGAGGGGATCAACTCAGATATCGTATCCAGACTTCAAGGCTGACCTGTTTCTCAGTATTATACGTAAAGTAGGATGCCAGTACTCTTCCGATATTCAGGAACATTCTTGCATATATTGGTGTTCTTTATTTAGTCTATCACAGCAGAGGACTTGTTTATCAAGGTAGCTGAAGTTGTCTCGCATTGTGGCAGTTCAGTACCCTCACGAATGCACTGCGTGAGGCAAGACAACTGGAGAACTACTGACGCATATCCACATTGACTCCAGTGATATAATCAATAGACCGGCGTTGAAATTTGCAAACATCGCCCTTGGAATAGGTTATTAGGTATTCAGAGTGGAATCAGAGGTCGGCGTGGTAAGACCAGAGCTCAAAGGCCTCGGGGGGAGGGGGGGGAATGAGTGGTAGGAAGATTACTAAGGCAGAGAGAGAAGCCACACTCCGTAATTATATGCGTCGTGTGCTCCCTACGTGGAAAATGTAGTCGGGATTGGGGAAGTTCTCCTGTACCTTGAAACCGCGTGGCACGACAAAGTCGATTGAAGCCCAAGGTGCCTCATATCTTGACTTCACATTGACCGATCCCGGAAATCTTTCCACTCTGGGAACGGGTTTATGTCATTTCTTCAGGTGGATCAACAATGACTCCGTTTTTCAATTTTGCTGCAGCGTTTCATACAATCAAGATGTCTAGATTTCAAAGAGCATCTTTAGGCTAATAAGGTAGGCAGATACAAGCATCAAGGTGACGCATAGTGCATCCATTCACCCAAAAAGCCTCGACAACTAAGCTAACCACACCGACACATCATGTTCGATACGTGAAACAGACTTCACCCAAAGCCGGTACCAATACAATAGCAAACACATAGCGTACGCCGAAAAATTCAGGCAAGACGTCAAGATAACAACACCCGCATACCACCGGCCTCGGATCCTTAAACAGCACTCCGGCCCCCCTCTTTTCTCTCCACCTTCGGATCCGCGCGACCCGGAGCGGTCGGAACGGCAGTACGGCAGAGGTACAATGTCATCTCGGTTAGCAAATTTCCACGAGTTACACGCATGCGCACTAACGCCGAGTACCGCGTAGACGCGCGGTCATGGTCCCTATTCCCTTCCTCCCCCAAGCCACGAGCACCATCCTCCCGCCTGGGACCCCAGGTCTTGTCTGCCTGCCTTTTGTTACCATCGGGTGGTCACTCATTGGTCCGTCCGGGTTCGAGGGCGTCCGGCGTCCCGGCGTCCGCAAGGTCGCGTGTGCACCCCGCATTCTCTCCACGATCAGGATGAATTGAACCGAACCCTGCGTGTTCTCTTAGCTCCTGGGCTATTTCCCAGATTCACATCACCTCGAAGAAGCAGCCCCAAAGCAGCAGAACACCGGTACAAGGATTCGTGACAGACGAAGTGATCGCGGATCAGACCTTCTCCCGGTTGATGGCGCTGAATGCGGCTGCCATGCTCATCACGTTGGACACGCTTGTCAAGAGGTGGCGGTGTGATCGGAATGCTCGGAAGCTATCATTCTATTGCTTGTTCTCTCTCTTTGACTTTTGTGTCTATGGATCTATCCATTTGGTGCAGGTATAAAAATGCTAACGCCTTGCCAGTTATTTGCACTATATCCTCTGTACCGTCTCCAGGCCACCCTGAGCTCCCGTGCTCGATTCGACATTACCACGGCGTCCTCGAAGATCGCACATTAAACGGAGACTCGACGGCCTGGCCCAGAGCCAGAAGCACTCGGCGATGCGAATCACCAAAGTCCTACACTAGCATATGTAGAGAGGGCCGTCATGGACCAGCTCATGAGAAGACACGACCTTTCTTTCTTTTTTTCAGTCGCTCAACTCCGTAACTTAGTTCACCGCACCCTTGATAGGCGCGGTACCGAGACCGTTGTGGTTGCGGAAGAACAAGACACCCTTGCCCTCGCCCTGGGCATCAGCACTGGGCTCAACCCACTGGCACATACGCGCAGACTTGTACAAGGCCTTGATGAAGCCAACCGGGCCATCCTTGACGTCAGCACGGTAGTGCTTGCCCATAACGGGCTTGATGGCGTCAGAGGCCTCGTCGGCGTTGTAGAAGGGAATGGTGCTGATGTAGTGATGAAGGACGTGGGTCTCGATAATGCCGTGGAGGAGGTGGCGTCCGATGAAGCCCATCTCGCGGTCGATGGTGGCAGCGGCGCCACGGACGAAGTTCCACTCACCAGCGGTGTAGTGAGGAAGAGTAGGGTCGGTATGCTGGAGAAAGGTGATGGCGACTGAGAAAGAAAAATTAGCTGACAGTCACAGAATCGAAACGAGCCTTTTGACACTTACCGAGCCAGTGGTTAACCCAGAGGTAGGGAATGAAGTACCAGACCACAAGGTTGGACCAGCCGAACTTGTTGCCGAGGAGAGCGAGAACGGTCATGGTGATGCCGACACCAATGTCAGAAGCGATGATGAGCTTGGCGTCCTTGGCCTCGAAGATGGGACTGCGGGGGTCGAAGTGGTTGACACCACCGCCGGCACCGTTGTGCTTGCCCTTGCCGCGGCCCTCACGCTGGCGCTCGTGGAAGTTGTGGCCGGTGACGTTGGTCATAAGGTAGTTGGGCCAGCCAACGAGCTGCTGGGCGATAAGCATCAGGAGGGTGTAGATGGGGGTCTCCTCAGCCAACTCGCCGACTTCGTGGGCCAAGCGGCCAGCACGGGTGGCCTGCTGCTCGCGAGTGCGGGGCACGAAAACCATGTCACGCTCCATATGGCCAGTGGCCTTGTGGTGCTTGCTGTGGGAGATCTGCCAGCTGAAGTAGGGAACGAGCAGAGCCGAGTGAAGAACCCAGCCGGTGGCGTGGTTGATGGTCTTGGAGGGAGAGAAGGCTTGGTGACCGCACTCGTGGGCAATGACCCAAAGACCGGTTCCGAAGAGACCCTGGAGAATGGTGTAGACGGCCCAGAGAACGACACGAGCGGCCTTGGAAGGCACGTACTCGGGGGTAGCGAAGTTGTGGAAGATCAAGAAGGTGGTGGTGAGGCAGAGGATATCGCGGGCGATATAGGCGTATCCCTTGAGAGCAGAACGCTCGAAGCAGTGCTTGGGGATAGCGTTGTGGATGTCCTTGATGGTGAAATCGGGAGGGGTGAACTCGTTGCCGTAGGTGTCGTACAGCTTGGTGTAGTTGGCCTTCTTTTCGAGGACGGCATCGTCAGAAGCCATAGACGACAAGGACGTCGACGAAGCAGAAGGACGGGGCGAATCCACGGGCGAAGCCATGGCAGTAGAAGGAACCGAAGCGTCGGTCTCGGCGGTGTTGCTGGTGACGGTGCGGCGGAGAACGGGGTTCTGGCCGGCCGGCGCAGACGAAGTGGTAGAAGCCATAGCGGCTGGTATTATTGTGCTGCTGCTGCTAGGGAAGAGAAGAGGGACTATGAGAGCAGCTTGGGTGATGTTGCCTCGGTATTGGATGAATACACTCAGAGGAACGGTTGACAAGTTCCAATGGCCCTTGGGAGAAGAAAGAGGGATACCAATTGGGTCGCGGGGAGGGAACAGGAATTAAGAATCACAAGCGGGAAAAAGGAGGAAGGGAGGGGAGTAATAAATGAAGGCACTGTGGGAAAAACCTCAGGTCGGTATCGGGTCGTGGCGGAGGCGAAAAGACAAAATAGTTAGCAAACGATGGGTCGGGACGGGGCCCGTTGTCAACTGTGTCTCTCCAGGGCCTTGGCTCGCTAGTACCGAGTAGTAACAAGTGGCCGGTCAGGTACCGTAACGGATGGAGCGAAAGGAGATCCCTGTGACTTTTTTTCGGAGGAGTGAGTGGTGTGCAGGTAAACTGGACCATCTGTAATAAACTGAGGTGAGGTCTGCTTGGTATCCGTACGGAGTAGTGGTGGTGTTCTGTGCTCTACCTTACCGTGTAAGGTATGCTGTGTGCTGTCTGTCTGGCCTCGGTTCCGTTTTTGTTGGGGACGAACTGGAGAGGGAAAGAGAGGTAGCTCCGTTGCTTGTGGCCTGCGGGGATTTGCAGGGCACGGTGCAAGGGGAGAAAGAGCAGGACCAGGGACGGGAGGGACGAAATGCGTGGCAGGGAACGAGGGATGGGGGGCCACCGAGGCACCGGGGGGTGTGAAAGCAATGAAATGTGTTCGTGTCAAGTCGTGCCGTGTGGTGGTCGGTTGCTTTCCTTCCTTTCCAATCCCAATTGCTGTTGGATTTTTCTGCTGGGCCTTGATGTTGATTGAGTTACCCACCAAAGGAGGACGATGTGGAGGAAGGAGGAGGCAAGAAACCTAAGTCAAGTAACCCGTACATCCACTATTTGGGCGAGATACAAGATTGTTGCATCAATTATCATGTGTTGGGAGGTATCTTTCCTCTCCACCTCCTTCCATCTATGGGCTAAGGTACTCCGTAACGTCACTACCTTCCATCTATGCGAGTACCTTACCTTACCTCAGGTAGCCTTTCCGAATCCCATGAGAGGCCGGACGGAAGGAAATACCGAAGCTGGAGGCTGTGCCTGGTCAAGTATTCGGATCTATTCCTTCCCATACGGAGTGTCATTAGGTAAGGAAGGCATTGCAGTTCATATCACTGGAAGGCAGGAGGGGCGCATCTGGACGGCGTTCAGACATTTAGACACCGGGCTTTGGTTATGCCAAATGCCATTGAATACCTTACCTTATTCAGGTACTCATTATATCGATGGATCACAGCATACTTTGTCAGATACTTCCTCTTCCTCGGCTATTCTTGATAACGGGAGTTGCTCGCCTCCCCACAGCAGCAACAACACGACACTCACAAGCCAAAACCCGGCGTACCGTTTTTTTGGTGGATGAATACCTTGGCGATGCCGAATATGAACAAAATTCTTGCAGCTTTCCCAAACTTTTTTTTTTTGGAGAAGGCACACCTTTTTTTTTTTTCTTTCCGCGCCAGAGGGGAAGGCAAAAGATCGGCCGAAAAAGAATTTTGGGGACGAAGTCGGCGGTCTGAAGGGTCTTGGTTCGGTACGTACCCGGCTCTGGTATAAGGCGAAAAGGAAGGAATGGGAGTTGGGAATGCATCAGTCGTGCTTTGATGTACATCTACATCCACCAAGATTCTTCCCGCCCAGATTCTGACTTTCCTTTGCCTAGACACATTGTAGCCGCTACCTTCTAACCCAACCTATGCAGTCCACCTGCATCAGACTCAGCTTGCAGCAGTGAGGTACGGTAAGGTACTTGGAGACCTGAAGCAATGGAAAAGTGCCTTTGACTGACCGTTCCTCACCCACGCTGCAATGCTGCATTTACCGCACAGACTCGAGGCAAGGCATTCTGAGTCTTCCATTGACCGTGCTGAATTTCGCCCTCTTTCTCTTCCCCTTCCTCTTGGAGCCGCTATTGACACGCGACGGTATTTGCATCAGTCTAGATCCTCTCGCCGTCCCCGCCATTGCCACTGTCTGCATCTGGGTCATGTTCCAGCTCCCGGCAGCAAATCTACCCCTATTGGGAGGCGAATTCATGCCTGGCAGGGCAACACATGGACCGCTCCATTGCAACGCGAGACAGGCACCATATCCGCCGTCTCTTTGGTCACTGGTGTCTGGACTTTGGAGCTCTCTTCTGAAGCTCTTACCAGGTACCCGTACCTTTCGGCACCGACATACCTCGACGGGGTTAGGAGTACCGAGACTTTGAACCGTATCTCTTCGCCCCATGCCTCCCCCTCAGCCCTCCGTTTCTCAAGCACTCTGGCACTTTGCGGCTTGCCTCCTCGTGCTTCACTACCGCCTGGCTCATGCTGATGCACCCTTACCTGTGGTCCACTCTGGCCATGCTCCAACTTCACCGCCCTTCGAGCTAGCCGGCTGAACTCTGGAGCTTGAGAGGCAGATTGGAGCCAGACTGTGGCAAAGTCAATTTGGTTCATCATCACCAGCAGCAGCAGCAGCAGCAACAGAATGCCAGATCCCTCAAACGGTCCCGGATGGCCTCGATAGTTTGACGTCGGACTCAACCACAATACCTACTGTATCTACCGTTTCCATCGGAGGCCTGCAGATCCTAGGACAGCCTCTTTTGGAGACCCGAGTTGGACATATCTTGCGCAAGACAGCCTATGCTGTCACTGCTGTGGTACCCAGGCCTTCAACCTACGGGCTGGCAGTATCCAAGACACAACCATGTAAGTTGAAGCTGATTTGCCGCCCAAGATGCATCAGGCGTCCTGCCGCTCCCGTTATGCCTCCTCCCGGGTCATACTTGCGCTCTCTGACGTCTTGTCTCGTAGCAAACATGCAACACGCAGACTGTCGATTGGCCTTGTTCTTGAAGGTGGTGCAGTCACCGCGCGCCCACCAGTCACTCACGCAAATGTCGCCTACGTTTGGCACAAGCCGGCGTTCGTCCGTGCATGTGAAGATGGCGCTTGTTCGGGGCAAGATTCAGATCGGAAAATCCTCCAGTCGTAGACGGCGGTGGTGTGGCAGCTTAGCCAATATCGAGTCAGATCAACAGCCGCCCCCAACCCTGCACCATTCGACCAGCGACCGCAATTCTGGTCCGTTTTGATCTCACCACATGCCTGCAAATCGCATCGCAGCAGTCACTCTGTACATTGGTTGCTGTGCGTCGAGAAGTCCTTTCCGCTGACTTCCTTCAACTAATTCGCGATCAGGAGATTTTACTTCATTGTGGGATGTCTCTGGGGCGAGACTTGATATAAGTACACGGCGGAGACTCCTCTTGCGTCGTAGCAGGCCAGGGCCAATATGCTGGATTTCGAAATGTTGACAGGATCCAGGCATAGTTGGGGATACGATCGATAAAAGGTGCCCGCCGTCGTTCAGCCTTTAGGGACGGCAGTACGTACCCGGGTTCCCCACGCTTCTTGGTGGGATGACAGGGATGAGCAAAGTATACGTACCTCTGCAGGCAAGGAAGTGGTCCTCCATGTTTTCTGTTCCCATTCTTTCAACCCCACGAACGAAGCAGCGGAAAGCAGAGCGGACTGGGAAGACGCGACAGACTGGAGCCTCACGATTGGCCAGCAACGTCTTCAGCCTGCTCCAGCCAATCGGGAGTAGAGCAAGTTGCTGACGCGGCTAGCCAATCAAGGGCCCGCAGCTGGGGAAGGGATGTGAATCTTGAATTGACGCCCTCGCTTTCGTCGACGACGTCCAAGGAAAGAAAGTGGCCAAAGATGAGCCTCTCACCAGCTGGCAACATTTCTGAATCGCTTCGCATGGCATTCAATTTCCACACCGGAATTTCCCAATGCACAAGGGGAGACCGATGATAGAGAATACGGAATTTGGACTGGACTCTACTCGACTTGCCTCGGGCAAACCCGCGAGACAGAGGATGAAACGACCCAGGATCGAGTCGCTCGAAGACCTCCACAGCTCACAGCTTGAACAGGACGTAAAGACCCTGAAACAAGGGTGGGAACGCCGTTTTCTGGAAGCATCATGGCATTCCAGGGTCCGGTTTTTGCCTGCTTCGCTTCTGTAGGTAGCGCTGTGAAGATCAGTCACTCCCTTTCCCCCCCTCTATTACTCTTTTATTTCTATTTTTCATTTGCTGCCCTTGAAATTTTCTGTTGGGGTTCAAATTTGTTGAGATGGTTGCAGTCCAGGGCAGGGCCTTGTCGCGATGGCAGAGCTTCATTGGTACGTACTGACAGAACCCCACTCAGATGGATGAATCCCCGGTCTTTGCTCTCACAAGTCGCGACTTCCTGCTCTCTTCCTAGGGATACGTACCTCGGGAACTTTAGCTCACGCCAGTCTGGATGCCTTCTTGATCCTTGAATCTTCACATCCGATGGATACCTTGCGGTGAAAGCACACAGCAATGCCGGCCATTATGATATTCAGTGGACTGGGAAACAAAGCTCCATCGCCTTTTCAGAATCCCGATTATCGTGGAGACCTTCTATCGAGGTATCAGTTCCACCTAACGCTGAGGCCATTGAGATCTCCAAGGACCAATCCCAACATACTCAATTACACGGGGGACAAGGATTGGGACACGCTGGCAAGTAGCTTGTTGGTAAGGTCTCTCTGCTGCTTACAGCCAATTTTCAATTATCACATGGTAATTGTTCGATATTGATCCTGCTCCGTCTCCCGCCCAGCCTAGAATGATATCCGTTCTGGCAGTAGACGAAGAGCACGCCAGGGGCAAGAGTATGCCTCCTCAATCCATCACTCAGAGGCCACGGCCCACAGACAACGGCTATTCGCACGACGCTTCTGCAATCTGCACTGCTCATCGTGGCACTCGTGCAAGTCGGGCCCACCGTCGCCTACTGTCGTGGACTTGTGGTGTGGTGCCGTCCGCTTCTCATTCCTAACGAACCCGAGGCCGGGCCCTTTTTCACGAACCACAGGGCCGACCTCCTTCACATGTGATTTGCTCCCCTCCATAGGATAGCGAGAAGAGGCGGCAGTGACCACTGACAGGCGCCACAACCTACTCCAAAGGTCACGACATTTCTTTTCACCCCTTGCTAGCACTTCTATCCGTTCCGTTAGCTTTGCAGAGGAATCAGGGAACGATGGTATTGGCACTCTGCTGATACCTCCCCATCTCGGCAAAGTGTCCTGCGAGTTGACGGACCAAGCACGACTCGGGGGCGAGAGATCGTTTGCCTAGCAGTGCCACTGGCTGGAGGCGGAACATTCCCTTCATCCCGCCTGGCCGCGGAGGGCTAACGCTCAAGCAGGTTTACTCACCCTAGCTTTTTTTTTTTGGAGGAAGTTCAGGGTTGTGTACCTACTCCGTATCTGCTTCGCATCGTCTCTTCGAGGAAGAAGAGGAGAAGGTTCGTAGTAGCACCAATCAACAGTAGCTTGTGGAAGATTTGGCTTGTTGCGGTTATAGATGACCATGTCTCGTAGGGCTTTCAGCTGACGACACTTTTGTCTCGGTTACCCCAGTACTAGTCCGGATGACTGACAGCTCTAGCTCCAGCATGTCACTCGAGGAGAGTTTACGAGTTGCGAGTTTTCGATGAGACATCCCCGAGAGCCACAGCCTCGAGCATACCTACCTTACTCATACTTCTCTCAGTCTTGCCTACCACTAATTACTCACATGCTGTCTTCACTTGAAGTAGGTAATCGAACTTGTTGAAACCGGTTCAAAATCGCAGCGAATCGAGTCACAGATTGCCACTACGGAGGATCCCCCAAGTCTCAGTCAGGTCCATGTTTGGCCTCCTATTCACCGCCTCAGTCCCGAGACGTGGAACAACGCTTCCCGGACCGCCAATCACACGATACACGAATACCATTTCTCACCCAGACAGCCTGCTGCATAACAAACAAGCCCCTCTTTGACACCTATTATCATTCATATCCTTATCAAGAATACCTGCCGTCCAGGGCCTCGTGACAGCCTGCAGAACGATACCCAGCGCAGGCTCAATGTCACGGTATCCGACTAACCTGCGTTGCTGTTGGGCTGCCTTACCTCTCGAAAGAAACGCAGATCATATCGAAGACATGTGAAAATACACTTCCCTCTCCCAAAAATGCCCGAATATCACGTTTCTGATGTCACTCGTGTCACCCTGACATGTCGCCGTTCTCAACAGCTTCATCGTCAGGTGCTGCAATGCGCTTGATATCTCCCGGCTTGCTCCGCAAGTACCCAGATTTGCATGGCTTTCTGCAGACGAGACCTCAGCACAGGTCCGGACTGTGGCTTAGAGGACGGCTATTCCGCACCCACATGAAGGCTATCCCGCACCATACTAGGCCTACTCAAGCAAATAGTGGGCTACACGTGACTACACCGCCGCAGCAGCCACATTGGGCGCGCGCCTTCTTATTATTTCTGTTTTAACACGTCTTTTTTATCTAACACCTCCTTTTTTAGTCACTTTTAAAGCAGAATAAGTACCTTTTTAAGTACTAAGATATGGGCTCTAGAGAAGTATTTCCCCTAAGCAAAGACTAGCTTTTAAAGTCGTGGTTTTAATTCTAAAAAGCGCGCTATAGAAGAGGGTAAAGTGGAAGGTGTAGCAGTGGAAGGTGCAGCAGAGGAGGCTGCGCCTTCCTGAGAAACTGCCGGAATAATAGAGATTCCGGGTCAATTGTGGCTACTGCGGTGGTGCAGTCACGTGCAGGTGCGGGATAGCCTTCATGTGGGTGCGGAATAGCCGTCCTCGTGGCTTACCACCTTACCTGACACCCTCTGCAAGGCGTCACCGGTACACCTACCTATCAGAAGCGCTCAGAGTCGCGCCTCCTGTCAGACAGCGCCAGCCCCATCCGTCGCGGCTGAGACACCCAACAATCCGACCCCGCGTCTCAGAGACGCCATCCCCGAGTCACAGAGGAGAGCCTGACAGGAAGTGAAGGTATCTTGGATCTCCTGGGGCGTTGTAGTATTCCACTCCTTGTGCTGGGTTAGGCGGAGTTGCTGTTCATGTGTAGCTCCCCGTGCTTCCGTATGACTGCCGGCGCTGGGATATAGATGTGCAGCTCAGGAGGCGCTGCTCTGAAGTAGGCAGGTGGAAAGCCGTTGAGTACAACCCCGATTGAAGCAGAGCTGGTGTGGTAGACGGTACGTATCGCACGTAGGTCGTAATATTTTGTAGGCAAAAGTTGAACGTAAGGTATATGGTATAGGTACTCTCAGCCTCTTAATGAAGTGAAATTTATATTCGCAGCCGCGAGTGATGAATGTGCTCTATAATGAATCATTCCATTGATCACATCACGACTTGGTTCATGTGTGGAAATGGCGAGCATCATGAGTGTCTGAACCGCCTTCGTTCATCTGCTCGTATCCTTTCACCTACCTCACAACTTCCCTATGACGTTTCGTAAACTGGAATCAGCTTGAGTTCGGCCGTCGGAATGATCAGTTTTGACTTGAAGAAGCCATGTCTCTCCATTCATCGTCTAGTAGCTCGAATATCTACAGCTAATCCACGACTGGTCTGGTGGTGAGCATCCGAGTTCGATGGAATCGTCACCTCAACCAGGATCGAGACGAAGTTGGATTTGCCATGGAAGCCGAGGTTGCGCGTCGACCCTCAGCAATGCTTTCGACCACCCGCTGACTCTGCTGTTGGCGATAGTACTGCATACGATCAGGAATTGTTGCCTTCAATTCCTTCAAGTCCTTGTCAAGTTCCTCATCTTCGTCTGAGGTGCTGGCATCGCCTGAATCCATGTAGTCCTTTGCTTTCCAGTATCGTTTCCCATGAATATACTCTTCATCGTATAAATCAGTCTCGTTGCCCATGAGATTGCAATGTTGCAGAGCCGCTTGGAGTTCCCGTTCTCTCTTCTCCGAAGGGCCGGCGTTGGCATCATCCTGACGTGGTTCGACTCTGCCAGGGCCCGTCTGGTGGGAGAGACCCGATGCTTCTAGACCTCTCCGTTGCTCTTCCGGCACTCAAGAATCATGGGAGATAATCCATGCGTTGAAGTGAGAAGTGTTTGGTTGAAGGAGGTAGTCGTAGGGGCGCTTCAGATCTTCCCGTACAGGTCGATAATGGTCTAGCCAGTGACGTGAAACGTATCTTAGGAATGCCCGACGAGGATCGTTGCGACACTCTTTGAGATAAACGCTCGCTTCGTGGTGGTCCAAGACAGTCTTGTTGAATGGCTCCGCTGACTGGATCAAATTGATGTAATCAGCGCAAAGTTGAAGCATGTACATATTTGCATCCGCCAGATTAATTGAATGTTGCCATTGCGAGACAAGCTCCGACCTTCCTGGTTTCTGCCTGTCTTGTTCTGTGGCTAGAGAATACCTTTTCCATCGAAAAATCATCCTGAAGTCCAGCTCGCTGTCTCTATCCAGAAGGAATTGGCGGGCTGTCTGGTGGACTAGATATATTTTTTGATTGCGAATCCTGCCAAAATGGCCGCAAATTTGGCGTAGATGGTTTATGAACGGCCTGTGCACAGAACTTTGCAGCTCTTGCAGATTAGAAACCGTTCGCATCGGCGTTGCTGGCTGTCGATTGATGGTATCATAATTCGCCTTAGGCCGGAGGGAAGCAGCCGTCATACCTCGTCTTTCGATATTTCTCAGCTTCGGCGTAAGGCTTGTTGATATCATTATGCTTCCGTTTCTAGTGATTACTCTTCGTTTCGTATTCTTCTTCACTGGTCTGACTGCGGAAGATGAGGAGTTTGGTGATAAGACCGTCGTGACCCTGGCAGTTCTGGGCTTTTGGAAGGCCTCGAGCTCTGACACCTTCGTCTGCTTACCGAGATGTTCCTCAGAGAGTCTCAATTCTGAGTGGTTCAAAGCTCGTTTTGACTCTTTTTCATCTAGCTGTTGGTGGTAGTCTTGATTGACTTCCACAGCTCCGCATAATTCATCTAAAGTCAATGGGCGAACGGCGGCAAGGATGAGTAGTAAAACCTTCCTGGTCTTCAAAGGTGATGCTCGACCGGACAAAAGCTTTTCGTAAACGTCTTCGAGCTTGGTAGTGGCCAAGATGGCTTCGATCTGATCCATTGAAATTCCGTCAACTTCAGCTTCTTTTACGATGTTCAAGACCAAAGACACCCAGAGGAAAGTGTAATCAGCATTGCTGATAAGCCGTTTTTTCAGCCGATCAAGAATTTTGGTAGACAATTCTGATTGCTGACCAAGATCCGAAACTTTTGATATCACGAATTGAGCGATATCCTTCGCAACGGAGACACTCTCTTCCTCGGCACTAAGCCTGAAACTGCAACCATTCTTGCTGTCCTGTGAGCCAATGTTAAGCTTACCAGTACCCGGCCGGAGTCCAAACCTGCGTTCGACTGAGTTGAGCGGTCGGCTTAGGAGAACAATTTTACAGGCTGGTCTCGATTCGGCGGTTAATTCTTTGCGAGACTGGAAGAAGTCCGCTAGAGCTTTGACGAGCTCATCCAAGGACTTCTCTTCGCACTCATCTAGACCATCTAGTATAAACACCATGCTTTTCGTGTTTCTATCATTCATTGTCGCTAGTAGAATAGACCAAAGTGTGGGAAAGCGATTGAGGCTACTCTTCGGCATGCTGAGGTATTTGGCCATGGCGTGATGCATGACCTGACTTTGTTTGGAGAGTAGCTGGTGAAGGACCGCCGAAACAGCTGACGAAGCATTGTCCTGATTTTCTAGTCCTTCCTTGAAGAAGAAGTAGCAGACATGCGTGTGGAGATGTGCGCCGAAGGTCCGTTTTTGAAAAAAGTCGACGAGATACTTCGCTACTACAGACTTTCCACAGCCAGCATCGGCTGAGATCCATAGGAGGGCTGAGCCTGATACCGAGTCCCATAGAGTCCATATCTCATGTGATGTAACCCAATCGCAAGTCTTGGGTATCGGGTCGTCGATCTGGTCAAGATGGTATTCGTATTCTGAGTTCAATTCCCTTAGACAAGCCATTGCCGCCGGATCGAACCCTCGGGGCCCATTAGTCGATATGTCGATAGTCACTAGCGTTTGCCGTTACTTCTACTCACGAACATCACTTCTTGATCCCAATTTTGCCACCGCCTCGCGGATAGCTAGAGAAGTAGCCTGGTATCTTGAGTCTTCTGGTGACGGAAACTTGCAGATGGCTGAGTGGTTGGCGTTCGAGGCAATGGGTAGTTCTTTAGGCCAGTTCAATGTGGCCGATTCTTTCTCGACGACCTGGAGTTCTAGTTGTCAGTTTCCACACATACTACATGGCTCAGGAGGATCCTAATGCCTAGCTGACCACGGTACCTTGCAATTTAGACCCTTCATCCGCTCAGTCTCATAGAAGCTTCTAACTTCAAACTCTTCCCCACGGGCTGCGAAAGACTCTGATATACTTTTCAGAAACATTGAATCGACTTTCAGGTTGCTCGATAATTTCCTGTTGGTCGCGTATCCGAGTGTAGTAGCTTTGACAATGCGAGTGCCGATTTCGTCCCACGTAGCTAGGCTTGAGCCACGATGTGGGGTGCCGAAGAAAACCACACCGTGAATACGGTCCAAGATACAGGAGTAGTGGCGATCCTGCTCATGGGCCATGATTACGGCCTGACTCTCTGTCAGCAAGAAGTACCTCGTGGCTTCACAAAGCAGCGAAGTCCTGCGGAAGATTGCAGAGGAAACGCGAAAAGAGGACAAGGCAGGAAAAATGAGCAGGAATAGAGGGTACTGCGCGTACCTGTTTAAAAATCAGACCCCCAAGACTATGGCAAATGAAGACAATAGGGCGTTGTTGTTCTTCTTCGCTTGTACGCTGGGTTTTCAGTGCCCAGAGTAAGTCTGAGGCAAAACCCGGTATATCTGATCCAGATCGACTAAAGTAAGTCTTGGAGTTATAGCCAAATGTCAACACTCGTGCCGTGGGCATGTCTTTCGGCAGACATGAAGGGTCGCTCAGCCACTGCAATCCCGTTTCGGAGTCCGTCCATGTCTCTTCGCGATGACCGTTGAGCCCGTGAATGGCCACAATGTCTAAGCAGCCTGTCTTGTCCGACGGTTGCGGGACCAGGATCTTGATGCCGTGAGGAGATGCATTTGGTTTCTTTGTAGCGGTACGTGCAATAGATTTACCTGTCTTTCGTGAGGAGGTCGTTTCTTCCCTCGCAGGCGCGTCCAGATTGCCATAGAATTTGTCGCCTGCTGTTCCTGCGGTGTCCTTGGAGGATGGACTATCATTTCGAAAGTCGGTGCCAGCATCTGAGCGACCGTCATTGTTTTCGGAAGACTTGGTAGACTTGAGGAACGAGGATACTAGCGATTTAATGCCCATGATTGGAAAAGGCAGAACAAGAGGCAAGGGCATGCAGCACTGGAGGAGCCTCGTCCTGAGGGTGATGACCAGAAAATGTGATCAGGCTGAAGTTTCGCGGTGGATGAGAAATCAGTAACTTGCCATTTTGGGGTCGCGGTTATGTCATTACACCAGCCTGTTGCATGATTGAATACGGTCAAGAGCCGGCCGGGCCTCTTGCCTGCTGCGGCGGTTGCCTCAATGCAAGATGCCAATGGGAGTAAGGTAAGCCCAAGCAGATTGTGAAGGCAGGCGCTTATCCTGTCACTCCTGCAGATGCGGCAAGCCTAACCTTCCGATCAGAACTTAGAGACACACTGAAGATTAGATATGTTTTGTTGATGGATGTCAGCGGATAGAATGAGCGGTATCTCGGCCTGAGTGCACGGAGAATGGCTTAGTCGAAACTCATAGTTGCGAATCAATGGCCGGGAGGTTATTATCGATACTTGAAGTGGGTATACACAGCACAATGAAAAAATGCGAAAGCCGATTATAACAACTCTGATGAGAAGACCTTAGCAGTTTACAATGATGAATCTGAACAGAACCAACTTGAAGTGCCACATGACAGCGATGTCCTCATTTATGTACCTAAGGTGGCCAAAAGCCGCTACCTGTAATCGTGTTCGTTCCTCGTTATCCCTAGATGCTCTATCAACGGGATGTCAAGCATGAGCCAGCCTTCTGATCAACCCAACGCCGGATGCCCAGTTCTTATCCAAGTTACGCCATGCATCCAATGCTATCGAACCGGTGTTGCAATGAAGATCAAGAAAAAAGGGGTATTTCATCAAACCGCAAAACCAAGTTGATCTCGCTCATCGTCCACAAGTCGTCCCCATTCCAGCAGTAGCCGAAACATGTAGATACGCATGTCTTCTCTCCGGAGGGCTTTGCGGCTCCACGCCCTGCCCTCTTCCGCAATGGCCTCTGCTCGCCTCTTGCCTTCCGTGTCAATTCCAAAGTACGAAAGGAGATCCCACAGCTCGTGGAGTCGCACATCGACCGGGACGTAGTGACGCCACGCGTGGACCCTCTCGTTGAACCAAGTCCGGAAGAGGCCGGAGCGGTATACGAGACTCTTGCTGCGGAGGAAGGGGATGAAGCGCCCGCTGAATCCCGCGCCGTCGAGGTCCATCAGGTGTGCGTACTTCCAATGGTCGGTGAAGGGGACCTGGGACTTGTCGGGTGAGTCCTGGCCGATGCCCCAGAAGGTATCCTTTTCGCTTTGGCAGTCCTCTCGGTGACACTTGGTCCATCTGCTCACGAAGCCAACATCAAAATTTGGCAGATCATCCGGTCCCAAGACCAGTGTCCGACCATCCTGTTGGAGTTTCGTAACCCTCATGATCGAATTTGCAGCCTGGACGAACCGAGCCCTGAGGAAACCCTGCCACGAGCCCCAGGCTGCATACCCATCCGACGATGACCCCCTCCAGAACATGGTGTTCTTCTTCTTGCTCCATTCCATGTCCTCGTTCTCATCGTACGCGGCCTTGTCGTCGTAATTCCAAGGCGAAGGCACCAATATATCAGCAAACCCTGACGTCCTGCTTTGACTGAACACGGGAAACGCATCTCTGGTGAAAAGGGCCGGCGCCGGAGACAATAGAAATCCGTGAAGGTATGCCAAGTCTGGTTGGTGGCAGAGGTCTGTAGCTGAGGTCCAGTTCGACACAACGGGGTTCTCGAGCGCCTCAAAGACGCGGATAGCATGCGGCAGGAGACATCCACGGCACGCCTCTTTACGACTCCACCATCTCGTGTTCCGGGCGGCCGAGTCAGGCGGACAGGTTGGAGCAACAAAGTCGTAGTAGTTTTGATCTCGAATGCGGTCTTCGAAGAAGGGTGACCGCTGCTCAGGTCCCTTAACAGCATCGTCATCACCCCAAACTGCTGACTTGGATCTGTCAAACGTCTTTCGATCCTCCGAATTGAGGAGCTTCGTCCTCGATTCCAAGCCAACGCCGTGAAGTCCAGACATGTCTTCGAAAGGGATCGCCACGCGAGGCTCGTCGTTCAGGTTGATGGCAAGGTCCATGTCGGGGAGATGCTCGGCAAAGTCCTCAATCATGTTCTTCATAGAGGTCATCATCCACATGTGGGATCCAGGCGTACCGGGAGCCACGTTAACCTTTCCCCCCCGAATCCGAATGCCTCCAATGCCAAGCCACGGTATCCCCAAGGAATGCTTGGTACGATCTCGCAGGACCTTCGGCTCAACGCCCCAAAACGGGAGTAAATCGTCGTTTATCTGGCTGAAATCGTCGATGATGGGCGAACCGTTGGCGACAGCGTACTCGTACCACTTATCAAAGTTGGGAGGCGGTGCCACACCATAGCGCTGTTGATATTCTTTCGCCGCGACCTCGAGGGTGGAGCTCTGATTCGCTCTCGCGATCCAGGCGTCGGATTTGGTATTGGCCGCAGAGAGAAGATCGGGGAAGGATAGAGTATCGGTGGAGTTAAAGTCCGGGTAAAAGATAAGGTAGGTTCCGCAGAGGACGCCAACCAGGACGACGTACCACATCAAGAGAAACCTAATGAGCCGTGGATCTCCCGGCGAAGATCCAGAAGCGCTGGCGATATCCTTCTCGTATCGCAAAAGGAGGCCGACGCCGACTATCGTAAGACCACTAGCTATCATGTAGGGCAGAGAGCCGTCCATGGGTAGCGCGGTTTGCAGCATGCGGACGAGCTGATGGGCATAAACGCCTGAAGCAGTGACAATCATGCCCAACGTGCTAGGATGCATGTCACTCATGACATGAAATCCCAATATCAGCCCCAGCGACGCCACTGTGCTGTCCGTCAGTAGATCTCTGATTTCGACAAAGTGAAGTCCAAACGCCCAACGGGTGTTTCGAGCGTTATGGAGGGAGAAACAGGCAAGCAAAGCCAGAACACCTGCGGACCCTAGAAAGAGTTTCGACACGAATCCCCAAGCCTGCGGTGCATCATCCACAGTGTCCTGCCGCCATTTCGACAGGTAAAACAGCAGCAGCGCATCCAAAATGACAGTAACGACCTGGGCTATGGGGATCTGTCTCTCCCACCGAAGAAAGCCTGCTGGACATATTGCGCCGGCCGACTGTGTTGATAGGGCGAGAGTGGCCCTCGTGGCGCAGGCCCAAGCGATGGCGATGACGAAGTAGCGCAAGTGAGCAACATTACAGCAGCGTCGAGATCGAGCTTGGTCACCATTGTGTTGTTGGAGTCGTATGGTGGAGGGAGAAAACGTTGTGTAAAGGACGACAAGAGCTGGGAGGAATACCTGTGCGCGGCGTGTTAGTTCTTCGCGGCCATGGGAATTCTTCAGCATTGCGACAGCTCTCGGTCTACGAACCTCGAAGCTCTCCCAAGAGCAGTGAATCGTGCGGATAGTGCGCCAAAAGAGCAGCGATCGCAGTACGATAGCGCATCCTAGGAAGAAATAGGGCGACAACAAGAACCGAGGGTTGCGCGCGACATCGATGCCAGCTTGGAGTCGTTTTCGCCAGTCATTTTTCGAGGTTGAAAAGGTTGCCAGTTGATACCCGCTGCTGGTTGCACTTTTCCAGGGCGAGATCTGTCTGCACCATGTCGCAATGAGTAGACCGGACTCGAGGAGCGTCAAGATGGAGAAGTGTATTGGCCGCTCTGCTTGGTGTTAGTAATTGTCGTCCATGCAATGGTTATGTCGCAATCTGTAAGCAAGGCGAGGTAGAGAGAGTCCGTGGGGTTACTGACCAAAAGCAGCGCTGCTGTTAAACCGTGAGGATATCCATGCTGTGCATGCAAGTAGTAGAATACTTGGAACGGAGTTAATGTCAGCAATGTCACTGGCACAAATCCAAATACAATTAGGCGAGACATGGGAGAAATTGTGTCAAAAAGCTGCAGGTTTTGAGACTTTTTCTGATGCCATCTGAGACCGCATAGCAGGTAGAAGGTACACATAGTGCAGCAAGGAATGAGGGCGTTTACTCACCAAGCCGCCAAGATGCCATGTCTCTTCAGCGGGGCCGCCATCGGCCTTTGTCAACTTGCCCTACCCAGCGCCGGCTTGGCAAGCAGAGAGACGTCGACCCCAGATGTAACGGGATAAATTGATGACGGGGAAGTGATCTGGGATGCGCGAAGAAGAACCAAAGAAGAATGCCAAAAGGATCATGCTACTGTGAGGTAAGCAAAGTCCAATGCGACCATGACGTCCCTTGGTCTAATTCCTACACTCCGAGGCAAACAGGACTTTGCTTTAGTGTGGTGTCGCGGCGCGCGCCTATGAAAAGGATGGAGGCGGCAGGCAAGGTGACAAGACAACCCAAGGGGAGGTAAGTACTTGTAGGTAGGTAAGCTGACGGAGGGATTTAAGGCTAAAGCAAGGTGAAAGCTGAACCAAGCCAAGATCAGAAATAGAGAAATGGAAGAGAGGGAACAAGGACAAAGACGGGGGGAATGGGGGAAGAAGGAATAGAAGAAACATGCAAGACAAGGCCGGCTCGAGGATAGTGCCTTCTGAAGAATGGCTAGCGTACGCCCGACACACACACGAGTGACAAACAGAGACGTCCACCCGATGGGATACTTCGATACGGAGAGTATCAGGTAATACTAAGGTATCTGGTATCTTGGGGCAATGGGGGGCCTGCTTGGCTGCAGTCGCTACTGTCGCTACACACACCCAAGACGTATCGAATGAGGCACTTACTTGCTGTGATTGCTGTGTAAGGTAATTACAGAGAGGTAGGTAAGGTAGGTAACACGAGGCAAACAAGCAGACGGGAAGGGAAGCAAGCAACCACCATGGCACCAACGACAACTGCCAAGTGCCAAACCTTTCCTCTTTCCCACCCTTTAGTTAGAACTTGGGGAACTTGGAGGGGCTGGGAGAGTCCATCCAGCGTTTGCTGTGCCTTCTTTCTATCTCTGACCAAGGTACGGGCCAATCATGTTCTAGCGGGCCTCCCGTCCAGTACGGCGTAGCATTCTACCGTCATTGTGCCGTACAGCCGGTCCACACACGAGGGTGCACCGAGAACCTTGGTTGGAAGCTGCAAATCCCCGTCTGGTACGGAGTAGGTAGTAGTCTCTCCGACTCTCTGGCCCGTATCGTGTTGGACACTGGTCCATGGTCAATGGTCGTCCAAGGAACGTGGCGTTGGACGCGACGGGTTGGGACGCTTATGGGCCTTGGCCTGGGCCTGTGTTGTCGCTTCGCTACAGAGACTGCGTACAAACGGGGCCGTTTGTATACTGGGGTTGAAGAACACGAAGAAGTCGTACGGAGTATGGAGTACCAGGGGAAAAAAACGGGAAACACAAACAGACGAAAGCATGGCGTCATGGGCGCAGCTTTCTGTAACGGTTGATGTGGCTTTCCCAGGAACGGGATGCGTAAGTACTTAGGTCCGTACCTTACCTTAGCTGACGGGTTCATCAAGCCATGCCCAAGTAATTGGAACCGGCAGAGAGAATAGGAATAGGAGTCGAATCCTTACTTCGTACGCCTTACTCCTGACTTCGATCCGGAGGGATGCTTTCTGCACGGCCACAGTCGTACGTGTACCTCGTACCGCACATATTGGTCCTTGGTGAAAGCGGCTGTGGTTGTGTGTGGAGAAAAAAGAACGGAATCAATGCGACTCATGGACAATGCTTGCCCTCCGGCTCCATCCCTCGACATTCCGATCTGCGGGCCCGGTGGACCTGGCCTTTTATGCTGCCATCTTTTTCTCATCTTTTTGGACCAGAAATCCGGAGCCGTAGTTTTGGGAGAATACAAGAGACGGAAAGGAATGCTAGTACGGCTGGCAAGATTGAGATGAACGACGTTGGCCTGAGTTCGGATGTCATGAGCGCAAAGGATGGAAGGACGAAACTCCAAGAACTCACCATCCATTTGCTGATACAAACACGAGTTCCTGGTACTTTTGCAACTTGCACGGACACCCAGAAACTCGACTTCTCAACCAATGTCGTGCGGAGAAATCAAGTCATTAATCCTTCTGCCTATTTCAATTACCGTGGTACCCCTAGCTGTCATCGGCTTTCCGCGTCGATCATGCACAAGGAAACCTTCCTCTTCCTCGCCAGCCAACGGCACCGCAAAGCTAATTGTCGTCCAATTCTAAGCCACATCTTTCCCATGTGAGATATACACCATACCTTACCGTCCGATACGGTAAGACGAAGGAAGCCTCACATTTCAGCCACATGTCAGCTCCTGACCTCGTCTTGTCCGATGCCGGTCTCTTGCTCTCATCGGGAGCATCAAATCTGTGAATACTACCTTATTCGGCCATCACAAATAGTGTCGACATCCTGTCAAGTCACGCTGCAATCATCGAAATCCACCAATGGACGCTCAAACCATTCATGACACTGCCATTGATTCATTCAGCCCAAGATTGATCCCCTCCGGTCTATGGTATTCACTTTTTGTCTTTTGACCCAACGTCAACATGCAAATATGACTTTTTTCTTGCTCTCTCTTGACCTCCCATTCCTGCCGAGAAAACCCTCATGCGCTGCCATCACTGGCATGTCATTTAAGCGCGCTGCCGTTGTCTAGGAGCAGCGCGAATGATGTCGTCTACGCGGAGAAGAAGCTACTGTGTGTTAGTCATTCATCCCAGACATCATCTCTCAATCAACACCAAAGGCGTTGCTAGGCGGGTATGGCACGTACCTCTGCTGCCTCACTGGCAGACGAAACAACCGCTCTCTTCAGCTTGTAACTCTCAACGACACCCAAGTCGCGCATGTCGGTGATACCACCGCCGGGCGACAGCAGGTCCAAACCATAATTCGTCATGCCGTCGTAAATCGCCTTTCTCAGACGGGCCACAAGCTCGCCAGAGTCGAGACCTGCGTTGTCGGCCAAAATGGTGGGCAGCTGGCGCAGCGCAGTCGCAAAGCTGCTGACAGCCATCTGCTTCTTGCCCTCAACGCGAGTGGCGGCACCCTCGACAGCCTTGGCCATAACCATCTCAGCACATCCACCACCCAGAGTGGTCCATGGCTCCTTCACCGTCTGTGACAGGACGGCAAGCGCGTCGTGCAGACTGCGCTCTGCCTCGTCCAGAAGCTGATCTGTGGCACCACGCAGCACAATGGTGCATGCCTCGCCAGCAGCGACACCAGAGAACTTGATCAAGGTGTCCTCGCCAATGATGACCTCCTCAATAAGCTCGCATTGTCCCAACTTGACCTGGTCGGGGTGGTCAAAAGTTGAGGCAATCTCACCGCCCGTCACCAACGCCAATCTCTCAATGCCATCAAAATCGGCGTGCTCGATAGACATGATGCCGGCGTCCGTGAAAAGCTGCTCGGGCCAGTTGTAGATGAGTTGTCTGTTGATGAAGCAGTTGATGCCGTGCGACTTAATCTTCTCCACCTTTGCCTTCATCTTCTCCTTCTCGGCCTTCTCGAGGTCGGCCAGCTTGCTCGTCGTTGACACCTTGACGCGAGCGCCAAAGATCTTGATCTTGTCTGTGTCCATAGAGGTGTTGGCGACCAGGATCTTGGCCTTCTCGAGGCGCTTGGGCTGGTTGACACCAATTTTCTTGTCGAGAATGAAACCCTCGTCGAGGTACGAGTCGCTCAACTTGCCACCGGCCTTCTTGATGATTTGTATATGGCTCAGGTCGGAGGAGTTCTTGAGTCGCAGCACGGCATCGCAGGCGAGCTTGGAGAAATGGTCGCGGTCCTGGGCCAAGACCTTGGAGCTGAGGGTTGTGCGGGCAATGGCCTGCAGGTCTTTTCTGAATGCCTCGGGAGTGTTGCTGCGGTCGACGGCTGACTCCTTCAGGGCCTTGAGGGCGGCCTGGCTTGCTATCCGGTATCCCTCGATAATGGTCTGGGGGTGGATCTTCTTGTCGACGAGCTTCTCAGCTTCGCGCAGAAGCTCCGCCGCAAGGACGGCAACGGAGGTGGTACCATCACCGACTTCATCGTCCTGGACCTTGGAGATGTTCACCAGCACCTTGGCCGCCGCGTTGTCGAGGGCAATGGACTTCAGAATGGTAGCGCCGTCGTTCGTGACCATGATCTCGCCAGTCGATCTGGACGTTTGTCAGCCATGTCAGTGGATCAAGGCGGTAAATGGGGGGTTATTGAATTTGGCGGGGTTCAACATACGCAGACTGCAGAATCTTGTCCATACCCTTGGGGCCGAGAGTGCTCTTGACGAGGTCACCGACGGCGATGGCGCCAACGAAGGCGGAGAGACGGGCATTCTCTCCCTTCTCCTCGGTAGTTCCGTCCTCGAAGATTTGTGTCGGGCTGAAGGACGACTGGAGGGGCACCCATTTGTTAGCATCTTGGGCCACACCCAAGGGGGTATAGGTGTTTGAGACGAACCATGGTGAATGTGTATTATGCAGACACTCTGTATCGAAAGTCGAATCGGTGACTGGGTGGGTGGGGGGAAAGCAAAGGTATCTGGGTTGTACAATCCTCAGCCTTGGGAGAGCTTCACCGAGAAAATCGTCGTAGAAAATTTGGGGGGGGTTCAGCCTGGCGAAGTGGGGTGTGCTGGGCAGGAGCTTCCAGGCAGTGTGGTCAGCGAAGCAGAGCTGCTGTGGTGTTTCTACAGACGTCCATCCTCCACTGTAGCAATTACTAGTGGTCAGTGCGCGCTCATGGCAGCAATGGGCACCTGGCGGGGTACATCTTTTGGCGGGAGCTTCTCTGGGCGGTGAGAGACGTGACCCTGAAGCAGTCCGATTGGGAAAGGGTACCTGGCGGTGACGGTCGGCAGATTCCACACGTGACTCTCTTAGAGTTGGCCGTTGCGACGAGGTATCGAAGTACCTTACCCAAGGCCCCAGGCAGTAGCGAGGGGCTTTCTCGGGACCGGAACAACTGAATAATCCAGCCCACACGAATGTGCCATATCACCAAAAACTTTCCAAAACGAGGTCCAAATTGTGTGCGTGATAGTTGTTTGGTCCCCTTTGCCACCCCCTGTAGAACTCCCTTCAAGACGTGAATTCCATACAGTCGATAAGCCGCTAGCATCCAAATCTCCAGAGCCGTTTCGTAGAGTTTGCACCGAATTTGCCCTGCACCCAGAGCCACATTGAAGCGCTCCGCAAGCCGCAAACCCTCACAAAAAAACCGAGAAAATCGCGGGGCACTTTTCAACCACTGGAAAGCCACCCCAACCCCACTCTATTTGGCACCTCTTTTTTTCCTTCCCACCACAGAAAGGCCATCGCAACGCTTCCTCGCCGAGAGACACGCACCCCCTTCCCCTTCCGTCCCCCGATCCGAAGAATTCACAACCGCCACACCTCGACTGTTGACTGATCCAGTCGTCGCAATCATGGCGCCTTCTTTCGACCATCTGCGCGAGGCAGATCTCGACGACGACGAGTACGATGAGGAGGAGATCGACATCTCCGACCTGCGCGAGAAGTACGAGGTTCAGCTGGAGCAGGGATACGACACCTTCGTGGTCATCGATGGCCTTCCCGAAGTCAATGAGGACCAGAAGCCCAAGCTGGTCAAGTTCTTGCTGAAGAAGCTGAACTCTGTTGGAAAGACGAGAGAGGATCTGATTTACATGCCCATGGGCGACAATGGAAAGTCGCTGAGGTACGTTTGGCCTAGTGGATCCCCGTCTCGGATCGACCCAGAGAGATGGAGACCGCGCTCGAGACAAGACAGCGATGCTGACGATGACCGCTCAGATTTGCCTTTGTCGAGTACTCCTCCCCCAGCGAAGCCGCCGCTGCCGTTCGTGGACTCGACCAGGTCCCTCTCGACAAGAAGCACACCCTCCGCGTCAACAAGCTCACCGATGTCGACCGCTACGGCCGCGAAGGCAAGGTCCACGAGGAGTACACCCCGCCTCACATTGAGGAGTTCACCGAGACCGAGCACCTGAGATCATTCATGAAGGACCCTAGCGGACGTGGAAGAGACCAGTTCGCCATGTACCGCGGCGACACCGTCGGCGTCTTCTGGAACAACGAGAAGGACGTCCCCGAGAACGTTGTTGACCGTCAAAACTGGACAGACAGCTTCATCCGCTGGTCACCACAGGGAACCTACCTCACCTCGGTCCACGCCCAGGGTGTTCAGACTTGGGGTGGCCCGTCATGGTCAAGGCAGAAGCGTTTCCCTCACCCCTTTGTCACCTTTGTCGACTGGTCTCCTTCCGAGAAGTACCTGGTGACATGGTCTGCTCGCCCCATCTCCATCCCCGACGAGGGCCACCCGGCCTTGTCTGTCGATGATGATGGCAAGAACTACGTTATCTGGAGTGTCGAGTCTGGCAAGCCCATTCGTTCCTTCGCCAACCTGGATATGGAGGGTATGGACGAGGCGAAGCAGCGCAAGCTGCTCTGGCCCGCTTTCAAGTGGTCCGCCGATGACAAGTACGTCGCGCGTCTCAACTACCAGACCGGTATCTCCGTCTACGAGCTCCCCCGCATGAACCTCCTCGACAAGACTTCCATCAAGATCGAGGGTATCATGGAGTTCGACTGGGCCCCGGCTAGCGTCCAAAGAGATGGTATCAAGACATATGAGCAGCTTCTTACCTACTGGACACCCGAAATTGGCAGCAACCCCGCCAAGGTTGGTCTTATGAGCATCCCCAGCAAGGAGGTTGTCCGTCAACTGCCCCTCTTCAGCGTCTCTGACGCCAAGCTCCACTGGCAATCCGATGCCTCATACCTCTGCGTCAAGGTCGATCGTCACTCCAAGTCCAAGAAGTCCCAGGCCACCACTCTCGAGATCTTCCGCATCAAGGAGAAGGGCGTTCCTGTCGAGGTTGTCGACACCATCAAGGACACAGTCATTAACTTTGCCTGGGAGCCTAAGGGTGACAGATTCGTCATCATCACGACAACGGAGCCCGTCGGCGCTGTCGCCGTCGCCCCCAAGACCTCCGTCTCCTTCTTCTGCCCCGAGAAGGCCAAGGGCAACGTCGTTGGTAACTTCAAGCACCTCCGCACCCTGGAGAAGAAGAACAGCAACGCCATCTACTGGTCCCCCCGCGGTAGATTCGTCGTGATCGCCACCGTCCACAACCAGCAGAGCTCCGACCTTGACTTCTTCGACCTCGACTTTGAGGGTGAGAAGCCCGAGTCAGACAAGGACCTGACCGCCAACCTCCAGCTCATGAACACCGGCGACCACTACGGTGTCACCGACATTGAGTGGGACCCCTCAGGACGTTTCGTCGCCACCTGGGCCTCCGCCTGGAAGCACTCTGTATGTGGTCATGCTTTTTCCCTGACCAAATGAACGCAATTACTAACGAAACGGACTATAGATGGAAAACGGATACCACATCTACGACTTCAAGGGTGAGGCTCTCCGCGAGGAGCCCGTCGAGAAGTTCAAGCAGCTCGCGTGGCGCCCTCGCCCCCCGACGCTGCTCACCAAGGAGGAGCAGAAGCAGATCCGCAAGAACCTGCGCGAGTACAGTCGCGTCTTCGAGCAGGAGGATATGGACCGTGGCGCCTCTGCCGACCGCGAGGTCGTCGAGGCCCGCCGTCGCCAGCTCGCCGAGTGGGTCGCCTGGCGCGAGTCCATCGAGGAGGAGGTCGCCGAGGAGCGCAAGGACCTCGGCCTGCCCTTGGACATTGTCGCCTACCTCCTCTCCCAGAAGACGCAGGCCAGCGAGGGCGAGGAGCAGATCATTGAGGAGATTGTGGAGGAGGTTCTCGAGGAGACGGAGGAGATTGTCAACTAAAAGGGTTAGTTAAGGCAAGAGATGACACATGAAGAGGTTGGGTGATTTTTTTTCGTTGTGTTTTTTAGATGAGGACGGAAGCAAACCAGCCATCGTCCGCCCACAAGTTGTCGTCGCAGTTCCTGGAAAAAGTAGCCAAAAAGGGGGCCATGATGAGGAGTGAAAAGTCCAAAGGGGGCCCGTCACAACAAGCCTTTCCCAGTTGTTTTCCCATTTGGGCGGTTAGGTGAGGTTGAGGCATCTGCACAGGAAGGTTAATTCACGGATTTGAAGACACACGTATTGCATGACGCTTGTGAGTGCAACTGAAGTCAAGCTGTTCATGCTGTCTATCGTGACTAAATGTTTCGGGGTATCTCGGTGATGGCATACACGACGATACAGCCCAAGGTATCCTGCTTGATATGCGAGATGGACGATACTATTGTAGAGTCAATGGTAAACGAACGTCACATAACATCGAAGTATATCTTAGCTCAGATGAAGTCTTTGACAAGTCATATTTGCCTTGCGAAAGGCCTTGATAGTCCTTGTAAAGCCACGTCACAGTAGTTGTCACGATTGTCTCACTGTCTCGATGGACCATAGACGCAGATTTAAGTTGTAATACTAGCACACATGGGTTCTTCTACAATACGACTATGATACGAATGGGATATCAAAGAGGTGATCGACACCTCTGGGGAAAAAAATAAGCCATGAACCCCGCCCGGTTCAAGAAATGAAAGCAAGATGCGGATCGCTAGCGACGCCAGAAAATGTTTGATGCTAAACCCCAACCCCGGGGTCGTCTGTCTTACGGGGTAAACGACGCGCCCCTACACGACGACGGTGTAGAACCAATACAGGTTACATCCTCTATCCGGGATCGTCTCTCCCAGAAGAAACATAAACATTGTTTTATCCGCAGGGAAAGCCGGGCCTGCCACGTTCCGCATGGTCAAGTTCCTCGGCGCCCAGCGTCTGTATATCTACATACCACAATAAGAATGTCTGTCTTTGCCCATGAGGATGCTCGCGCACTGCGAAACTTCCAGGCGACAGATGAGAATAGTATATATCCCGTACAGGTAAAGAGACGAAAAAAAAAAAAAAAAAGGGTTGCTACAAAAAACCAGCTCCCACAGGTAATGTCCATCGCGCCGCAGACGCCGGTTGCTCTTTATACACGCCCACTAGTAGACAGCTTGCAGCCGACTGCCTTATGTGAGCTGAGTTGAGTGCTGTTGGTTTTTCGGTGTATGTGCGATTGCCTCCGATGGAAGGGCCGGTACGACACCGGCCCAGGAGATTAGATATAAACAGTTAGGATCATGTCGTATTTTCCCAAAGCCGAAATATTCATCAAGCGTAAAAGGACTTTTCAATACGAGACCGTTCGGAACAGACTAGGCTTTGCCCGCTTCCCGAACGGATCGCATCCACTGGTCTTCGGCACCATCGTCGCCAACTACAGCCTTACGGCCATCCTTGTTGGCGCTGCCTTCGACCAGCTTCTTGGCTTCTCCAGCCGACTTGGCACCAAGGAGTGCCATTTCGTGACGCATGAGCGTGGCCACAGCTGCTCGCACCAAGACCGCATCGCCCTCAAAGACGTAGACGTCCCACAGGCGAGCGGCTTCGTCCATAGCCAGATGTGTGGTTCCGAGTCCCATGAAGAAGTTGCCGAGGTAGAAATCTGCGTCACCCTCGGAAATATCTTCGGTCAGGTGCTCGTGAAGACGGGGAGCCTTGACGCTCAAAGTCTGCATCACGAGGTTGTAGGCTGAAGCCTTCGCACCGGGATCTTCTGAGTAAAAGCTCAGAGGCAACGGGCGATTTAGGACGTTGGCCAGGGCAATGAATGTTGCGGACGGCGAGGGAAGGTTCAGTAACAGAAGGGCGGCGACGGTCTGCGAAGGGAATTAGTTCATGATAGCACCCCAAACGATGTTTGTGAGACTTGAGATGGACTTACGTTGCAGCCCTTGACGTAGCCGATATCGCTCCGGTACAGCGCATAGGCGAACAGGACGTCAACGAGGCTCTGGTGAAGTGGCCCGCCGACTTGGAAAATTCGAAGATCCTGCCATGTGTGTTCGGCCACGTCTTTGCGGATAGCTGACAGCCATGCGGCTCTCTGGATATCCTCCGAATCGCCCTTGCCAGCCTTGACTCGCTCCTCGAGCTCCTGGGACCGGCCGAGGGCGGCCTTGTAGGACTTTTCCGACAGGCCAAGTTCGTTGCCAATGGCCCTGGACCAGACCTGACCTCTGCTGCGCGGAGCGATTCCCTTCCACCACAGCTCACGGGTGCGACGTTCGCGGATTGCGTCGGTCCATCTCGGAATGATGTCGTCCTCCCAAATATGCATCAAGCTGTCAACCTTCAGATCGCGTGAAGATTTCCGCGCGAGACGCGAAGCCTCACGGCGGCGATCTGCCTCGGCGCTGCGTGCCATCATCTTCTTATATTCACGCAGATGACGCTTCTCTTCCGCGGGATCCTTGGGAGGAAGCCATGATGGTCTGGTGCGACTGAGCACAGCCTCCTTTTCCTTGGAAACTGGGAGTGGGTCGATCATGATGTTGGTTTGACTCCGCAGTGAAGGAAGTTCGGGAAGAGCGGACTTGACGCGGGGCTTCTGGGCGTGTTGTTCGAGAGATTTGCCATTCCACGTGTGACGTCCTGTAGGGTTGGCATTTTCAGCGGCCTTTTCACGCACATAATCCGAGTGCTCCTCGAGCTTCTCCGTCAAGTCCTTGGCATCGGCATTGAGTTCTGCCAGTGCGAGATTCCAGCTTCTTGCCCGAGTCTTGAGCGGTTCAGGGCCACGTTCGCCAATCGAGGACAGAGCAGTATCGGACTTCCACGACGGTGAACGCAGGCATCCCGTCTCAACTGGGATTGGAGATGTTCCGTTGCCGACACTGCGAACACGTTCCTTTGGCGGCCGGTTAGGAGATGCTCCAGAGGAAGTTGGCCTGCTCGGCGTCCGCTCAAGCTTGGGTCGAGGAGAGATGGGAACATTGTCGAGAATAAGGCCGTCGGGAATGTCGTCCGTGTCATCCTCGTCGCACTCTTTTTCCAACTCAAATGTGGATTTTCTGTCTTGGTTCGACTGCCAGCTGCCCCGGCGCGGTTTCAGGGGTACATTGGGGTCTCTCGGCAATAGTGAGAAGTTCGGGCTCGGGCTGCGGTTCTTGCGAGGGAATTGAAGGGAAGTCGTCGAGTGGCTCGCGAAACCTCGAGGGTTTACCGGGTTCACCGGGCTTCGACGGGGATCGGGAAGGCGGCCAGCGCTTGGGCTGCGGCGGTTGAGAACGTGGCTGTCGGTCTTCAAGCTCAAGAAAGGGGGTCGAGAGGAACCGCGAGAGTGGGGAGCGAGGTCTGCCGTGGAACCTGAGCTTCTAGGCTTCGCGAGGTCTCGTGTCACCGGCGGAGAGCGGGAATGGGGTGGTTTCCATGACGGAGGGCGGAAGTCGTTGGCGTAGGATCTCGAGTAAGGTTGAGAGGGCTTCGAATGGGGCTCGCGAACGCGTTGTGTGTCGTAATGAGAAGCATCGTCATCTAGACCGATTTCTTCAAAATGGCTAACGTCGTCCAGGACGCTATTGTCGTCGGAATGGAAGGACTTGAAGGAAGAGGACTTTGACGACTTTGAGGACGTCATACCTGGCGGTGAACCTGGACTGGGACCCGCGAGATCAACGTCCTGATGCCCGTATATCATCATTGCATCGCCGAGTATCGAGGAGAAGGAAAAGGAAGGAAACGAAAGGGAGGAAGAGAAAACAAGACAAAAAGCTTGTTTGGCGGTATCTCTGGTCGAGATTGTCGTGGCCAGGCCTTGGAAGGACGGGGCAACAGTCCAGAATAGGGTGGATGGTGGAGGGCCCCTTGGGCAGGTTCCTTGGGAGTCGGAACCTGGGTCTGGGTGCGGGTTGGTGGAGCAAGGGAAATGGACCAGGCTATGCTGTAATGATTGCTGGGATCTGGGCGTTGGAACCTTGAGGTGGGAGAGTGGTTGCGGGTTGCGCGGGTGGTTCGCAAGGCGCAATTATGCGTAGCGGGCAATCCCCGGCTCAGAGCTTGGCTGGTGCTTCTTGTCTTTCTGACGAGGGATGATGAGACGAGACGAAGGCAGACTGTCTGTGGGGAGGGACCCCTTGATGCTCAGCGTGTACGAAAGCCCAGGTGAAGTGTCTCGAAATGGCTGGGATAGTGACGGCGGGGTAGCCGGTTGTCAAGGTCACAGGACGTGTTGTATGGACAGCACGCAGTGATGGGAGTATGCGTCGATAATCAGGACTTAATGGGATGATGGCAGCCGAAAGCGTTGACCTTGGGTCCGGTTATTGATATTGTACGGGACTTGTTGTATAGTATGATACGTGATGGAAGAATGTGCGTGTTGGCGATTGTTGGTGCGGTGCGGGCGAGTGAACGAATGTACGGGTACGGATAGAGGAAACAGCGATGTAAAGTCCGTGAACGGCGACAATCTAGCGGTAAGAAGAGCGGTAACAGTTACTGGTGCGGTATGTCGAGGTCTAAGGTATGGATGCGTTGTTGGCAAGGTGAGGTAGCGAGCGACGGCATGTAATAGTGTATGAAGACCCGGACAATAATGCAGAGGTGTCAATTGATAGGCACGGACGGGATAGGGCTGGAGGGGTGAGTGAAACGAAAGGGATGCAAAAGAATACTAAGGCAAGGTAAAAGTAGCGAGCGTGGGATGATGGATGGGATGCCAGAGGAGACTCGAGGTAGGTAGATGACGAGCCGAGTCCAAGACTTTCGAAATGGCAAAGGATAGTGGGAGAAAAAAAACAGATGACGGGAGATGAGGAGGGGTGAAGACGCAATGGGCAATTGGGTAGAGCCGAAATGACGGCAGATTGGAGAGAGCAAGCAAATGAGCGGCAAATCAACGATGAGTTGAGCTATGCATACAGCAGACAAGAGTGAAGTGAGCAGGGACAGGGAAGACAGCGGACGAGACAGGACGAACAACCTTCCGGCGGTGTTGTTGAAGAAAAAACCAGGGCAAAACGGGGCAAAAGGGGGGGAGGGAAAACAGGATCCGATGCAGATGCCAATGGGGAAGAATCAAGGAGAGAGAGAGAGAGAGGGGCGGGATAGGGATCATGGATGGGAGGAGTTTGAAGAGACACGGAGACTCGCGGTTGAGGGAGAGCCTGAGAGGTGGTGGACGTGGAGAAGGTTTTCTTCCCCTTTCTGATTGGGGGCGGAGATGTCGGCGGTACCTGGAGGGGACGTACCTTTTCTCCCCCTTCCTTCCTCACTTCCCGCAATGCAAAGGTCTCTCCTTCCAGGTATTCTGTACGGCAGGTACTTACCTTGAGGTACTGTCTGTGAGGTATCTCGACAGGTTCTATTTCCACATCGGGTACGTACTCTGCTAGTGGTCAAAACGACTGCAGAGCGCAATGTCCGTGGTGCGTGTACACAACACTAACATGTTCTATGAGAGAATACTCCTTTCATGAATCCCAGAAATCCTGACTCCCACCAGCGTGATAAACAAGAGTTGCAATCATGATCTCAGTTTATGCAGGCGGCAGATTGGACGAATGCAGGCTGTGTCAAAGTGGGTGTGCTGGCCCTGGATCATCGCTGCAGCCATCCAGCTGGGAAACCGAAGAAAAGAACAGGCTCTCTGGCTGCAGAACCTCGCGCGAAACATGGCACCGCCAGGGGACACACACACACAGTCAGTCACAGTCACGCACCAGCACTCGACCTCACTGTGAAGTTGCATGGGAGGGTGGGAGGTTCATCCTGGACCTTGAACCACTCAGAGGCCGCCATGGCAACGGGGAGACAATGTCATTGATCCACCCGGACATTGTCAAATATCAGCATGCAGACGACAGCCGTGGTCTGGCCCGACGTCCAGGATTACCTTACTCGAGTGAGCTCTGAGAGATCGAGCTTCTGACATTGAGAGAATCTGCACTGCCAAAATTGGCCAGCTGTGCGCAGGCTGTCAATCCAACTGTCGGTCTGCACTCTGCAGAGGGCAACAATCAAAAGGAAATGGAAAGGAAATGCTGTGGACAGTGGCCAGATGAGTCGAGACCTCCAAATCCGCCCACAGCTGCAGATGTAATTCTCGCTTAGGTATCCGTACAAGATCGCAAGTACCGCCCACCGGGGACTCCACCCACGTCAATCTGGCTCGGGTCCGCAAGGATACCTCCCCCCGTGTACCTCCACCTCTCGCGACTCAGTCACTCGCCAGAGTCGACAAGACGCACACACCATTTGCACCAGTAACAACGCATCTACGGCACCCACAAGTCTCTCAACCGTCAAAAAAGCTGTCGGGTTCCTGCCTGCTCGCCCTGCCCATCGCCGCCTGTCCAGCTGTGATTGTCACCACACTTCAGCTGAGATCAACGGCCCGGCGTCGAACCAGGCCCGGGTTTACTATCGACCGCCCGCTCACTGCCTCATTCGGACCCATCGGAGGTCCGATCCACTCATCTCCCGTCTCCAGTGTCATTTCCCGTCCCCTCACTCACTCTCACTGCACCTGAGACTCTGAGTGACTGCTTACTCTCTCTCACCTCGCAAGTGCCGCTCCCATCCATACTCTCACTCACTGGCCACTGCCACACGCACACTCATGTCACTCACAGTCCACACCTCTGTGACATGACACTGAGTTCATGCACGTCTTCCTCCCTTCTCTGGTGCTTACCTAACAAAACCTCAGACGATGGTCGAGCACCGTCAGACTCACCACGAACTGGAGGGCACGTCAATTGAAACGCCCCGGCCGTTTCTGATTGTTTCTCGCGCTGAGGACTTTGGAGGCCTGCCGTCATTGCACATCATCCAACTAACCTTATCCTGTGATGCGACGGTTCCTCGAACACGCCTCTTTTCTTCTTCCTCTCACAATTGTTCAATGCTGCCGCATTTCATCTCATCCGAACAGTGAGTCCGCAATAGGTTGCCCTCACCATCGGTATCGTCCATCTGGGTCGACTACTCATTCGCGTCTGATACGACCTTGGGCATAAAGTAACCGCCGCGATGACCTCAGTAAGCGCCTGCACCAAACACGACCAATCGCCATGACGGCATCATTTCCTCGGCTCACTCTCGTTAAGGTAACTTCTCGTCCTCGACCTCTTCCAGTATATCTTTGCAGTGTCAGTGCACTTGGCTCTGGTCATCCGAAGCAATGGCACATGATTATTCTTGCCATCTGTCCCGGGCACAATGACGTCCAGCCAGCCGCAGCACCTTCATCCCATCTTCATGACCCGAGTCATCCTCACCCGCCCTTATCTTTTCTTGGTAACGTAGGGTCAAAACATTATGAAGCACGGCCTAGCACATGCTGAGAAGACCCGCGAACATGGCTGTCGGCGACCTCGGGGTCATCATCAACACCAACGTTTCTGAAGCTCCTGAAGTTCCTGGGTTCTGGCCCCAGCCTCCTCAGAAACAGTTGAATGAAAGCTACCTATGCTGACAGTACCCAAGCTTCTCGGCAAGTGCCTTCCAATGGTGACTATAAGCGCTGCACCAACCCGAGCCAGGCGCAACGCCGTTGAAAGGGTTACTGCAGACCGCCAGCGCTTATCCGTACTTGGTTCTATGGAAATCGCCGCTAGAGCTGCCGGCATCGCGCTTCCCCATCAGGCTTAAACAAACAAAAATTGTGTTGGTTTCTCAAGTCTTTCGCATTGCGGTGGCTGAAAACCACTACCGACCGAGCTCCCAAGACGCGAATGTCAAGGCGTCTCTAACGACTAGCGGGACACGTTCTCTGCATATGCCAGCTGTCCTCCGTGACGTTGCTGATGCATGCAGGGCAATGGGCTAGACACATCACCACGAGCTGTCAGAGTCGGCCACCGAAACTTGCATTGGCAGGAAGCGGCGCCTTCGTTGAGGAATTCAATCCATCTCTCATGTTTCTGGTGAACAACGAATCAGCCTACATCTTCGCCATATTCCAGAGCAGTTTGAAGTGTTTCAGAGTATCCCGCAGCATCAGCATTGATAACTATTGGCCTTGGTCGAGGACCTACTTCATGGCCGTACCCAGTAATGATGTTTAACGTTACCTAGGCATCAATCCTAGCTCGCAGTGTTGGTCACATTGTCAGGCTGCCAGTCAGCTGTCGCGACATGGTCGCCAGGGCCACAGTGAATGGTACTACCGGCACTGCCAGAACCTCTCAGGTGCGGCTCTCCTCAGGTGATAATGACAATAATGACATCGAATATGAGACATGCCTGGCCAACATTCCATCCAAGTCGCGGAAGCAAGTCGAGCAAGATTAGGTTGGCGGATGGCACAACAATCAATTTAGGCGCCTCATTCTCATTCTTCCTTCTTTTTTATACAATGCTATTAATAACCAGATATTGCATTCCCCATGCCCCGAGCTAGCCGGTTCACAAGGCAACTCTCCGAATTGATGCGTGTATCTCACCAGTCAGAGGACGAATTCAGCAGATCTGAATCAAAAGGTCATTTATTTCTACTGAAGAATTCTGTGCGACAAAATACTTTTGAGATCTAGCTTAGTTGGCCGGGACCCTGACCTTGATGACGATCTGCAGGGCGAACTGGGCCGAGCGACAGATGTGTGTGGTGTGTGTGCGCTCCTCCACCATATCCGTGGTCGTGATCCAGGTGTGCAGTCTAATGGAAGGGGGATCCTATATTCAATCCACCCAAATCTCAAAGTCCATGTTCCCGGTGACACCGGAAAATCTATGGTCACTATCTCGCGGGTGTGCGTACTCAAACACTGCTCTGTGACACAAGAAACTCAGCCACATCCCTTCGCGACAGTCACGAGATCTGGCGTGCGCAGCCTCAATTATCGACATGGGCTACTTGACGACATCTCCAGGGGCATTCAACACCCAGCGCTGGTGAAAGATGAGGGTTTTACAAGGACAAAGATCTCAACACCGTAGCCACCGCTGAAACGTGAATGAAGAAAGGGCTGAGACAGACTAACATGAATGGCATTTCTCATAGCTGTGGGAGCACAGCAGTTGGGAACACACGGCGCGTGCAACGGACGGAATGTTTTCAAGCTTAATCGCAGTTAGGTCTCGCAGCATTCAAGAAGCGCCTTCAGCTTGTCGGAATATTATGTGTGTAACTTCACTCATCATTGAAAGGGTGAGTACCGGCTGAAGAAGTACTCCAGGTTCGTGACGAACTTTCCGAATTGCAGTGTTTGCTCAATGACAGGATGTAAACCCTCATGACACATACACCACTTACATCGGTCGTATGCTCTTGATCTGCCCTCGAGTACTATGGGCCCATCAGCATTTCTCAACATCCTTTGCGAGTGCGAATACCATGTGCCTCGTCAATGTTATACGAAACGGCCTCCTCGGCGAGATCCCGGCCATCCTCCTCTTCAGCTGATCCGGACCTCTTCTCTCTAGATGTGACAGAGCATGTATCAATTGGTAGTTGACCAGATCTTCGTCACTCCAACTGACTAGGCGCCGTGACTTCGCATGAGCTCTCTTCGAGCCTCCATCAAGTGGCCTCTCCCCTCCGTCTAAATCATTCGTTCCCGCCTCCGTGTCCCGCATTCGCCATCGTTCCCCTCCCGGCCGTGTAGCTTCATGGAAAAGCACTAGATGAAGATGTTTGCACAATGTGTAGACTCATCTCGCAGTATTGGGGATGATGAATATCCTGGACACCTGTTTGCTTCCCCATGTCTACTGTGCTCTGCTAATACTACACCCATCGGAAATTGTTCCGTCTCTGAATATACAATGCAGCAAGGAGGGCGGCAGGGCTGTCAGGTCTATTACTGGTAAAGACTGAGACAGCGGTTCCAGAGACGAGAATGATAGGACAAAGTCCGGGCCTTCAAGGTACGATGAGACTACATCTCATTACGGAAACCCGCCCAGGTGGGCGGGACCGGCAGGAACACCTTACGCTATTGTGGTCCTCAGCTTCTGATCAGGCAAGCATTTCGGCAATCACAGCCAGGACTGCGTGCAGAGACTGAGTAAGATGAGCCCGAAGTCTGCCACTCCGTGCCACACGGTCGAGCCCACGTCGGGTTCGAAGCCTTCCTTCCCGATTCTCTTTTGGAAATCGACAGCGCTGTGATGGTGATGTCCCCCAAGGGATCCATCTGTACCATGAACATATAGCGTGGCTTCGGGCCTTCCAGCCTTCCAAGGATTCGTCTCTCGCCGGTCGCCGGAAATCCAGCCGGAGACAGCAGTCAGCCTTTCACCCATCAAGTATATATTATTCCTGCGAGACCTCCTCATCGGCCCATCTGCATGAGGCACGGCCGCGATCTTGACTCCATCATGCGGCAGACCTTGAAAGGTTGAGTATATCAGCCACTCAAATATATCTCGTCGTCTGAAGCTGAGAGCCAGCATTCGTAATGTGACGTTGTTACTGTCGTGGCCCATGCCGAGGAAGCGAAGTGCTGCGCTGCTGTAGCTCTCTTACTACTTCGTCAATGACGGCCAGTGCAGGTCTAAAGAGGGCTCTGGGGGGACCTGTCAACGTCATGATATCGAGAGAAAGACTGGTGATTGATCTTTCTTTGTTGACGGGATTCCCGATGGACAGTTGCAGAGATGCGTCTCAATTGGAAACGGGTAGTGCTTGCTAATGCTTTCGAAGGAACTTCAATAGTTATCGTCGACCGGTAGAACTTTCAACGTTTCGGTTGAATGACTCTTATGGCTCTCGAAGGGTACTACCTCACAGCCGTTCTCACGTTCTGTCTACTTCTTAGCAAGAGAAGAATGAATCAGACGAGACGAGAGGGAGGACGTGGCTCAATGGGGTCTTCATCCATCTATTTAGATATGGGAAGCCAGCATGACGACAATTACATGAGAGGTTGCTCTCACCAAGAGCCCTCTGCGCATATTTCCACGTAAAGCTGGTCAGCAACAGCGAGTTGTTAACATGAGACCGCGATCAAATGTCGTCAGATAGGGTTTCACATGTTGTTATTATTCCTTCAAGTTGAAGGTAAGTGTGGCCTTTTGGTACTTTTTGGGGGACCTGCTCAACAAACTCTCATTTCCATATGGCTAGGCAATATCATCCGTAAAGTGAAATCGTAGACGATGACCTCATGATCCTTGACATAAGTTGAGAATAGAGTGCCAGATAGCAGAGGAAGATTCGGAGAAGTGAACGACAGTACTATAACAACAATCTCTGACTATTGAGTGAGATGCTGGTCAATAAGGCGTAACACAAGACTGATTTCCAAGTCAGTGAGAACGGCATGGAGCGGTGAACCACCGGTACAGCTGGTAGGACCCTTATATTGGAAACAATCATCAATGATCGGAAGATCTTGGCACCAAAGTAAGACGATAGAAGACAACGTGGCGCTAGAATTGATGACATTACCATTCGGCCATAGAATTCAAGTGACTGAAACGAGAGTAGATGTGAGGCGAGAGAATGAGAAATCATGCTCAACTCGGCACATCTGATATCATATCCCGCCCTGTGTGCTGCTAAGCCAAGCTCGTCTATGATAAAGAACAAAAGGAAGATGTCTCTGATTCTTGACGACGAACGCCAGCGATATTCCGACATTGCGGATCTCCGAGAGCAACCGTACGACGCGCATGCAATGACAGTGACATTCACACATCTGCTGGAGTAACCGACTGATTCTACTACTTCTTGGCTTAGAAGGGGATTGAGCTGCGGGCTGCAGCTTGGATATCTGTGTGAAAGGCAGCGGCGAAGACAAACTTGCCATAGCCTCAGCGCATCAAGAAGAACATCGTGTTAGTCGGTTGAACTGCGTCGAAAATCATCGGGTTGTTTCGGTTTTGACAATCTTGAGTTTTGCCCCCCGTGTTCTCGGTTAAGTTCCTCTGGAACCGGTCTATTTACCGTACTTGACTTTACACCCCTCCACCTACTTGTTTGGGTCTGAATACACTCTTATCATCGGTAACCCGAGCCGATCCAAGAGTGGCACAGTATATCAGGGTCGAGGAAGGCAAGAGACTGGGGGGTTCGGAGGGACGTGGATGTCATGTGCGTCTGTCTCTGCAATGCCACAATGGTACCAACCAGCCGGGTCTACTTTCCTGGATTCAACTTCTTTTGATGGTACATTTCCAGAGGAGACAGTGACAGTCTCTTGATAGGCGCTGGCAGAACTCGCCGTGCAGCTCTGATGCCATGGCGCCTAATCAAAGCCAAGCAGCATGTGTCGTTTATCGAGCTCTCGTATACCACAAACTCGTCGCAGTGATACATGAGCAAGGGGCCACACAGCTGGTGGCAACGGCTTTGTCTCATCTGTCGTTTCAACCAATGAGGAGTTCATCATCCGTGGAGACTTTGCTGGCTGGTGTAAGCATCAGCTTGGGGGCGCCATTCAAATGGCCGAGTGTTGCGAGCGTTTCGAGCCGACGGTATCCTGTTATCATCTATACATGTTAGTAGATTTTGACTATGGCACCACCAGACTGCATTGACACCGTACAGCTGTATGATACCGAGGTCCAAAGAGAAGAGCGTTGGTTGAGAAAATTGAACGCAGACCGCTGCACCTGCGGCGCAGCTGAATGTCTGCGTGATGTGGCCTCTGGACTAGAATCCCACGACTGCTAGAACAGGAAGTCTGCCCCGTCTCTCGTGTAGGTAGGTCGTTCGGATTGGCCAGTTCGCAACACGATTTGATGGTGGAAGTCGGCGAGACTACTCAAGCGACGACCTTCTGTGTAGACGCAACTGCAGCCAATACCATCATTGCCGTTTCGTCTCGCGTAACGTTTTGATTGAAGATCGATGTGGCAATATTGAAAAAGGTATCAAGACGCCACCATCCACAGTATGTCGGCTAATACAGCTCTGTCCTTTTGCATCTCGAATGGACTATTCGGATGTTCCTGCCTGCAGAAGAAGAGGTGGTCCACACGAAATTTGCGATGATGGTGGGCAAATGCTAATTCGACAGTCCACATCGTGAGAATTGGCTCCGTCTGGCGCGGGTCAAGAAGCGTCCTTTCGTAATCTACAAGGTATCTGCTTCAGAACCCAAGAGCATTCGTCCTCAACCGGCACGCAAGGACGCGGGATGTGGGGCGACACTCTCGAAGTTGGCGCTCACAGTCTGACAAAGTCGACGCCAGGATTGGACTGCATGGAGCTACCTGAGGTAGGAAGCTCGTGGAACAGCAGGAGGGGGCCACTGGGATCAGCTGCAGCAACCGTACCGCAAATTCGTTGCCATCGGAGGTTGGGTCGTACTATGGCAATTGTGAACCGGGATACGACGACTCCAACAAAGAGAAACCCGCTCAGTCTGGAGCATCAGGGGTCTTGATTGCTTGGCGAGAGATTGCGATAAGCCCGGGGTGATTGACGAATAATACAACAACCGCGGTCGACGTCAGCTGAACTCGCCTCTCTCCTTGAATTCTTCCAGAAAACCTTCCTTTTTCTGCGAAGAAGCTAAGAAACGCCACTTGCAGCAGGGCAAGACGGGAGACGTCAGCTATCCGAGATGTTGATCGATGTAACTGCGAGGCGCAAGTTGGTGCCTGTTCCCGTTGGTGCTGATGGTGTTTGACTTTGAAGTGGGTGGGAAGAGGGATCGTGTGCACCGCTCGTGAGTCGTGAGGGGTATCGCGCAGAGGAGAGTTTCTGGCGAAGAGGAGAATGATAGCAGAACGTGCCAAGGAGCCAAGGACGAAGAAAATGGCTGATAGCGAGAGTGGACGAGGATTAATCGCCGACGGTGGCTTTGTTCCAAGCAAATTCCAAGAGAAACCAAGGAAAGCCAAGAGAGTGGTGGTGCCGTTCTTATATAAAGCGGGTGTTATCCTCCTGCCTGAATGGGACGTTGAAGGTACGGCTGGACAACTTGCGCGCAACGAGATGATTCGACTGGCCCCGAGCGAGATCTGGGCACTGCCGACAAGGAGTCTCGAGGAGTGGGAGAGACAGGGTGTGAAGCAGGGGTCCAGCAACGGCCGCTAGAAGAAGAACGAGACCCTTCTGCGGCTTGCCTTCCATGAAGATGGCATTGGCCTGCCATACAATGTTTATTCCCCGCTCTTCACAGTCATTGCGATGCGAGGAAGGCCTCCCTAGATAAAGTAAGCTCGTGAGTGACTGGCAAAAGTTCCCGACATGGCGCCTGATTGAGGATTGCGAGGAGCATCGTATCTTTAGCGTCGTCGGCGGACAAGTCTCGCATCGAGACGGAATCCCGACAAGTTGGTCGTGTTATCGCAAGCAGTGAATCTGGACGGAGAAGAGCAGTGTGTGAACATACTACGTAGGTAGAGATGGATGCAGCTGGGAAAAGGCGACGGCTGTCACCAATCGGTACGTAGACTGCACCAGCCACATATGAACACTACGCCACAGAAAAGAGCCGAATCGGTCCGTAGGTGATCCGTGCTAGCGCCAATTTAACCTTAATTTCCCCCACACAGCCACACGTGACAATGCTCAGTGCCCATTTTGGGGGCTGCTTTTCGTCCCTTTTCCCTCTTCTTTCTCTATTGTGCTGTGAGTGCTCTCTTCCATTTCCTCCTAACCTACGGATATCGTTCCGGCTTATATGATTGTCCAAGAAAGACAAAAGTACCCGTCGGCCTTTTGTAAGGCTGGGCAGAACTGCATTTAGCTTATCTCCAGCATGCACCCTTTCGAGCTAACCACTTCTCTGCGTCTTGTGGCTGAATCCCTGCTCCATTTGAACATTGGGCTCCTTCCCGTCTCTCATGTTTCGAACCTTGACACGCTCCTCTGGGAAACATCAGACTTGCCAAGGCCTCCCTATTTACAATGTTCAACATAAGGGGCAATTGGAGCGCGGTCAGGAAAGATAGCGCGACCGACTGGGCGTCTAAGTCAACCTACTCCTCTGCCTCTGCCAGGCAGACTGGGCCCATTAGAATGGACTCATTCTTTGCTATGATGACGGCATAGCAGGTTCTTACGCAACATCACCGTGACCTGTCGTCAGAGACCCTCGATTTCTCATGTTGATGCCGGAGGCTGATCACGACAAATGTAGTCTTTGGTACTCCTGCTTACTGCAAGTCTCTGAAAAGAATCTATAATCGAACAACACATTCCGCCCAAGTCACACTGAACACACTTTCACTCTCTGGTCACAAAGTACGAGAGCATGGTTAGACCCGTTACCTTCCCCGTGTGCACAGAACGTGGCAAGCAACAAGCGCGTACCACCAGCCTTGTCGTTAACCTACCAATTTTGACCCTCCCCCACGTATCCGACAGTACTGTGCAAGGATATCGTCCAAGACCCTGCTTCTTCTGCGACCACCCTTCCCTGTCCCTCTGTTCCATCAGAGGACCCAATGGTTGGGCTGTCGTCTGGCAACCCAAATGCTTCCCCTGCCTCCTGGTCTGGTGGCACCGCGCGCCGAGACTTTGTGGTCGCCGTCTTCGCGACTGGAAACCAGTGGTCTGGCGGTACCGACCAATCCTCGTTCTCTTGCATATCTGCTGTCCACCCCATCTCATCGGTTCTCTGCCTGACCGAGAAGGTCGATCCTTTCGACCAGACAGCCAAGATGTTGCCCAGCCGGCCTAGACTGGGACTGCCTCCGAAAATCATCTTGGATACCTTGCCACCTGCCGACCTGTTCGCATCATCCAGATGTGGCAGCCCATCATGTGTGAGGTACCCGGTTGGCATCTGGGCGCCGACCATGTGGCACCGCTGATAAGCGACCTGGCCGTCTTCAGTCTCCTCGAAAATGTTTATTTATCGCAGCGTCCCACGCTGCCGGGTTTGGGTCTTGTGTCGTGGCCTCTTGCTCTACACCCAGGTCCAACTTCACAGCCGCCCAAAGCGTGATGGCGAACGACGAGAAGAACGACTCGCCGGTCTCTCCCATTGACATTGGGAGGGACCAGGGCGTCTTGACTGACGAGAAACTTGCTGCTGTAAGTTCTAATAGCAAGAAACAGTGCGGATTAAGTTAACCAACTTATGAAGGGCGCACATACCGAGGAGCTCCACCGTCTCAATTCCGAGGAAGAAGCCTTTGAATCGTGAGTTTCCCAACAAACGCCTTGATCATCCCCATAACTAGCTAGAGCTGACGAATTCTCAAGGCACCTCAATGTCACAGAAGACGATCTAATTGAGGCCAAGGCCGTTGCTGCCACCCTCTCCTTGGAGGGGGTGCGCAAGGTATGTCTAGATACGACCTAAATAACACCAAGAAGTCGTTGACACAGGACACAGATGATGGAGACTGTCCTGAGAATCCATAACCGAGACCCGAACTTTCCCCACAGTGTTCTCATGAAAATCCACGAGTTCCTTGGTGAGTAAAGCACGCGCAACGATGGCGACTTTCGGCGCCAGTGAGACTGACACAGCGGCAGACAACCAGGACGTCTTCGAGAGACCCGAGAAGCACGAGCAATTGATTTGGGAGATGAAGCTCGAGGCTGCTTTGATCACAAATAACAGCCCCTACGCCGAGGTGCGAGCCGTCGTTGACAACAAGGACGACCCTTCCCTTCCGTGTGGAACGATCCGAGCGTGGACCATTGGCGTCTTCTTCTCGGTCTTCCTGGCCTTCATCAACCAGGTAAGTTGCCGCTCCGCCAGTCCGCACCACACTGCTAACGACAGAAACAGCTATTCAGTATCCGTCAGCCCCTCATCAGCATCGAATCCAACGTTGCCCAACTTCTCGCATTCCCCCTCGGTAAGGCATGGGAGAAGTTCATGCCGAACACTATCTTCAGCGTCTTCGGTTACAAGATCCCCCTCAACCCAGGCCGATTCAACAAGAAGGAGCACATGCTTATTGCCATTATGGCCAACACTGCCAAGAGTCTGCCGTACACCCAGTACATCGTGTGGACTCAAGTTTTGCCCCAGTACTTCAACCAGCCGTACGCCAAGAGCTTTGCCTACCAGATCCTGATTGCGCTCTCTACAAACTTCATTGGCTACGGTCTCGCTGGTGAGTGATGCAACGGCGTACTTTTAAGGGAAATTTTATGCTAATTAAGAGCAGGCCTCACCCGTCGGTTCATCGTGTACCCTTCGTACTGCGTGTGGCCGGCGTCTCTCGTCACCATCGCCCTCAACTCGGCGCTCCACAACGAAAACAATATTGCGGTCCCGGGACCATTCAAGAGACTGTACTCGATGACTCGATACAAGTTCTTTCTGTGGTCCTTTGCCGCAATGTTTGTGTACTTCTGGTTCCCCAATTACATCTTTGAAGTCCTCACCTTCTTCAGCTGGATGACTTGGATCTCGCCCGACAACCACAACTTGGAGATTTTGACAGGTTTCCGCAATGGCTTGGGAATGTTCAACCCCTGGCCTACCTTTGACTGGAACGTCATGTGAGTGGACTCTTCTCGGCTCACCATGCACTACTCTTATCCAAATGAACTTCTCGCTGACTTGATTCCCTCGGCATAGGCTTTTCGATAGTGTCGATCCCTTGGTAAGTGCTATTTGGTCCTCTCATGACGTCTTACTCCGGGCTTGGCTGATCTTGAATAGATGGTCCCTGCCTTTTCCACTTTCAACCGTACCCTCGGCATGTGGCTGCTTGGATTCGTGATTATGGGTCTCTACTACACGAACGCCTGGAACACCGCGTACCTCCCAATCAACTCAAACCGTGTCTTTGACCATTTCGGAAACCTCTACAACGTCTCGCGCGCTCTCGATGACCGCGGCATGTATGACCACGAGAAGTACATGAACTACTCAGCTGCCTACCTCGCAGCCGCCAACACCTTGGTCTATGGCGCGTTCTTTGCCCTATACGCTGCTGCTGTCACCCACGTTGCGATTTTCCACCGCTACGAGATTGTGATGGGCTTCAAGAACATGTGGGCGAGCATCCGCCGCCAGAAGAAGACCGTTGCCGAGGGCGAGGACTCTGGCGAGTACAAGGATGTCCACAACCGTCTCATGGCTGCATATCCCGAAGGCAAGTTGCTTCCCACAGCAACTAAATGCGGCAAACACTGATTATTTCTCTAGTTTCCGAGTGGTGGTACCTTGGCACGCTCATCGTCGCTGCGGGCTTCGGTTTTGCGGGTGTTGCGGCGTGGCCTACCTACACCACGCCAGGCGTTGTTCCCTACGGTATCTTCTTAGCTGTTGTCTTCGTCATTCCTATCGGAATCATCAAGGCCATGACAGGTATTGAGGTTACCCTCAATGTTCTGGCTGAGTTCATCGGTGGTATGTGGGTCCAGGGCAATGCTCTGGCCATGAACTTCTTCAAGTCTTTCGGGTAAGTCCTAAAAGTCTCTCAATCCTTTTGATTACGCCTGATTCTAATAGCGTTTGATTAGTTACGTGACATGCGCCCATGCCGTCCACTTCGCCAACGACTTAAAGGTGGCTCACTACCTTAAGATCCCTCCCCGTCAGACCTTTGCCTGCCAGATGGTCGCCACTCTCATCTCCACGTTCGTCTGCACCGGTGTGATGAACTTCCAAATCAACATCCCCAACGTCTGCACTCCCGATGCGCCCATGCGTTTCTTCTGCCCAGGTCCCAACACCTTCTTCACCGCTGCCGTGCTCTGGGGTACCATTGGGCCCATCAAAGTCTTCGGTCACCAGGGACAGTACAACTACCTCCTGCTCGGATTCCCCTTGGGCATCATTCTGCCGGTCCTGTTCTACTACCTCATCAAGTTCTACCCCAAGAACCGCTACCTCCGCCAGTTCCACCCTGTTGCTCTCTTCTACGGAGGCATCAACTGGGCTCCGTACAGCTTCTCCTACGCCTGGCCCGCCGTCCCCATCGCCTGGCTGTCCTGGATCTACGTCCGAACCCGTTACTTGGCCTTCTGGTCCAAGTATAACTTTGTCCTGTCGGCCTCTTTCTCCGCCGGCATTGCACTTTCGGGCATTCTCATGCTCTTCACTGTGCAGTGGCTCGGCGCGGAAGTCAACTGGTGGGGCACCTCTCAGATCGGCGCCGGCTGCGAGGGTTCCGCGTGTACTCTCAAGTCCCTGGCCGAGGGCGAACGCTTCTACCCTTGGTGGAACCCCTCCCAGGTTCCCGCCCCCTGAGCTGCTTCATCGCTGCTTGTCCCACTGGGCGTTTACTGCTTCTGTTGGGCACGCAATGATGTGAGCCGCGGCAGGTCTTCCGTCAGATCAATCCTTTGATTCACATACACTCGTTGATTAACGTCTAATCATGACTAAGACAGATATGAGAGAGAAAGAGATGGATGAGCCTGCGGGCTGATATGTAGCGTTGAGCTGGTTTTTCTTGATATCCCCTTATGTTGAGCGCAGAGGATCGTCCCTCCTAGAATAACATAATATTACCAATTATCGTCGCAATACCTAGGCTCGTCTCTCACGCCGGTGCATTGAGCACAACTGACTAAATACCGCAAGTGACTGTGTCGCCGCTCACACTTGCACTCGTGCCGGTGATGGTATAGTTGGTCGCGGAGTTGTAATTCTGCGGCAAGCTGGTGCACCAACTTGAATCTGAACTGCCTGTGGAGGTCTGAAGGTTGTCAGTTGGGTTCCCTGATTGACGCTGGGATATAGTTGGACATACAATTACAACGTTGTCGAATGCTAGTGGACCAAAGTCCCATGAGACGTCGTACCTAAAGAACATTAGTCGACAATCCGTTGTCTGACATCGGGTGAAGCTCACAATTCAATGGCAAAGAGCACTTGATCGAAAGATTTATCGGCTAGAGTAGGCACCTCAAGTCAGTATTACTACACGGCATCCCCCACCATCCAATGGTGGCTTACCCAAAGCGAAGTCATTGGTAACAACCTGACCACCAGTTTGCCTCGTCACAGTGCTGGTCCACGCCGAACTGTCCGATTTCAGGGTGTTCTGGAACGAAATCGTCTCCCCGCCGTACGTGTTGAAGCCTCCGCCCCAAGGGAGACTCGGGTTGGGGCAGCACCACCCGGAGCCGAGCCACCATGTTCCGCTACGGCCGTCGAGTACGTTTTGGTATACGCCGCTATTATCGGTCGGTTGCAAGCCTGGCCAAAGGTAGTAAACGCCGGCGCGCGGTAGTGACGGGATCACCATCTCGCCCGAGAGAGAGGTGAACTTCTGACCTGAAGCGGGGTAGTAACGGAGGAAATATCAGGTCACCGCCGATACTGGATTGGCCAGAAAGAGTAGAGGGAGGACGAAAATTGCGCGATGCATTTTGGCGGTGTATTGTTGGGCTAGATCTCTCAAGCCGAGGATGGAAGCCGCAATGTCCTCTACCCACTGAGACGAGACGAAGTGATGTACGCAGATGCCGTACTTACCTAGGCCTTTTATGCCTCAAGATTACGAACTTATCTTGACATCTTCTGCAACCAGTCTCACAGAAAATCGGGACGGTGCCATGGGCGGTTGCAACGGCCGTGCCCCATAATCCATTTCAGGAAGTTGAACAAATCTCGACCAGGATCAGCTACTCTTCTTCCATCTGAAGTCACCCTACTTTATCAGTGATGTTCGAACGGAATCTACTCCGCCAGTTCATTGATACCAGGATGCAACGTGTGAATGCATCCTGACCCAAATTCAGAACCTCGTCTGCCTTCTGCCGTGCGGCAGTTAACTCTCCTGCATCTCGCGATAAGAAGGCTGCATGGGATAAATCCCCAGGCGGACTTTCATTGGGACGCTTAAGACTTGACGATGACAAGGGTCCATTTTCAGAACGGAATGGAATGAAGCTTAGATTTACTTAGGTAGAAGATAATGTTTAACGAACCAGTCGTGTCCCATTTACACCGTATGCCCAAACAAAAGGAAGAGTCGTAGCAGGATATGACATAATGGCATCATGGTCCCTGCGTCTGCTTATGATTTCCACTTCACATAAGGTGCGCCTTAGTGCCACCGCCGAATCGCCGAGTCGCTACCTTTCGTCCGCATCGCTGGCAGCTGTGAACGACGTCCTTGAAAGGCCTCATGGCATACGGAGCGAATACGCCAACACCAGTGGTGAAAAACAGCATGACGGCCATCCAGCTACAGAAATAAAGGTATCAGTCAAAAGTTTCGAGTAGTTATGAGATACACGGCATGGGGACGACGTACTGCGCTCCTTTGCCAATGGTATGGTCCGTTGTAGTGGGAGTGACGCCTTTGCAAGCAGGGCACTCGATCAAGGCAGGCCATCTCTCAACGAGGGCAACAGGCACGACGTTTGCCCGGGAGCCTTCACCAAGAGATTCGCCATGGTTGCAGTGGACAACGTGACAGTATTTGACATTAGGTCCGGCGATATCATGGCTGCCGATGGCAGTTGACGCGGGAGTATGCATTGCTTGGTATTGAGGAACTGGAGATCGGATACTGAAATCTTCGGGAGCGTTCGACATCGTTTCTGATGGTCCCAATTAGCCTAAGCCGTGGAAACTGCCTAGAGATGATATATCTTACCAAATTCACTCTTGCTCATGCCTGGGATTGCAACTAAAACGAGTGTTGTACTCGGTTGAGATTGGATGAGATAACTGATGAGGAGTTATAATCAAGGGCCCGGGAAAAAGGCATTCATATAGACATGGAACACACACTCGAATAACATGGAACCCAACCAACGGATAGCAACCCCGTTGACCAATAATCACGGCAGCTGTGGGATAGTTCCTTTGATAAAACACGGAACCTGCCATCTGTAGTCTACCAGACGTCAGTTGCATATCGCCGAATGCATCGCTGTAAGTCATTGTTAAGGCTCTACCAGCCATGTTGTCCGGCATTATCAATAGGAACCAATTACATCGTGGCAGAGACACTGTTGGCCAGCAAAACAGACCTGTGCCAAAAAAGCTGCCTCATTCGTTACTATGAGCCCGTTCCCAGTTTTGGCAGTCGAATCCTTCGGGGAAATGTAGCGCTCTAAATGCTGCTGCCTGGCCGTCTCAAAATAGCACCCAGAGCTCGTGTTCCCTCCCTGCCGATCGCCGAATCCGTCTTCAGTTCCACAGCCATACAGGAACTATGATTTAGTGGATTGAACCGGCTTGGATATCAATGAGGATTGAGAATTCCTGGGTGATGGCTCTCCGCACTTCAAAAACCCTGGTTGGAGATGCTTTTGAGGGTCTGTGGTCCGTGGCCATGAGGCCTCGTGACAATGATTACTAGGCATTGTCCAACAGAGTGGACACTGACTTAATTAAGGAAGTACATAGACGTACAAGCAGTGTTTGGGGTAAGAACATTGTTTTAAAATACTATGTGAAAGGGGTTCGACGAGACACATTTTCTGACAGTGGATGGAGGTAGCCTTGTCAAACTTGGAAGAGGCTAGCCGCTGGTATGAGAATCAAAGTAAGAGTGACAGACCTAGCTCTATACTTTACCGATCCATTTCTTTGTTGATGGGGAGAGCTGACGCGGCCTCTAACGGTCTGCCATGGCTCGTGGCCTCGGGCCCGAGGATGCAGGCTGTGTTTTGGGTCTAGCCTAAAGCCATACACATGCTGCCAAGACGTATTTCTTCCTCGTATCAATCGTGCATGGAAGTGGAACGCTCCTGCTGCCGTGAAGATTGATTTGAAATTACAAACTGAAGCCAATGAAGTAAGTTGAAGACTGTGAAGCACAAAAGAAAAAGTGATATCATTTTTGTAAGCTGAAGCTCTCCCCGAGTCCAGCTCAATCCATATAGAACATGAATCTGTCAGGGCGCCATGTGTATCTCGTTGTCCGCAGCTTGTCAGTCAAAATGATATCACCGATCATTGGAGTGAAGGTGTGGCGCAATATCTGTGACGAGATGAAGAGGTAAGAGAATAGCATTCAAGATGATTGAGTATCCCTGCTTGTCCGTGTATCTTCCCCATCAGATCGATTCATTGCAGAGAACAGCACGAACTCAATTGAATGCTAAAGCAAGATGTAATGATTCGGAACTATGTACATTCGTTGAAGAAATTGTATCGGAAAATGTAATTGGAATGAAAGTAATATCGTACAGCACATCGACCCTTTGATCTAGAGAGGTCCGTCACCGTCCTGCAAAACGTCGTTCCACCACTCGTCATGACCCTCAGACTGACACAGACTGTCCCAATCTGCTTCTGCCAATCCTTGTTCTTTGAGATCCTGTTTCCTGAAGATGCGGGGCTTCCTCTTCTGAGCATCTGATGCCGGTGCTGTGTAAACCAAGTCTTCCACTCCATTGCGACCCGGAACTCTGAGCAGCGGCTCCAGGGCCTCTCGTGGTTTTGAGTGCAGCTCTAATAAACTTCGGAGATAAGGAAAGAACCAGTTGTTCTTCCACCAATCGCGCAGTCTCTGGCCTTTTAAGCCATTACGATGGGCATTATGGTGTACCACAACTGGCACTGAAGTACTCCAGAAATCGGTGTAAAGTGGAAGATCTTGCCATCCCATATTCTTGTCAATGGCAGTCTCTTGGATAGGACTGCGTAACCCAAGCATGTCTCCTGGGATGCCAGCTACCCTTGGTGGATCAATGCCTCTATCGGCCGCGGCTTGTCGGAGTCCAGGACCATCTGACGGCGCAATGTATAGCCCATCATCTTCTTCGAAAACGGTAGGGATGAAAAGGTCTTGGATATAGTCTAGACCGACACTGAAGTCATTTTGCTGAAGTTCCTGAGCAGCCTTGTCAGGCTGCTCAGCTTGGAGTTTCACCCATTCATCGTGGTTTTGTCGTTTAGAAGTCCGCCAAATCTCTTGCTCGCCGAAGATCTCCGCAAAAATACCTTGGTCGCTGAATATACCTTCACCGGCAGACTGTTTTTCATCGACTTTCTCTTGAGCACGACTGAACATACGCTTCATATCTCCGACGGGGCCCATAAGACTGCCGCTGTTGACATACCGTGGGCGGAGGTCATGCATTTGCTTGGGATCTTCGTCCGTATGGGGCCCGTACATGTCCTCCCGTGCACTAGACTCGGGAACATCGTCGCAGTGGGGGTCAGAGCCAAGACTAGCATCGGGCCAGCATTTCTTCTGGGTCGAGATGATGATAGTCTGCCGCGGTATGAGATTGTTTCCTGAGTTTGACGAGAACCAAGAAGGGCTTCCTATCCACTCTTTTCGAATGCGTTCGTCTGCAGCGTAATTCTGCGCCATATATCGTCGAATGAGGACGGATGGCGGCAGCTGAAACCAGACATCGTAGGCGTCGACGAGGAGAACGAGGTCATCTGGTCCAAGGCGTTCATCGTCTGGGGCTTCTTCAGAAGTGATTGAATCAAGAAACTCGAGGGTGCCATCGATCTTGCCAAGATGAGAGCCTCCGAACCAGCCAGGAGACTTTTGAAAGTCGCGGCCCCAGTTCACAATGACCGAGCTGGGATAGCCGGATGCAATACCCGACATGAGCATCTTGCATAATCCTGGAGATGGACCGTCGGCCGGCACGATGATTCTGAGACGTCGCTGACCACCTTTCTCCACAGACGGCAACGATGACAGTGCGTCTCTGGACGAATCGGGGATGTAATGTGTGATATCTGTGTGACTCTGTATGTGTCAGGGCTTGTGCTGTCACCTGGCGAGGCAGAGGGATACTAACAACGGCAAATAGTAGTCCAGAGAAAAGGATGGCAGGAACAATAAGCTTTGTCAAAGCCTTAGGGGACGTTCTATGGAGTCTATGTGAGGAGCTTTGCTTATCATATGACCTGGGGGACCGTAATGCCTCAGCATCAATCTCGGCGTTGAGCCTTCTGTAGGTCTGGTTGCGCGGCGTCCTCGTCCACGCTATGATGCCAGATGCTACATCCTTGAGGACCGACATTTCGGGATACTTGCTGAGTAAAGAATGTTAGGAATGATCGAAAGTCCAGGCAAGTGTAAAGAGAGTGTGTAAGAAGTCCGAGCCAATAATAACGCAACTGGACTAAACGCTTGATGGGGAGAAATGAAGAAGAGGGGCCTCTTTATCGAACCAGTCAACCCGGGTTGCGATCAGTCTGATATAACATTGATACGGTACGCATGCAAGACATCAGGCAAAGTGAAATTTATCTCATTCACAGATACTCCTTGCTGAATTGCTTGCTCCCTAGGAAGCTGAGGTGACGTGGCGTTTGCCCTGCGATTAGGCTTAAAACAAGTCAAGCCGAGGCGGCAAGAAGCCGAAATTGTGTGGCTGATCCGCCTCCTCATAGGAGAAAATCGTGTGCCAAGGGGCTCTGGCTCGCCTTGGAAAGACTTTTTGTATGATATTGAAGAAATGATGGGCCGTCGTCGATAAGGCACGCCGCACATTGACCGGAAGAGGCCCTTACACCCCGACCTTGGGATGCCGTGGCGGCTGACGGCAGCCCGCAACTTGGCAGAGACACTTGGCTTTTGGGTTATCTAAGAGATTAAGACGGCTTGGTCAACTTGTTTTTCATGCTATCTTGATGACTGTTGCAAATTATGCAGTAATACATGATCATAAAATGCATTGTCTAATAGAAAGCTACTGAGGGCTTTACGTCGCAAGTTTCGCAAGAAGCGCAACTCGAGGGCAAAATGCGAATATGTACTGATTAGAAGTCAACTGAGGTTCAACATCAGGCTCGTACCCGGGCACACACTTAAGAAAGTCTGCGGCGCGGGACGTATATAAAATAACAGCCACATCTTGGCCTCAATTCCCATCTAAGATTCCGGACCCTTGCCTGATGGAACGCCGGTAGACTAGCTCAGCTCAAGTCCCTGATGGTTGTGCAACAGTGTCTCGGCATCTCTCGGGCACCTTTCATTTTCCGAAGCGAGCACGTATAGCTCCGGATAATTCCCATCGTTCAATGTGGTAAACTCGTGCAGCATGGGTCTGCTCCAGTCTGCTGAGCGAAATTTACCAATCTCAAGACCAGTTGGCCGTCGGGTCATTACCAGCCTGGCCTTGACCGAACCCAAAACCGTACGTCTCCGGTTGTAAAGGTTGAGATCCGAGTGGGCTACCAGGCTTGCCACTCTCAAAGGGAGTACCAAGAAGTTGCGCAAGCCTCATTGTGAGATTCTGGTCTCGGTTGGGCAAGTTCCCCATCAGTCCTTGGACGAGATACATCGGATGTGTTGCCGTGCCGAGCAAAGATTGCAAAACCTGAGTATCAAAAGAAAAGAAACGTTAGTCTGTGGTCGTGGCTTCAAAGCCCGCAATTCAGATCATGTCTCACCTGTGCATCTTCACCGAGACTAAAACCCGGTATGAGTGGCACACCACCGCCGTTGTTGCCGACCAAATTCTGGGTGCGCATTATATTCTGGGCATCATCGACGGCATATTGCGCTGTCCGTTGCATCATAGCGCACGCCGTCAAGACACGCTTCAAGTCGCAACCTTCAGATTTTTCGAACTTTTGAAGGAAATGGGCGAAATTTCTTGTTGCTGCTAAGTCCCCTCGAGCACGAGCAGAGCCTGGAGTCTCGAGCACATCCGTCAAAAGAGTAATGCTTGCGCAAAGGGGGTAACACAAGATTCGCCTGCAGATGTGAGTCGAGTGTCTCAGACCAAGGGTGACAGCTTCGTGCGCGGAGACTTACCATAGGTCTGCATATTGCGGCGTTGAAATGGTCCTAAATAATCCCAAGGTCGCGTGCGCCGCCATGCGGCATCGCTTCTGCGAAAAGGACAGCTGAATGTAGGGCATTTCGAAACCAGCGGGCGTTCCCATGAGGACAGCTACAGTCGAGTATTGGTCATGCCGTCTAGCCGCCCAGTGGACCATCATTGTGCACCTATAGAATGCCAACTGCAGGTTGAGGATATCTGGTGCGATGTCTGACCCCAATGCAGGGGCTTCATATGATGGCTGGAGGTTTGCGGGCATACTGGATCTCCACTCTTCAAGGAGAGCATCTAAATCGATGATGGCCTTAACCAGATCGGCGTCGGTAAGGCGGAGTCCTTTCGCCGTGTACAATCGTCTTCGGATTGAAGACTCTACCATCGCAAGCTTCGCTCTGAGGTTCAATATGTCAACACCTTCTCCCCAACCGCTTGGCAGTTCAGTCTCAATGTCGTCATCGTCTTGTATCGAATCCAGGCCATGGTTGAGACCCGTTTCTTTATCCAGTATGTAGGCCGCCCAGAACACCCGACTCCGTGCTTCAACATCCTGAGCACACATGGACATCATTGTACAAGGCTGCCGATGTAGCCCGATGTTTTGAGACAGTCTCACTGCCGCAGAAGATAGCAGAGTCGCAGTTCTGGTGCATGTAGTTCCTTGCATGAAAACCGCCATGGCGACAATGGCCTGTACAGAGAGCAAGTCGCCACCCTTCACCATCAGCTCTGTCAGGACAGAAAATGCATTTTTGAAGAAAGGCCAGGCAAGTTGACAAACTTCTTGGAACGCGCTGTTGATGGTTTTCCACCGCGTCCCTACAGAGATGACGGCGTTCATGTATGCCCATCCCGACGTACTATTGAAAGTGTCATCCGCTTCCGGTAATGTTTCGAAATGACGCACGAAGTAATGAAAGTTCAAAAGCGGGTAATTGCTGATGACGTCGTCGTAGAGAGGCATCAAAATAGTGATGGCTTCCTCCCTTTCGAGTCGAGGAGTGAAGACTTGTCTGTTGAATGTAGAGCAGTAAGAGGCGGAATTGACCTCTCTCATACGGCTTGCAATTACGGCAAAAACTGGCATCTTCCCCGAAAGTTGTGACGGCGGTTCGGGGATCTCTCGAGGCTGAGGGACGGGTGTCTGACTGCTTCTTGAATTAGGCGCCGACAATACCGCTTCATCACCCATGGGGTGATCTGACGGAACATGACTGGCTGCAGCTTGCGGCGCATCAAGTCGGTGGTTCGTTATCGGGACTGTGCTGTTTGGTATGGCCGGGCCTGCAAACACGGAGACGGAGGCGGCATCAGTTTCTGACGGCGATATTCTTGTCGGCGGTGCTCCTGGTCTTGGAAGCCCAGCTTGATTGAGCACGGCTTCCATTTTGGATAGTCGTTCCTCTAAAGCTTGGATGTACATTTTGCTTAATATTCAAGTCAATTTCAATATTCAATTGAGAAAGGCAAGAGTCATGTAAGTGTGCAGGCTACGAGATGATCGTACCTTCGACCAGGTCCACGGCGCCTCTGTACTTGCTGGTACACGCACTCCTGACTGCGATTGACGCAAGGTGTACATGATGGAGTCCTTCCATCGCATTTGATCTTCTTCGATTGGCATCGGAGACAGGCCTTTGTTTCCACGTGTAAGTGTCTGTCGTTGAACGTCCTTACTTCTCAGGGTCTCACAAACCTTCGCAATGCGAGAAGCTTTGTCTTGGGTCCGTCCGCTCTGGACGGACTCAGTATCCATAGCGTCCATGGCAAAGCATGTATGTTGGTGTGCCACGCCGGTGCGCGGGGTTGTGGGGATACCGGACCGCCAACACCCCGGACGGTTCAGTTGAGAATCGGACGGCTGTTTCGGGAATGAGTCCGGACTGAGCGACCCACTCGGCCAGGCGGCGCGTTACGATATGCTAATGACACCTCGGCTCCGAATAGCAGCCGGCAGTCCGCAAAAGAGAAGTAGATTGAGAATCCGACTAAGGCTCCAGGATCGAATCGGACAAAATGCAGGAAAACTTTCTCAGTAGATGAGAGAGGAAGAGGAAGTAGTTTCATGATTGGCCCGGTCACGTAATTTCCGGAAGTAAAATGCATCCGTGCTAAAGGGTTAGGTAAGGAGGCTGCTCAGGTCCGACTCAGTTAAACCGCCGCAAAGGGAACTTTCCGCAAGTAATCTATGCCGTATTATGGGGACACAACCGCTTTGGGCACTCTGGAGTCTGCACACTAGACTTATGGATCCTTCAATGGCTCCACGGAAGCAAATTGTTACCGAGATATCTGGATGGGATTCAGTACGGGGTACGAAGTACGAATATTTAATTCCACCACGTCCACGATAGAGTTTTGCTATCCGGGCAGTACTGTTTAGCTATCCGGGCAGTAATCCGCTTTTTAAGCTAATTAGAGCCTATTATCTAAACTCTAAACTTTTTTACTTTACTATACTTACTTACGGGCTACTTAGTATATATACGCTATAGTTACGTAAGGTAGCCGTAATTACCCACGGTCGTAATTACTTATAGTTATAATTACTTACTTAATTACTTACTTACTTACTTACTTAATTACTTACTTAATTATCTATTTTAATAGGTAATTATAACCATGGGTAATTACGACCGTAGGTAATTACGACCGTATATACCTGCGGCTATCTTACGTAACTGCGCTAGGTAGCCCGTGGGTAGGTGCAGGGTATGGGTTTAAGGCTGTAGCCCGAGCTCTGTAGCTATAAGCCCTTATTGGTCTAAAAAGTAGATTACTGCCCGAATAGCTAAATAGTACTGCCCGGATAGCAAAACTCCCACGATAAGTTAACAACTGTGTCGATTGAATCCGCCTTTACGAATACAAAGTCCGAAAACCTTGTTTGCTTCCGCCGCCAGGATAATGAGGGGATATGGATAGGGATGCACCACTACAAACTCCGCTAACTACTAGCGGGGTATCGATGGGACTGCAATTGTGTGCTCGTAGAATAAATGATGGACCTCTATAAGAGCCAGTGCCACCACGGCCATGGTTATTATCGTAGAGCTATCAATTAGACAGCAACTCTACCTTTACTCACTCGCATGATTACTGTGAAAACTTTCATCTAGTCTTGTGTTCCGAAAGCGCCACACGCAAAATGGCAGTCATTGCAGTTGCCGGAGGCACCGGAAACGTGGGCCGAACTTTGGTCGAGGCAATCGTGGCCACTGGCAAGCATGAGGTCAAAATTCTCGCAAGAAAGGTAGGCCACAGTGCTAAGGGATAGTCGTTCTACTAGAATTGGTACTGATTTATTTCATTAGGCAAACCCCGAGTTGGAAAAGAAACTCGGAGCTTCGATCGTCGTAGTTGACTACGCCGATGTAGGAACTACTACCAAGATTTTGGAGGAGCACAATGTCCATACGGTCATTTCAGCTATCAACATGATGCCGCCACCAGGAGAGACTCCCCTTGAGTTTGAGCTAATCCGCGCCGCCGACGCATCAGCATCGACCAAGAGAATCATTTCTAGCGGATGGGGCGTCCCTCACAACGAGAGGTTAGTTTAGATCGAACGCGGATGATATCCAGAGTTTCAGAATTGCACCCTGATACTAACTATCAATGAAGTCAAGGCAGCCAACTGGGTTCTGTGCCCAACAAACTTCGCGCCGCCGCTCTCTTAAAAGAGACCAAGGATCTCGAGTACACCGTTGTCCACAACGGCTTCTTCTATCACGTAATCCACATCTTACGAAGTGCCCGTCACGTGCTAAATTACGTGTCTATCTTAGATACTATATATATAGACCTTTTCTTTTTATTTATTTCTACTTAAATAGTTAAGCTATTTTTATTATACTCTATATACCTATTATTACGTATTATAACTCGTAATAATTATAAACCTAGCTCTTAATTAAGACCTTATACTATAATAACGTACTTATTAATACGATTCTTATAATCTTTTTAAAATAACTAATATACTTATACTTATTTTAGCTTAAGCTAAGTTAATTAGCTATAATAATTAAATTAAATAGTTTAACGCTTTTTATATTATAAATAAGGGTATAGGGGTTTAGAAGTATATTAACCTAAATACTCTAAACTTTAACGTACTCCTCGACCTTTTTATAATACTTATTTTACTCTCTAAATTCAGATAATTAGTCTTAACCCGTAATAAAAAAGAGCTACGAGCTTATTAAATATATTATAAAGTATTTAAGTACGACTAAAGAAACTAAGAAATCCTTTATTAAGAGCTTCTAAACCTAACTCTTAGTATAACCCCTTTAACCTCCTTAAATATAAGTAACTTATAGAACTAAACTAGGTTTTTTTTTATAAAACTAGCTTTATTACTTATTTTATATAACTAAGTCTATTCTTATATTATATTTATAAAAAGGATTTATATACTCGAAAGTATTTAAAAATAATAAGAGCTCAATACTAAATACGAATAACTTAAGGCTTAGGAACGTAATATAGTTAATATATATATTAAACTCCTCGCTTAGTAATTAGTAAAATTAGTTAATACTACTTTTTATAAATACGTATTCTAAAAAGCTACTGAGGGTAGCTTTAAGTTTAGTATATAACGACTTATTAAATAATTAAAATAAGAACTTTAGCCCTCTAAAATAGTAGTTAGGAATGCGGTTTAAGAAGATTATTACTAAACCCTTAATAAAATAAAGACCGGACTTAACTTATAACGTTAGTATAAGGAATAATGATCTATTTATTTTTAAACTAAATCGTATAATATTCTAGAAATTAATAAAGAGATCGCTATACTTAACTTCTTAGTTATAGTTAAGTCTAGGCTTAATCCTATATAGGGCTAACGTATATACGAGACTTTTAACGAATTAATAGCTTTTAAAACGAATACTAGGACCCTCGAAGAGATTACGTATATATTTAGCCTCGTTATATAAGACGTATATACTAAATAGCCCTTAGGATAAGAAAGGGTTTATTTTATTTTTATAGGACGTTCTAATATAGCTAACAATATAAATAATAAAGATAATATTATATACCCTTATAATTATATATATCCGTAGAAGCTAACGGCTTATTAAAAATTAAAATAGGTATTTATAAGCCGAAATATTAATGAGTTATTAATATAAATACTAAAGGGCTAAGTAGAAGAGGTCCTTATTATTATTAAATTAAGTAAGTAGAAATTATTTTATAATAAGCTTAAGAAAGTTAAATAGTTAAAAAACGATAGAACCCCTAAGAAACCCGGTTTTTTAAAAAGATCTTCTAACTAACTTAAAACGAGCTTATTAATAAATACTAACGAGGGCTACGTAGTCGCTATACTTATAAAAAGTTAGGATTTAAAAATAAACGCAATCTTTAGTACCCCTATAAATGGTACTTATTTTCTATTTTAAAGTACGGTAATAGATAGTTATAAAGTAATATATTTAATTAATAATAAGAGCCTCTTTGAACCCGAGAGTTATATATTTTTTAGTAATAATAACTACGTCGAATTAAGGACTATTATACTACTTATTATTATATATAGTACTTATATTATAAAGGGCGTTTTAAACGGCCCTAAGGGAAAGGGAACTTACGACTTAAAGCTTTAAAACGTCGCTTATATTAAGGGATTTTATATTAATATAGTTTTAAAAACTTTACTAAATAAAAGCGTACTTTAGTACTATAATCTAGATTATATATTATAATAGGGAACGCTTTAAAAAAGTATTATTAAAAAGTAGCTTATTTAAAAAAATAACCTAGTCTTTTTTAAATATAAGCCTTTTTAATTTTACTTTTTTTTTATAATCCTTAAGCGTATCTTATAGAGCCTAGCTAGTATAATACTACTAGTTAGCTAAAGAAAATTCCGTTGCTCGTATTAACGTACTTATAAGAGGTCTAATAGTACGCTCTTATAGTACCTTAGAATAGGTTATTTTAGACCTAATACTCCTTATTAACTATTATATAAAACTTATAGCGTACGTATTAAACCTTTATTATAAGTTAAGTATAAAGTATATATATTATCTAAGGCTAAGTTAATAATTTTAAAAAGACTACCCTTAAAAAGAGCCTTATAGTTATAATATTATATATATTAAGATTTATTTTATTTCGAGCTATTTTTTAGTAAATAATAGTATATACTTATAGTTTTTAACGAATATACTAAGTAGCTTAGGGGGTTCTTTTTAAGGACTAAAATAGAAGAGGAAGTACTTTTTATACTATAAAGCCTCGAGGTAGCGATCTATTATTAAAAAGGGATTCTAATTTACTTTTTTAAAAATAATAATAAGATAGCCCTTTTAATTATTAATATTAGACGTATATATAAAATATAATATAGCGAACTAAGAATTAAAATAAAGCTTTTACTTCTATATATAAAAGAACCCGTAAGTAACGTAAAAAGAGTAGGTTAATTAGTAATTACTAAAGCTTATAAAATATACCTTATTATAAACCTCCTTGCGAATTTATAAGATAAAATAGTATTAGTAATAATCTTTATTTATAATATTACCTTATAGGAGGTTAATAATAAAGATTTGCCTATTATAATAGAAATTAACTAGTAAAAGCGGTATTAATACTAGTAATAAATAAGTTACTAAGTACGTAATTCTAAACTAGTAACCTCGTATTTTAGTAGTCTCTATATATATAGCTACTATATATACCCTTTTTATAAGGATCGTAAGAGGGGTATATATTAAAAAGAGTTTAAAGTACTTCTTTATAAGTATATAAAATCCCTTTAGGGTCCGGTCCGCCTTATTAGGGGCTATCTTCGCCTTCACGAGCAAGCTAGTCTATTAGGGTTAATATCGAGTGTTTTTATTACGTACTTTAATAAAACTTTATAACTAACTATAGCCGGCCGTAGCCGTTACTAACTATTAATACTAATTAAACTTAAAATATTAATAACCCCGCTATTATAGTATATTAATCGCCTTTTTAATAACTAAATACTACCCTTTACTTTCTCCCCTTATCTTATTTAATAATAACCTCTCTTTATTAATATTCTTATTTAATATGCTTATTTACGCTCTTTTTAAGCTCTTAATTATATTATTAAGTCTAGGCTTATTTATATTACTTTATTATATTAAAAAGGTGTTAATAAGAGTAACGCTTATTATAATATATTTATCTATTTTTTATAAGTCGATATTACGGATATAATATTTATTAAAGTAGTCTCTCTATAGCTCGGGGTCCTCTAGTATAATACTTATAAGATCGAACTTCTGGCTATTAAAAAAGCCCTAAGGGTCGACGAGCTATTAGTAACGTCTTAGTATTTTAATAAAGTATACTTAAAGTAAATAGTTAAATAGTAATAGTAATAGTAATAGTATAATAGTAATAGCGTAATAATAATAAATAGTAAGGGAAGTAGCGTTTTTAATTTTAATAAAAGTAACGAAGTAACGAATATATATATATACGAGTTAAAGTTAAAAACATTAGTAAGGTTAGTATTATTCTTAATAATAGTAACGAGGGTATCTCTAATACTATACTATTATAAGCTACTATTACTTAGAAAGGTAGTAAAAAGGTATAGGGTATAAAGGACTTTCGCAGTACGGTACTTAAGAAGAACTATTAATACTTATAAAAATAATATAAGATACCTCCTTCGATCGGGTTAATACGGCCTTAATTAACGGAGTTATAACTAAGGAAAAAGGATAGTATTAACCGGATCGGAAGGGTAAAGTTCTTAATCGTTTTATATTATCGTATTAAAAAATAAATTATTAAAAAAGCTCTAGTTCGATTTTAAAAAGGTATATATATAATTAAAATTAAAATCCGTATTACTAGGCTCCTCTCCTTAATTAGGGGCCCTTTTCTTTATATTTTTTTTTAATTAGTTCTCTTATAAGTCCTTATACTTAATTAGTTTAAAAAAAAAGAAATACTAGGACTAATTACCCTACTCTATTCTAATCGTTCCTTAATTTCTTCTTCCCTAATCCTTTATAAAAAGAAATTACTTTAGATTAATCCTAGTTATTATATATAATTAATCGTATTAAGCTTTTTATTTACTTTTTTTTTATAATTACTATTTTCGCTTCTTTTACTTTTATTATTTTTTTTATTAATTTTATTTAGTTCTTATCCTAATCTTTTTTAATAATCTCCCGATCCTAACCTTTACTAGCCTAATTCTTTCTAAATTTCTTTATTAATAGTAATATTTAAAGAGTATAGGCTAGAGTTATATATATAGCTTTTATAATTAGGTTATTATATTAATTAACTTATTATTCCCTTATACTCTTATTAATATTAATTTTATTTATATATATATTACGATATTATAAGAGATCTTAATAAAACTTAGCTAGCTCTCGACGTTAATATTCGCTATTTTTTTATATAGCCTAATTATACTTAAAAAGCGTATACTTAATAACTTCTTATTTTAATTAAACCCTTAGTATTTTAATTAGAGTTTTTATAATAGGACTATCCCTACCCCTAATTAGAGTATTTAAAAGATTACTTTTTTAATTATTTAAACTAGCTTTATTAAAAGCCGGGCTAAGGTATAATAACAACTTAAGTAATAATATATTTAATAAAAACTTTATAACTCTATAAGTCCTAGGAGTATTAATTAAATATATAAGTTAATTACTAATAATAGCGTTTAAATACTAATTAATAACCTTTATTAATTTAATCGCTCGTAGAGTCCGATTAGGGTTATTATTTATTATAAATCCTCGGGTACTTTTTAGTATTTTTAAAAATTAAAATAGTAAAAATAACTTTTTAAAAATAATAAGTTCTTACTTAAGGTTTTTAACTATTCTATACGTTTTTTTAAAATACATAAGATTAATAAAAGTATAATAATTATAATCGCGGGAGTTATAAATTCTTAGATCTTAGTTAATAAACCTAAGGTTAGGTAGGTAAGAACTAGATTTTTAAAAAGTTAGTACTTTAGGGGTATTAGTTATAGTATAATTAGAGTTATTTAAGTTAGTATAAAGCCTATTTTTAAAATCCTAATCGTCTATTACTTTGTTAAAGGACCTTTTTAAAAGAGGTTTTATTATATTAAAAAAGTAATAACTATTATATTAAAACTTATAACTAATTTACTAAATCTAAGCTATGCGGAGTTTATTATTAAATAATCTAAAGTATTTATAAATTATTTAATACGTATTATAAGTTAAGTTAAACTAATTATATTAGACCGTATTATAAAACTATTTAAGTATATATAGACTATATTCCTATTTACTTAGTTATTATACTATAGGGATTATATAAGCGCTTATATTAATTAATTATTAAATATAAAGAGGTATATCGATTTAGCTATAAAAAGTCTTTAGTACTTAGATATTATTAATAAATATCCTCTCTAAACGCTTAAGAGCCTATTTTAAATTATATTAATAAATTATATTATTTTACTAATTAATAATTATTTTTATAAAATAGCCTAGATTATTAATATAAAAAGGGAAGATTACTAAGTATACTAAAGTCCTAATTTTTTATATAATTTCTTAAGTTTAAGGGATTAGAGTAAGGGTTTTATTTAGTTTAAAAGTACTTTTTTATCCCTCTTTAATTATAACTATATTATATATTAAAATAAAGTCCCGTATTATAACTTTTATTATAGATCCGATCTCGTATTTTCAAATCTAATTTTTATATAATAAGTATCCTTAAAGGTTATAATAATTAGTTAAGATCTCTATTACTTTATAATAAGTCTAACCTATTTAAGTCTTCTAGTCTTTTAGACTTTTAAAAACCTCGGGGCGCTAATTAAAAAAGGGAAGTACGTCCCCTATACTAAGCTAATTAAAAAAGTCGATTTTATAAAGAGTTAGGATTATTTAAAGGAAACTAGTTTATTTAAGTACTAGGTTTAGGTAATAATTAGTATACGTTTTATATTAATAGTTCGTATTAAAATTAATAAACTAAGAATCCTTAGTATTTATTATAGTCCTAGGGTTAGTCTTATTAAAAGTAATATATCTATTTAGATTTTATTCTTTTAGTTAGTATTTAGTATCGTTTTTAAGGTTCTTTATTATAATCGGGCCCTAAATTCGTACTATATCCTTTTTATTATTTAGTTTAAAAAGGGAAATAAGAAGTAAAGAAGCTATTATAAATCGCTAAATTAGTATTTATATAATAAATTAAAAAGTAAAAATTAAAAAAAGTTTAATTAGTAATAGTTATAAAGAAATAATTAAGAAAGGAAAAAAGAAAAGTTAAGTAACTAAGTAAAAAGCTACCCTTTTATACTAATCGTAAGGGCGGCCTTTACTAATTAAAAAGGAAGGCGCTATATTATAAATAATAAAAAAGCCCATATCCTATAATTTACTCCTTCTTTTTTTTATATAATAACTATAATTTAGCGCTAATTAGCTAAGAGGCCTATAGTACTTTCTTTTTTAATACCCCGGATCTAGGGGGAAGGTATATAGAGGCCCTTCTCTAATTCCTTTATTACTTTTTATTTCTTTTCTTAAATAATAACTTCTTAATCGTAATTATCCTTTTTTACTTAGTCTCTTTTCTTTTTAATAATATAATCTACTTACTTATTATATTTAATACTTTAGCTACTAATAATACGTATTAAATTATTAAAATTACTTATTATAACGTCCGGCCTTAGTAATATTCTTCCTCCGCTCTTAAAAAAGTCTATTTTTAAAAAACTTAGGGCTATAAGTTTTAAAAAGTTAATAAAAAATAAACTATAATAAGCGCTACCCTATTTAATCTTTTTAATCCTTATTTTAATTTAATATTACTCTTTTTTAGATCTTTAAAACTACTAGTTAGTTAACTTTTTTTAAATTAGCTAGAGAGTTTTATATTAAATTCTATATTATAAATCCTTAGGTTAATAAGTATACTAAAAAAGAAATAGCTTAGAAGTTTTAATAATTAATTACGAATTAAAACGTCGTTAAGAAGTACGTTTATAATCCGGGTATTATAAGTAAATTATTTTTATAGAGCCGTTAGGTTTTTATTAATTATAATTATATTAATTACTTCGGCTTTTTATTTTAATAATTAAGTAAACGAACCCCTATTATTAATTCTTTACTTATTTAGGCTTATAGTATTTAGAATATTATATTTTATAACTATTATACGTAATCTTTTTAAAAATATATTAGTTTTAATACTAAGGAGCTAGTTAAAAAAATAGTCCCCTACTTTAAGTACGTTTCTTTTTTAGATTATTTTAATAATTAATATAATAATTATATATATTTTAAAAATAAGAAATACTATTTTAAAAAGAGTAACGACTAGTAGGCTATTTATTAATTTAGAGCTAATTTTAAATAAGGCTATTATTATTATTATATAATAAGTAGTAATAAAGTAGTATCTCTAATCCTAATTAATATTAAAAAAGTTAAAACTTTAGTCTATATAATCTCTAATTAGATCGATATTACTAAAACTAAGGAGGATAAGTACAATTCCGTTTTTAAGAACGCCCCTCTTATATACCTTATTAAAAACTATATATTTATAACTTATAAAAGTTATTAATATATTAAAATAAAATAAGTAGAATAAGAGATTATATAGGCTAAGTTAAATACTAAACGGGCTTAATTAAATAGGGAACTGGGCTTAAATATTTAAAAAGAGGGGTAAGGTTTCTTAATACGATTATATAATTAATAAGTAAGGTCGTCGGGTTTTTAATTATAATAACTAAAAAATAATTCCTCTCCTCTTATTATCCTCTTATATTTTTATTTTAGATTTAAATAAAAAAATAACTAAAAAATTAATAAGATTTAATACTATTTTTATAAAATAATATTTAATAAATAAAAAAAACTCGTAACTTATACTAAGGATTAGTAATAATAAAGGGTAATCTAGCCCTCTCGAGAGGCCCTTATTTACGATCGGGTTTACTTAGTAACTAGTTAAGTATCCTCGTCCTTAAAATTTATTATATTATTATTATAATTAAAAAATAGAATTATAATATTAATTATATTATTTTATAAGGATAAAAGGTTAGTTAAGTTAAAAATAAAGTTTTTATAAAAATTAGACTCGTTAAGTAATAGGTAGAAGCCTTTTAGAGACTTTAAGAACTTCTTAAGTTAATTATTAATATAAGTAGCCCTTATAATTAGTTTATTAATAAATATTTTTAGTTAATATAACGATCCGTTCGGAGTAGCTAAGTAAATATAAAAAGGTCCTTATTAATAATAATCGAGTTTTTTAAAAATTAATATATCGTTCTTTTATTAAATATTAAAAATAAGAACTAGATTACTAGTTTATAACTTTATTAATTAGAGGGTATATAAGGAGTTAAACTAGTTATAGGTTTAGACTTAGTATTAAGTAACTTTATTAACTATAGTTTCTTAGTCGTTTATTAAAAAAATAAAAGCTCGTAATTAGGCTTAGACTTCTTAATCTATTATATATATATTTTCTTAATTAAGTACTCTCTAAGTCGCCGTTCTTTTTTTAATTAGAGTTATTATATAATAACTATAAATAAAATAGAATAGTATATAACTTAATAATATTTTAATAATTATCCTATTTATAAAAAGGGCTATAGTTAGTATTAGTTTAATATTTTTTTTTTTTAATTTAACTAAATATAAAGTATATACGTAATAAGTTAGTAACCTTTTTTAAAGAGCCCGTTAGTACGAGGGTTATAAGCCGATATAACCTTTTACTAAGTACCGTATTATTAATTAAGCTACGTTATAGCGCCTATATTTTCTCGTCCCCTATTAATAATTAGAGTACTATAGATCTTATAATAATAAATAATATTTTCTTAAATAAACTTCGTAATATTTTTTAATATAGCGTTCGTTATAATCCGTACTTCTAAGTATTTTATAAACTTATAACGCGCTTTAATAACCTTTTATTTACTTATATACTAAATATCTAAATAAACTTTAAAAAAAGGTTTATAAATCGGAACTATAAATATATAAAGGTTATTAAAGCGTTATAATCTAGTTTTTTAATAAGCCTTATAAGTCGTAATTAGCTCCTAAGTCTAAGCGTATATTCTTAGTTAATAATATTATTTTATAAAATAAAAATATATAGCCTCTCGTCCCCTATACCTAGACTTATTATATACTTTGCTAATTAGGTTTACTTAGCGGCGCTTATTATTAATTACTTAAGTAAGTTAGGGACGAGTCTTCGTCCCTTATTAAAATAAAAGTTTATTTTATATAATAAATTATATTACTATTTATTTAAAACGTCTAAACTAATTAAAGGGTATATTAGTTAGCCTCTTTAGAGTAAAAAGGAAATAGGTAATTTACTTTAAAAGGTCCGACTATTATTCGTTCGGTACTAATATATTAGCTAGAATATTTATTTTTTATATCTAATCGATAGTAATATTACCGCGACTATATACTATAATAAAAAAGTTCTTTATAACTTATATTCATAGGACTCGTGCGTTAATAAAGTCCTTAATATCCTCGTTAAGCTCTACCTTAACTAAGTTAGATTAGCTAAGGAGTTTTTTTAAAAAGCTATTTATTATAATATTCTTTTTTTTATTAATATACTTAATTTTAAAATTAAAAAGTCTAATTTAAGAGAGCTAGCGTATTATTATTATTAATAGTAAGTTATTTATTATATTATTAATTTAAGTAATTAAAACTTAAGTATTAGTTTTTAATAAGAAGTTAATTTTAAATAGATAATTACGAAGATACTTTAGGCTTATTAAAACGCCTCGTATTTTAAGCTTTTTAAAGTTATAATTAAGCTCTAGCCCGTACTATATCCCGCTCTTATATTAAATAATAGTACGCTTATTATTAATAATTTAACTAAGCGTATTACCCTATTTTTTAATATTAGCGTCCGTTATAATAATAATCCGTCCGGCCTCGGTACTATAGTTTAGTAAAACTAAAATAAGAACTATAATAATCGCCTTTTTAAGTATTTTTATAGCCTCGATTTATAACGCTCCTTATTTAAAAAATTAGTTCTTACTAAATAGGGAGTATAACGGGGCTATTTTAAAAAGAAATTACTTAATTTAGTAATAATAAAAAGTAATAATACTAAAAAACGATCTAATTTTTAAGAAGTTTAAGTATTTTATTTATTTAAAGATTTTAAAAATTTTAGTTTAATTAGGCCGTCTCTTTTTTATATTATAAAAGTAGTTTATAATAACTATAAATAGCTAGTATTATTATAATTTTATTCCGGAGATAGTATAGCTAGCTAGCTTAATATTAACTAAGACTTAATTAATATTCTAAAAGTATTTATAAATAATTTGCTAGATCCTAGGATAGTTAATTAGGTACTCGTCGTTATAATAAAATCGCGGGCCTTTAATTACGATATTACTAATAAAAGTACTATAGTATTTTAAAATTAAGTCGTAAAGAATACGGGTTATAATTTAATAAAATTAGGCTACTGAATTTATTATTTTTATTAAGAAGGTATAGTATTTATATAGCCTAAGTAGAGTTAAGAAGGTCGTTAAATTATAGCTCTTTTTATTTAAAAAGATCTAATTATAATTAAAAAAGAAATTTAAAAAGGAAATAAGTTAATTTATAATAAATTCTTCTAAGAACTCGTTAATATTAAGTAATTACTAAGTATTTTAAAAAATAACGGCGTTAACCTTAGTTACTAAGTTAATTAGCTAAAGACCGCCGTTTTTTTTATTATTAAAAACTAAGGGTTTTAATACGTAATATAGCTTTTTTTAATAATACCCTAAGTAATACGTTCTTAGATTATTTTAAAGGTTTTTAGTAATAGAGCCTTTGGGATTAAGATACTTTTTATTTACTAAGCTTTATAAAATATAGTTTTAATTAATTATAATAGTATAATTATAAGGTTAAGATAGTCGTATTTAGAGAAGTCTTACGCTAGCGCTTTTTCTTAATTAAGGAGTATTTATTTAAAAAGATCTTATTTATAAAATAAAAGATAGTTATAATCCTTAAGAATAGTTTAGAAGCGGTCGTTCGTTAATTTAGAACCTAGTTTTATATTTAAGAACTTAAGTATAACGATATCCTTATAGGGGCCCGATTAGTTTTATAGCTTATTTTTAACCTTTTTAAGTTTTTTAAGCTTTTAATAAGGATTATTATTAAGTATTAATTTATTAGAGGGCGCGTTATTAACTAACTAGACTTTTTAATCTTTTTTCTTATATATAATATTAGTTTTTATAATATAAGGAATCTTATAAAAGACTTTTTTAGCTATTAAAAAGGTATAGGGTATAAAGGACTTTCGTAGTGCGGTGCTTAGAAAGAACTACTAATACCTATAAAAGTAATATAAAATACCTCTTTTAATTAGGTTAATACGGCCTTAATTAATAGAATTACGACTGAGAAAAGAGGGTAGTATTAACTAGATCAGAAGGGTAGAGTTCCTAATCATCTCGTATTATTATATTTAAAAATAAATTATTAAAAAAGCTTTAGTTCGATTTTAAAAAAGTATATATATAATTAAAATAAAAATCCGCGCTACTAAGCTCCTCTCCTTAATTAGGGGCCCTTTTTTATATTTTCTTTTAATTAGCTCTCTTATAAATCCCTATACTTAATTTATTTTAAAAAAAAGAAATATTAGGACTAATTACTTTACCCTATTTTAATCGTCCCCTAATTTCTTCTTCTCTAATTTTTTATAAAAAGAAATTATTTTAGATTAGTCCTAGTTATTATATATAGTTAATTATATTAAGCCTTTTACTTACCCTTTTTTTTTATAATTACCTTTTTTACCTCCTCTATTTTTATTACTTTCTTTACTAGCTTTACTTAGTTCTTATCCTAATCCTTCTTAATAATCTCTTAATCCTAACTTTTATTAACTTAATTCTTTTTAAATTTCTTTATTAATAATAGTATTTAAAGAGTATAAGCTAAAGTTATATATATAGTTTTTATAATTAGGTTATCGTACTAATTAACTTATTATTCTTTTATACTTTTATTAATATTAATTTTATTTATATATATATTATAATATTATAAAAGATTTTAATAAAACTTAGCTAGCTCTCGATATTAACGTTCACTATTCTCTTATATAGCCCGATCGTACTTAGAGAGCGTATATTTAATAACCTCTTATTTTAACTAAACCCTTAGTACTTTAATTAAAGTCTTTATAATAAGACTATCTCCGCCCCTAACTAGAGTATTTAAAAGATTACTTTTTTAGTTACTTAGACTAGTTTTATTAAGAGCCGGGCTAAGGTATAGTAGTAACTTAAGTAGTAATATATTTAATAAAAACTTTATAACTTAATAGGTCTTAAGAGTATTAATTAGGTATATAAATTAATTATTAATAATAGCGTTTAAATACTAATTAGTAGCCTTTATTAGTTTAATTATTTATAAAGTCTAATTAGGGTCGCTATTTATTATAAATCCTTAGGTACTTTTTAATATTTTTAAAAATTAAAATAATAGGGGTAACTTTTTAAGAGTAATAAGTTCTTACTTAAGACTTTTAACTATTTTATACGTTTTTTTAAAGTATATAGGGTCAATAGGAGTATAATAGTTATAATTACGGGGGTTATAGATTTTTAAATCCTAGTTAATAAACTTAAAACTAAATAAATAAGAACTAGATTTTTAAAAAATTAGCGCTTTAGGGGCGTTAGTTATAGTATAGTTAGAGTTATTTAAGTTAATATAGGGCCTATTTTTAAAGTCCTAATCGTTTATTATTTTATTAAAAGACCTTTTTAAAAGAGGTCTTATTATATTAAAAAAGTAATAACTATTATATTAAAACTTATAACTAATTTACTAAATCTAAGCCGTGCGGAGTTTATTATTAAATAATTTAAAGTATTTATAAGTTATTTAATATACGTTATAAGTTAAGTTAAGCTAACTATATCGGACCGTATTACGAAACTATTTAAGTACGTATAGACCGTATTCCTATTTACTTAGCTATTATACTATAGGGACTATATAAGTACTTACGTTAATTAGTTATTAAATATAAAGAAGTATATCGATTTAGTTATAAAAGGTTTTTAGTACTTAGATATTATTAACGAATATCCTTTTTAAATACTTAAAAGCTTACTTCGGATCGTACTAATAAACTATACTATCTTACTAGTTAATAATTATTTTTATAAAATAGCCCGGATTATTAATATAAAAAGAGAAGATTACTAAGTATACTAAAGTCCTTATTTTTTATATAGTTTCTTAAGTTTAAGGGATTAGGGTAAGGGTTTTATTTAGTTTAAAAGTACTTTTTTATTCTTTTTTAATTATAATTATATTACGTACTAGAGTAAGGTCCCGTATTATAACCTCTATTATAAATCTAATCTCGTATTTTTAAATCTAATTTTTATATAATAAGCATCTTTAAAAGTTATAGTAATTAGTTAAGATCTTTATTATCTTATAGTAGGTCTAACCTATTTAAGTTTTTTAGTTTTTTAAACCTTTAAAAGCCTCGGGGCGCTAATTAAAGAAAAGAAGTTCGTCCCTTATACTGAGCTAATTAGAAAAGTCGATTTTATAAGAGGTTAGGATTATTTAAAGAAAACTAGTTTACTTAGGTACTAAGTTTAAGTAATAATTAATATATATTTTATATTAATAGTTCGTATTAAAATTAATAAACTAAGAGTCCTTAGTATTCGTTATAATCCTAGGGTTAATCTTATTAAAAGTAATATATCTATTTAGATTTTACTTTTTTAGTTAATATTTAATATTATTTTTAAAGTTCTTTATCGTAATCGGGCCCTAAATTCGCACTATATCCTTTTTATTATTTAGTTTAAATAGGAGATAGGAGGTAAGGAAGCTATTATAAATCGCTAGGTTAGTATTTATATAGTAAATTAAAAAGTAAAAATTAGAAAAAGTTTAATTAATAGTAATTATAGGGAAGTAGTTAAAGAGGGAAGAAGGAAAAGTTAAGTAGCTAAGTAAAAAGCTACCCTTTTATACTAATTATAAGGGCGGCCTTTATTAATTAAAAAAAAAGGCGCTATATTATAAATAATAAGAAGGCCCCGATCTTATAATTTACTCCTTCCTTTCTTTATATAGTAGCTATAATTTAGTACTGATTAGCTAAGAGGCCTATAGTACTTTCTTTTTTAATACCCCGGATCTGGGGGGTATATAGAGGCCCTTTTTTAATTCCTTTATTACTTTTTATTTCTTTCCTAAAATAATAGCTTTTTAATTATAAATATCTTTTTTTTACTTAGTCTTTTTTTTTTAATAATATAATTTACTTACTTATTATATTTAATACTTCGGCTATTAGTAACACGTATTAAGTTACTAAAACTACTTATTATAATGTCTAGCCTTAGTAATATTTCTCCTCTACTCTTAAAAAGGTCTATTTTTAAAAAACTTAGGGCTATAAGTTTCGAGAGGTTAATAAAAAATAAACTATAATAAGCGCTACCCTATTTAATCTTTTTAATCCTTATTTTAATTTAACGTTATTCTTTTTTAGATTTTTAAAACTACTAGTTAGTTAACTCTTTTTAAATTAACTAAAAAGCTTTATACTAAATTCTATATCATAAATCCTTAAGTTAATAAGTATATTAAAAAAAAATAGTTTAGAAGTTTTAGTAATTAATTACGAATTAGAACGTTATTAAGAAGTACGTTTATAATCCGGGTATTATAGGCGAATTATTTTTGTAAAGCCGTCGGGTTTTTATTAGTTATAATTATACTAGTTACTTCGGCCCTCTATTTTAATAATTAAGTAAACGAACCCTTATTATTAATTCTTTACTTATTTAGGCTTATAGCGTTCGGAATACTATACTTTATAATTATTATATATAGTCTTTTTAAAAGTATATCGGTTCTAATACTAAGGAGCTAATTAAAAAAATAATCCCCTATTTTAAATACGTTTTTCTTTTAAATTACTTTAATAATTAATATAATAATTATATATATTTTAAAAATAAGAAATATTATCTTAAAAAGAGTAATAATTAGTAAGCTATTAGTTAGTCTAGAGCCGATTTTAAATAAAGCTATTATTATTATTATATAATAAATAGTAATAAAGTAGCGTCTCTAATCTTAACTAATATTAAAAAAGTTAAGATTTTAATTTATATAGTCTCTAACTAGATTAATATTATTAAGACTAAGGAGGATAAGTATAATTCTATTCTTAAGAACGCCCCTCTTATATACCTTATTAAAAATTATATATTTATAACTTATGAGGGTTATTAATATATTAAAATAAAATAAATAAAATAAGAAGTTATATAAGCTAAGCTAAATACTAAATGGGCTTAATTAAATAGGGAATTAGGCTTAGATATTTAAAAAAAGGGGTAGGGTTTTTTAATATAATTATATAATTAATAAATAAAGTCGTCGGGTTTTTAATTATAATAATTAAAAAATAATTCTTTTCTTCTTATTATCCCTTTATATCTTTATCCTAGATCTAGATAAAAAAATAACTAAAAAATTAATAAAATTCGATAATATCCTTATAAAATAATATTTAATAAATAAAAAGAACTCGTAACTTATACTAAGGATCGGTAGTAATAAAGAGTAATCTAGCTCTTTTAAGAGGCCCTTACTTATAATTAGGTTTATTTAATAATTAGTTAAGTATTTTTATTTTTAAAGTTTATTATATTATTATTATAATTAAGAAGTAGAATTATAGTATTAATTATATTATTTTATAAAAATAAAAAGTTAGTTAAGTTAGAAATAAAGTCCTTATAAAGATTAAACTCGTTAAGTAATAAGTAAAGGCTTTTTAAAAACTTTAAGAGCTTTTTAAGTTAATTATTAATATAAATAGCCCCTATAATTAGTTTATTAATAAATATTTTTAGTTAATACGACGATCTATTTAGAGTAGCTAAGTAAATATAAAAAGGTCCTTATTAATAATAATCGAGTTTTTTAAAAATTAATATATTATTCCTTTATTAAATATTAAAAATAAGAACTAGATTATTAGTTTATAACTTTACTAATTAGAAAGTATATAAGGAGTTAAACTAGTCGTAAGTTTAGGCTTAGTATTAAGTAACCTTATTAGCTATAGTTTTTTAGTCGTTTATTAAAAAAATAAAAGCTCGTAATTAAGTTTAGACTTCTTAATCTGTTATATATATATTTTCTTAATCGAGTACTTTTTAAGTCGCCGTTCTTCTTTTAATTAGAGTTATTATATAATAACTATAAATAAAATAAAACGGTATATAACTTAATAATACTCTAATAGTTATCCTATTTATAAAAAGGGCTATAGCTAGTATTAGTCTAATATTTTTCTTTTTTTAATTTAATTAAATACGAAGTATATACGTAATAAGTTAGTAACCTTTCTTAAGGAGCCCGTTAGTACGAGGGTTATAAGCTAATATAACCTTTTACTAAGTATTATATCGTTAATTAAACTATATTATAGCGCCTATATTTTCTTATCCCCTATTAATAATTAGAGTGCCGTAGATCTTATAATAATAAATAATATCTTCTTAAATAAACTTCGTAATATTTTTTAATATAGTATTTATTATAATCCGTGCTTCTAAGTATCCTATAAACTTATAACACGCTTTAATAACCTTCTATTTACTTATATACTAAATGTTTAAATAGACCTTAGAAAAAGGTTTATAAATCGGAACTATAAATATATAGGGGTCGTTAAAATATTATAATCTAGCTTTTTAATAAGCTTTATAAGTCGTAATTAGCTCCCGAGTCTAAGTATATATTCCTAGCTAGTAATATTATTTTATAAAATAAAAATATATAACTTCTCGTCCCTTATGCCCGGACTTATTATATACTTTACTAATTAGGTCTACTTAGTAACGCTTATTATTAATTACTTAAGTAAGTTAGGGATAAGTCTTCGTCCCTTATTAAAATAGAAGTTTATTTTATATAATAAATCGTATTATTATCTCTTTAAAACGTTTAAACTAATTAAAGAGTATACTAGCTAGCCTTTTTAGAGTAAGAAAAAAATAGGTAATTTATTTTAAGAGGTCCGACTATTATTTATTTAGCGCTAGTATATTAGTTAGAATATCTATTTCCTATATTTAATTAATAGTAGTATTATTACGACTATGTATTATAATAAAAAAGTTCTTTACGACTCGTGTTTATAAGACTTATATATTAATAAAGTCCTTAATATCCTCGTTAAGCTCTACCTTAACTAAGTTAGATTAGCTAGGGGGTTTTTATAAAAAGCTATCTACTATAATATTCTTTTTCCCGTTAATATACTTAATTTTAAAGTTAAAAAGTCTAATTTAAAAAAGCTAGCGTATTATTATTATTAATAATAAGTTATATATTATATTATTAATCTAAGTAATTAGGACTTAAGTATCGGTTTTTAATAAAAAGTTAATCCTAAATAAATAATTATAAAAACGCTTTAAGCTTATTAAAACGCCTCGTATTTTAAGCTTTTTAAAGTTATAATTAAGCTCTAGCCTGCGCTATATCCCGCTCTTATATTAAGTAATAATACGCTTATTATTAATAAATTAACTAAGCGTACTACCCTATTTTTTAATACTAGTGTCCGTTATAAAAATAATTCGTCCGGTCTTAGTATTATAGTTTAGTAAAACTAAAATAGGAGCTATAATAATCGCTTTTTTAAACGTTTTTATAATTTCGATTTACGGCGCTCCTTATTTAAAGGATTAGTTTTTACTAAGTAGGGAGTATAATAAGGCTATTTTTAAAAAAAATTACTTAATTTAATAGTAATAAAAAGTAATAATATTAAAAAACGATCTAACTTTTAAAACGTTCGAGTATTTTATTTATTTAAAGATTTTAAGGACTTTAGCCTAATTAAGCCGTCTCTCTTTTATACTATAAAAATAGCTTATAATAACTATAAATAGTTAGTACTATTATAACTTTACTTTAAAAATAGTATAGCTAGTTAGCTCGATATTAACTAAAACTTAATTAATATTTTAGAAGTATTTATAAACGAATTATTAAATCCTAGAATAGTTAGTTAAGTACTTATTATTATAGTAGGATCGTAGGCCTTTAATTATAATATTATTAATAAAAACGCTATAGTATTTTAGAATTAAGTCGTAGAAAATACGGGTTATAATTTAATAAAATTAGGCTACCGAATTTATTACTCTTATTAAGAGGGTATAATATTTATATAGCCTAAGTAGAGTTAAGAAAGTCGTTAAATCGTAGCTCTTTTTATTTAAAGAGATTTAATTATAATTAAAAAAGAAATCTAAGAAAGAAATAAGTTAATTTATAATAAATTCTTTTAAAAACTTATTAATATTAGGTAGTTACTAAGCGTCTTAAAAAGTAATAATATTAACCTTAGTTACTAAGTTAATTAGCTAAAGACCGCCGTCCTTTTTTATTACTAAGAACTAGAGGTTCTAATACGTAGTATAGCTTTTTTTAATAATACCTTAAGTAATACGTTCTTAGATTATTTTAAAAACTTTTAATAATAAAGCCTTTAGGATTAGGATACCCTTTACTTACTAGGCCTTATAGGGTATAGTTTTAATTAATTATAATAATATAATTATAAGGTCGAGACGGCCGTATTTAAAAAAGTCTTATACTAGCGCTTTTTCTTAATTAAAGAATATTTACTTAAAAAAATCTTATTTATAAAATAAGAAATAGTCGTAATTTTTAAAAATAGTTTAGAAGCGGTCGTTTATTAATTTAGAGCTTAGTTTTATATTTAAGAACTTAAGTATAACGATATTCCTATAGGGGCCCGATTAGTTTCGTAATTTATTTCTAACTTTTTTAAGTTTTTTTAGTTTTTAATAAGGATCGTTATTAGGTATCGATTCGTTAGAGGGCGCGTTATTAACTAGTTAAACTTTTTAATCCTTTTTTTTATATATCGTATTAGCTTTTATAGTATAGGGAATCTTATAAAAGGCTTTTTTAGCTATTTTATACTATTTTAATGCCTTTTACTTTAGTTTTATAATTTATTATTTAATATATAACTCCTCTCGTTAAGAAGTAAGTATTTTTATTAAGAAATATAAATCGTTTTAGTTAGCTAATCCGTTCGGTCTATTTCTAGCCTTATTCTAAGTAGTTATTATTACTTTTTTAATTTATATAATTTAAGACTAGATTATATAAAGCGTAACTATAGTTATAATCTAATTAGTTTAGCTTTAGTTTAAAACTATTATAATACGCTCGTTTTTTTTTAGTTTAAATTTTAAATAAGAGTTATTAAAACTAATAATATCCCCGGTTATATTATTAGTATTTAATTTTTTAATTTAAAAACTTTTTTTATATACTATTTAAGCTAGGGTAAGATATTTTTTATATTTTAAAAACCGTTCGTTTTAATTATTTTTATAAAGATCCTTAGCCTCGCGTCCTTAATATAAATTAGAATAGTAATTATTAACTTATTATATTTAAAAAATAGCTTAGTATTTTATATAAATAAAAGACCTAGTAGTAATAGATTAGAGGTCTCTTGCTCGTTTTTAATAAAAAAATAAGTAGTTATTTTAAACTTATTAATTTATATATTTATAAAATAGAAGTTATTAAAAGTTATTTAGCTAGTTAAATTATACTTAAACGTCTATATCTAAAGCTTTGTTACTATATAAGAAATACTAGCTTTTTTAACGTATTATTTCGAGAGGATATTAACTTACGCCTTAGTATTTAGGATAATAACGATTATCGAACTTTTATTATCCTAATTTATACTAAATATTTAGATTTTTAACTAGAAATAAGTATTTAAAATTATAGAAGTTAGAAACTTAAAAATCGGATTAGCGCTTTTAATTTTATTAATCTTAGTTATATAGCTCAGCTTTAAAAGGAGGTTCTAGTTATATTTATTAAAAAGATTTTTAATATTTTTTTATTATTACCTATTCTTTACTAAATTTACTAAAAACTTCGGAGCTTTTAATAAGATTTTATTAATATTAACGTATTTTTAATTATATATTAAAATTATTATTATTATAGTATATTTTAGTATAATTTTTTATAAAAAGTTTATAAAAAGCGAGATTAGGGCCTCGAGCCTCTTTTTTATTAGCTTTTTTATTTTAGCCTTAAGGTTAAAATTATAAGTCTAATTAGTAGTTATTGTTTTCTAAGTTTTATAAAAAAGAGGCTCTTAAGTTTTTTAAGTATTAGTATTAGGGGTACTAATTAGGACTTTAGTAAGCTAAGGTCTAGAGCTAAATATAGAAGTTACGTTCTTTATTATTTTAAAAGCCTCGTTACTATTATTAATTTTTATAATTTCCCTTTTTTAATTAAAAAAAAAACCGTCTTTTTTTTAAGTTATAAAAACTAGCTTAGGTTATTAATCTTATATATTTTTTTAAAGTATAACGTAGTTACTAAAGTACGGTTCTTAAGTAGTCTTCCCTTATAAATAGTATAAACGTTTATTTAGTTATAGTAGCCTAAGTTAAGTTATACTACGTAAACGTATTTAATTATACTTATAAAATTAGCTAAGAGAAGTATAAGTATAGTTTATTAAGGTAGTTCGATTTAATAATTTAAAATCTACTTAGTTAAAAGCTTAGTATTTTCCTTAGTTAATATATTTACTACGTAAGAAAAAAAAATAACGTAATTAGTAATTATATACTTTTTTTTATCTTTAATTATAATAAAGGGAATATTTTTTATAAGCTTATAACTATTACGCTTTCCGTAGTACTAAGCTCTCTAAGTTAAAATAATAAGATAAGCGTCCTTATTAAAAGTATACTAATCGTAATTTTTAATAATCCGGTAGTATAGACTCTAGTAGTACTAGTAGCGGTCTCTAGGTCCTATACTCAGGAGCTAATTAGGACGCGTAGTGCTTATATTAAATATGCGAGTAGGACCTCGAGAGTAAATACTATTTTAATAAATCTTTAGCTTATTTATTTTATTAACTAGGTTAGAATCCGTAGTATTATTAATAACTACCTAGGTAACCTAGGCCCCTATTATTAACTAGTAATATTATTAATAGTTCGGATACTAGTATTAAGTATTTTTATACGCTTATAAAATAAAAAATCATAGCGAGGTTTCGGATTAACTCTAATTATTTATAAAAAGTAAGCTATATTCTTTTTTATACGTAATTACGTTAAGAAGTCTTATTTTAAACCTCGCGTACTTTATTAATTTAATAAAGCTATTTAAAGTAACCTTAATTTCCTTTACTACTTCTTTTATAATATTAGTATAGAACTACTTATATACGGCCTTAATTAGGCTCTTATTAATTATAATATAGAGGTCTTATTATTTAGTAAGGGTAATTATATTATTAATCTTAGTAAATAGTACTTAAATAGAGTTTAAATTAGAAAATAAAATAGGTAGTCTTTTAGTAACTCTTTTAATCTACTCTTTTTTATTTAAAAAGCAGTTAGTATTTTATTTTTTATACTTTTTTAAAAAAAAATCCTTAGCTTAGGCCTAGGGTAGTCCTTTAATTACGTCCTTAACTAGAGTTTAATAATTTTTTTTAATAATATACGTAATAAGTTTATTTTTAAATCGGTCCGGGACCTTACCGATCTCGTACTAGTCCTCGAACTTTTTTAAAAAGTCTACGATATTATTATTTTTAAAAACTATAGTCCCTTTTTAATTAAAAAACGGTATTTTATAAAACCTTATATTCTTTATTAAATTAGGCTAAAAAATCGTAAAGTCCTTAGTCTAAGGCGCGGTTATTTAAATTTAAGTAGTAATAGTACTTAAGAAGGTATTAATTAAAATATTTATCTTAACCTGAGCCGTAACTAGCTTTTTTTAATTAGATTAGTAAGTAAATCCGTTATTAAGGATAGGTTTTTTATTATTAAACGACTCCGTAGTTTATAAGTTTTAATAAACTATAAAATTATTATATTTATCGTAAATATTACCGTGTAAAGTTAAATTTTCTAATAGAGGATTAACTTTATATTAACTAGTTTAATAAACGGTCTATTCGAAATAGAAAGGTTAGGTTCGTACGATTAAACATCCTAAAAAGCGCTAATAGTAGTAAAAGTAACGTATTAATTATTTATATTTATAGTCCGAGGTTATTAAAAATATAGTTTATTAATTTAGTTTATAATTTTAATAATCTTATATTAGTCTATTTATTTTAAATAGAGTTTAGAAAGAGAGGAGAGGAGCCGTTTTAATAACTAGAATATAACTATTATTTTAATTAGCGTAATTTAGGCCGTCCTTTTTAGCCCTTACTAAGTATATAACTAGAGTTTTAATCGGACTTCGTATTAAGCTTATAGTAATACTAATTAAAATTACTAATAAGTCTAGTTAAAAGCTAGTTTCTTAAGCACCCTTAGTCCGACATATCCGCACTTCTAAATAGGTTTATTATCGAATTTCTAAGCTATATTAATTAATAAAGAATAGTTTAGTTAAATAACTAGTTATATTTATTAAAGTATTTTATTAGTTCTAATCCTAACTCGTCGTTCGTTTTATTATATTATTATAGCGTCCGTATTTAGGCCCGATTTAGTCCTAAGTATTTACATATTTCTCTACTTATTTATTTTATTTACTTATTAGGGTTTATTATATCCCCCTCTTATTAAATAAAAAGCCCTTTTTTATACGTCTTCGTTTTTATATTTTAATTATCTAGTTTTTCTTTTAATTAGAATTTTATTACTCGTATTTATTTTAATTATTACGCTACTTTCTTTTATTTATTTATTTAAATTATTTTTACTTAAGTCGGGCTTTCTTTTACTTATTCTCTTATTTAAAAAGAGAAGGGATTTTTAGAAAGGGAGATTATTAAAAAGGTATAGGGTATAAAGGATTTTCGTAGTGCGGTATTTAGGAAGAACTACTAATACTTATAAAAATAATATAAAATACCTCTTTCGATCGGGTTAATACGGCCTTAATTAATAGAATTATAACTAAGAAAAGAGGGTAATATTAACTAGATTAAAAAGGTAAAGTTCTTAATTATTTTATATTATTATATTTAAAAATAAATTATTAAAAAAGCTCTAGTTTAATTTTAAAAAAGTATATATATAATTAAAATAAAAATCCGTATTACTAAGCTCCTCTCCTTAATCGGGGGCCCTTTTTTTTATATTTTTTTTTAATTAGCTCTCTTATAAGTCCTTATACTCAATCTACTTTAAAAAAAAGAAATACTAAGACTAATCGCCCCACCCTATTCCACTATTTTATATTATTTTAATACCTTTTACTTTAGTTTCGTAATTTATTATTTAATATATAACTCCTCTCGTTAAGAAGTAAGTATTTTTATTAAGAGACGTAAATTATCTTAATTAGCTAATCCGTTCGGTCTATCTCTAGCCTTATTCTAAGCGGTTATTATTATTTTCTTAATTTATATAATCTAAGGCTAGATTATATAAAATATAATTATAATTATAATTTAATTAGCTTAGCTTTAGTTTAAAACTACTATAATACGCTCGTCTTTTTCTAACTTAGATTTTAAATAGGGGTTATTAAAACTAATAGTATCCTTAGTTATACTACTAGTATTTAGTTTTCTAATTTAAAAACTTCTTTTATATACTACTTAAGCTAGAATAAAATATCTTTTATATTTTAAAAATCGTTCGTTCTAATTATCCTTATAAGGATCCTTAGCCTTACGTTTTCGATATAAATTAGAGTAGTAATTATTAACTTATTATATTTAAAAAATAACTTAGTATTTTATATAAATAAAAGACTTAGTAATAACGGATCGGAGGTTTTTTACTCGTCTTTAATAAAGAAATAAGTAATTATTTTAAACTTACTAATCTATATATTTATAAAATAGAAGTTATTAAAAGTTATCTAGCTAGTTAAATCGTACTTAAATATCTATATCTAAAGCTTTATTACTATATAAAAAATACTAGCTTTTTTAATATATTATTTTAAAAGAATATTAACTTATACCTTAGTATTTAAAATAGTAATAATTATTAAACCCTTATTATCCTAATTTATACTAGATATTTAGATTTCTAACTAGAAATAAGCGTTCGAGATTATAAAAGTTAAGAACTTAGAAATTAGATTAGTACTTTTAATTTTACTAATCTTAGTTATATAGCTTAGTTTTAAAAAGAGGTTCTAATTATACTCGTTAAGGAGATCCTTAATATCCTTTTATTATTACTTATTCTCTACTAAATTTACTAAGGACTTCGGAGCTTTTAATAAGATTTTATTAATATTAGAGTATTTTTAATTACGTATTAAAGTTATTATTATTATAATATATTCTAATATAATTTTTTATAAAAAGTTTATAAAAAACGAGATCGGGGCCTCGAACCTCTTTTTTATTAGCTTCCTTACCTCGGTTTTAAAATTAAAGTTATAAGTCTAATTTATAATTATCGTTTTTTAAGTTTTATAAAAAAGAGGCTCTTAGGTTCCTTAAGTACTAGTATTAGGGGTACTAATTAGGACTTTAGTAAGCTAGGGCCTAGAAATAAATATAGAGGTTACGTTTTCTACCGTTTTAAAAACCTCGTTACTATTATTAATTTCTATAATTTCCCTTTTTTAATTAAAAAAAAAACCGTTTTCTTTTTAAGTTATAAAAGCTAGTTTAGGTTATTAATCCTATATATCTTTTTAAAATATAACGTAGTTATTAAAATACGGTTCTTAAGTAGTTTTTTTTTTATAAACGGTATAAACGTCTACTTAATTATAATAACTTAAGTTAGGTCGTACTATATAAACGTATTTAACTATACTTATAAAATTAGCTAAAGGAAGTATAAGTATAGTTTATTAAAGTAATCTAATTTAATAATCTAAAATTTACTTAACTAAAAGCTTAGTATTTTCCTTAGTTAATATATTTATTATATAAAAAAAAAGGTAACGCGATTAGTAATTGCACGCTTTCTTCCGTTTTTAATTATAATAAAAAGAATATTTTTTATAAGTTTATAACTATTATACTTTTTATAATACTAAGCTTCCTAAGCTAAAATAATAAGATAAGCGTCCTTATTAAAAATATACTAATTATAATCCCTAATAATTTAGTAGTACGGACTTTAGTAATATTAATAACGGTCTCTAGGTCCTATAATTAGGGGCTAATTAAGACGTATAGTACTTATATTAAATATATAAGTAAGACCTCGAGAGTAAATACTATTTTAATAAATCTTTAACTTACTTATTTCGTTAACTAAGTTAGAATTAATAATATTATTAATAACTACTTAGGTAACCTAGGCCCCTATTATTAGCTAGTAATATTATTAGTAGTTCGGATACTAGTACTAAATATTTCTATATACTTATAAAATAAGAAATCGTAGCGAGGTTTTAAGTTAACTTTAATCGTTTATAAAAAATAAGCTATATTCTTTTTTATATATAATTACGTTAAGAAGTTCTATTTTAAACCTCGTATACTTCGTTAATTTAATAAAGCTATTTAAAATAACCCCAACTTTTTCTACTATTTTTTTTATAATATTAATATAAAACCGCTTATATACGGCCTTAATTAGGCTTTTATTAGTTATAATATAGAGGTCTTATTATTTAGTAAGGGTAATTATATTATTAATTTTAATAAATAGTACTTAAGTAGAGTTTAAGTTAGAAAACGAGATAAGTAGTCCTTTAATAACTTTTTTAATTTACTTTTTTTTATTTAAAAAGTAGTTAATATCTTATTTTCCGTACTTTTTTAAAAAGAAATCCTTAGTTTAGGCCTAGGGTAGTCCTCTAATCGCGTCCTTAACTAGAGTTTAATAATCTCTTTTTATAATATACGTAATAAGTTTATTTTTAAATCAGTCCGGGACTTTATTAATCTTATACTAATCTTTAAACTTTTTTAAAAAGTTTATAATATTATTATTTTTAAAGACTATAGTCCCTTTTTAACTAGAGAACGGTATTTTATAGAACCTTATATTTTTTATTAAATTAGGCTAAGGAATTATAAAGTCTTTAGTTTAAAATACGGTTATTTAAATCTAAGTAGTAATAGTGCCTAAGAGGGTATTAATTAAAGTATTTATCCCGACCTAAGCTATAACTAGCTTTTTTTAATTAAATTAGTAAGTAAATTTATTATTAAAAGTAAGCTTTTTATTATTAAATAACTCTATAGTCTACGGGTCTCGATAAACTATAAAAGCTAGTTTAGTAAACGGTCTATTTAAAGCGGAAGTATTAGGTTTATATAATTAAACGTCTTAAGGGGTATTAATAGTAATAAAAATAACGTATTAGTTATTTATATTTATAATCCGAGGTTATTAAAAATATAGTTCGTTAATTTTATTTATAATTTTAATAATCTTATATTAGTTTATTTATTTTAAATAGAGTTTAGAAAGAGAGGAGAAGAGCTGTCCTAATAACTAGAGCATAGTTATTATTCTAATTAGCGTAATTTAAGCCGTCTTTTTTAACCCTTATTAAATATATAACTAGAGTTTTAATTAGACTTCGTATTAAGCTTATAGTAATATTAATTAAAATTATTAATAGGTCTAGTTAAAAACTAGTTTTTTAAGCACCCTTAGTTTAATATATCCGCACTTTTAAATAGGTTTATTATTAAATCTCCGGGCTATATTAATTAATAAAAAATAGTTTAGTTAAATAACTAGTTATACTTATTAAAGTATTTTATTAGTTCTAATCCTAGCTCGTCGTTCGTTTTATTATATTATTATAACGTTCGTATTTAGGCCCGATCCGGTCTTAAGTATTTATATATTTTTCTATTTATCTATCTCGCTTACTTATTAAGGTTTATTATATCCCCTTCTTATTAAACAAGAAGCCCTTTTTTATACGTCTTTATTTTCGTATTTTAATTATTTATTTTTTTTTAAATTAAAGTCCTGCCGCTCGTATTTATTTTAATTATTATGCTACTTTTTTTTATTTATTTATTTAAATTATTTTTAATTAAGTTAGGCTTTTTTACGCTTATTCTCTTATTTAAAAAGGGAAGGGATTTTTAAAAAGGGAGATTATTAAAAAGGTATAGGGTATAAAAGACTTTTATAGTACGGTACTTAAAAAGAACTACTAATATTTATAAAAGTAATATAAAATACCTCTTTTAATTAAGTTAATACGGCCTTAATTAACGGAGTTATAACTAAAAAAAAAGGGTAGTATTAACTAGATTAAAAAAGTAAAGTTCTTAATTATTTTATATTATTATATTTAAAAATAAATTATTAAAAAGGCTCTAGTTTAATCTTAAAAAAGTATATATATAATTAAAATTAAAATCCGTATTACTAAGCTCCTTTCCTTAATCGGGGGCCCTTTTTTTTATATTTTCTTCTAATTAGCTCTCTCGTAGGTCCCTATACTTAATTAGCTTTAGAAAAAAGAAATACTAAGACTAATTGCCCTACCCTATTCTAGTAGCTAACTTAGCTAGGTACGTAATAGGCTCATAAGGTAGTAGCGTCGGGCGCTTAATATCGTTATTAATAATCCGTAGTTATAAACTTTATAAGAGGGAAAGTTAAAAAGTTAAAAAATCTAAAAAAATAGTCTAGCGAGATAGTGTGAGTATTTACTAATACCGTGTATTAATACTATATAAATAATACTAAGAACTACCCGAGCAGCCAGCAAAGGCAGAATATATAAATAAATAAGTATATAAAATACTTAGTTAAATACGTACTAAAAACGTATAACTTATATAAGATCTAAGTACCCGCGCTTAAGTAAGTATTTATTATAAAGAATATTAAGTTTAATAAAGAAGTTTTTTATAATCCCGTATACGAGAAATAAGCTATCGTAAGTAACTAAACAAATTTAGTAATCTAAGAACTATAAAAACTTTTTAATATTAATAATAAGTTAATTCGAGTACTTAGAGAAGTAGATTTAGACTTTAAAAATACTAATACTTAAGATAACTCTATAGTTAAAAATAGTATTATTATTAGATTTTTAACTATTTAGGACGCTAAGTAATTAATAAGCGTACTATAGGGTACGGTTAATAAGACTAAAAAGATTATTATAGTCTTACTATCGTTACTAACCCTTAAAATAACTCCTTTATACGAGCTCGGGGGTAGGGGTAAAAAAGGGGGTATAATAACCGGGTTATAAATAGCTCTATATAATTTACGTTCCTTCTTACGAGCGCTTATATATATTATAAAAGTTCTTAAGTTTTTAATTCTTAATAGCTCTTAATAAAACGCTAGAGTATATAGTAAACGAGGTACTAATCGTAAAAAAGTAATTTTTAATATTAAAATTAACGTTAGTAAGGAAGCCTTATAATAAACTTTTAATACTATATAAGAGTAGAGTTTATAAGAACTACTTTATTAAATACTAAGTAAAGCTCTACTAGGTCCTAGACGTTTAAACCGGACCCGTAGACCTCTATAACACTTTAATAATAGTATTTTTACGACGCTTTTATATTTAAATATAAAAAATCGTAATTATTATAACCGTTACTAAGACTGCTTTTTTTTTTATTTTTATACTTAATTAGTAAAAAGCTATAAAAAAAGTAGTACGGGATATATAATACTTTATTAAGTAGTAAAAAGAGTAGTTTATAAGACCTATTTAGAGCGCTCCGGAGGAGTTTAGAAACCCTAATTTATTAAAGTTAACTTTTAGAGCTTACTAAAGAAGTTTAGTAATATTAAATATCTCCTATAATAATTATAAAAGCTACTTAGGGATACTATAAATATAAAAATAAAAAAACTACGAGATATTAGTATATAAGAAGAAGTTAATTATGATTTTAAATAAGGGAGCTTATTTTTATTAAAGTAGGTATATATTTATAAATATAATATTAATAACGAGTTTAGCGAGGTAAAAGTACGTATATATATAAGGGGGGATATATAACTACTTAACCTCTTATAAAATACGTACGCTTTAACGCTCGCTGTAAAGGCCTTTAGGCTTATAATAGTAATAGCTACCTAATTCGACCTTAAGGTTAACTAATATAATATTATTAACGTATTCCTTAACGTGCTTATTAAGAATAAGAAACTAGTAATTATTAAACTCTTAGAAAAATATAAGGTTATTAATAAAATAAGTAAACTCTAATACGCTCTATACGGCCTTTAAAACTCGCTAATTTTATAGTTCTAAACTTTTATTTTTATACTTCGTAATATAAATATAATATATAGCTACGAAGAGATCTGTATTTACTAAATTATAAATAGGAAAGTAATATTAGTATTCTATATTAACGACTTTATTATTCTTAATTATTAAGACGATTAGAAAGTAGCTTAAAAGATTATTAATAATATAAAAGAATATATTAACTTTAAAAAGAACGGACCGATTAATTATTTCTTCAAAATACGGATTTTATAAAACCGTCCTATTTATATAGTAGTTTTTTTCTAGCTTTATAAGTATAAAAGATCGACCTTAACGGGATTACGCTTTTAAGAGAAATTACATAATATGATATACTTTTTAATTATATAATACGCGTAATATATCCTAAGTACGCGCTTAACGTAATATAGTGATTTTAATATAAAAGTTATTATTTAATTCAGAATAGGTAAGCTACCCTACTACTTACTAATAATAGGCTAAGTAATATACTTACGTAATAGCGCTAGCTAAAAAGGTTAATAATAAAAGTCAATAGTAAAGGTCGGCCGTAATAGTCGGCCGTAATAGTCGGCCGTAATAGTTAGTTATAATAATTAAAAATAGCCTTTTTTAACCACAGAGGTTTTAAATTTTAATAGTAACGTAGAGGTTTTTTTAAAAAAAAGGCTAAATAAGCTAATATTTACTACTTTTCGTACTAGAGCTCGTAAAGATTTTTTTTTATCCTTATCGCTTTTAATATTACTTAAAGCTACTCTTTATTTAAACTAAATAAATTTATTAAATAAATTTACTAAATAAACTTATTAATATATAAACTATTACTTAAATAGCTAGTTAAATAACTAGTTAAGAGGTTAGTTAATTAAAATACTACTTTAACGAGAACTTATTCTAAAGATACCCGTCGATAAGTCTACCCCTCTCGGGCTAGGCGCCCTCTTTAGCTAGCTTAATACTATAGCTATTATAATTAATATAAGTATACCTAAGGAATAGCGAAGTACTTTTTAATAATACGGAATTTAGCTAAGTAATATTATAAGCGCCGTAGATAGCCGGGCTAATATAGATATTAAGATTTAGTATATTAACGCTAGCTTAGTAATAATAGTTATAATAAACGGGCTAGAAATATATATAATTAGGATAATAAGCTAGTACTTTGAATAGCTCTTATAGGACCCCCTAGGTAGTAATAATACTTATATAAAAAAGGGATTATACTAAACCTAGCTACTTACGTAGGCTAGTACTAAGAGGTCTTGTGCGTATTAAAATAGGTAAAGCTCGCCCTATAGGTAGCTAGAAGCGGTAGAAGGTTAGGAGTTTTAATTAGTAATTAAGTATAGAGCATAATATACCTAGTTTTCCCTAATATATAATATATAATACGGCCCCGGCGGATTGCTCTATCGGGGGGGGACCGTCCTATTTATAAAATTTACTTTATTTACGATGTATATATTAAGCGAATTACTAAGCGCTTCGACCTTATAAATTCGCTATATCTAATTACCCCTTTTTTAAAAAAAGAGTTTAGACTAAACGAGGGGTAAATAATAAAAAAAAAATAAAAAGCTATTAAAAAAAGGTTAGAAATATACTTTATATAGCTATTATAATTAGACTAAACGTCGCTTTTACTTATTTATAATTATTATATTTCCTAACTAACCTAAGCGTAACTTATATTAAAGTAATTAATTAATATATTTAATATCTCTATATAATAAGATATCTTATATTCTACTATAGTAGCGTACTAAGTACGTAATTATTACTCCTAATTAGAAATACTAGCTTTATAAATAACAAAGTAATATAATAATTATTTTAAAATTATATAATATTCTTTTTTAATAGCCCTATTTAATAAAAATTAGTACGCTAAGCGATAGTTACGACGTTAATTACTAAAGCTAAGCTTCTTTATTTTAAAAAAGCTATAAAAGAGACTATAGCTATAAAGCGCTTTTTTAAAGATATTGCCCTTAACTTAGGAAAAATATAGTTAGTTAATTATAATAATTAATAAACGATTTAGCTTATTATAAGGGAAGGGAAAAGAATAATTACTTAACTTCGCTATATTAATATTTAGAATATATAACTAAGATAAGAGTATACTAAAAATAGTTTCAAAGTTATTTATATAGTAATAAAAATATATTAATAAATAAGCTTATTAAAAACTTTTTACGAGCTAAGTTCGAATATTTTTATATACTTTTTAATTTTTATAATACGCGAGAAGTTATTATAAATAGTTAAAGTAGTTAAAAATAATTAATTTAAGTTATATTTAGAAAAACTTAATACTTAAAAGTAGATAATAAGTAGAACCCGGAGTATAACCTAGAGGTTTAAAAATAAATAAAATAGAACTTTTCTTAGCCTAAAGGCCTAAACTCCTAAAATAACCTTATTTTATAAAGTATATATATATATAAAAATAAGATTAGAGCTTGTGCTTATTATTTAAAATCTTAGTTTAAAAAGAATAAGATTATTAAAACTATAGTATTAATAACGAGGAGACTAGTTATACTTATTAAGAACTACGCTTTATATACTTCGAAATCCTTAAAGTTATAAATAAGGGGGGTAATAAGTAGAGTAACTATTAGGTTAATAACCTAGGGTATAAGAGCGGGTAGTATAATAAGAAGTTAATTATAAACGACTATAGTAAGTATAATTAATAATATAAATATACTTAGGGGAGGGGTCCGGGGGCGCGGGGGGAGGAAGTCCTTAGTATAAAAGCCGATATAGTTCTTATATATCTTAGTATTATTATTTATTTAGTAAATAATATTATAAAGCTTAGTAATATTTTACTAAAACTATAGTTAGGAGTGCGCTTTTTAAAAATAGAAAAGGATAATATATTTATAAAAAAAAAAGCGCTATTTATAATAACCTTAATAAGGGCTTAGGCTATTAATTATAAAATAATTAGTATATTAATATACTACGTAGCCGAACGGCTATTAAAGTAGTACGTATACTAGCTATTACTTTTTATAAAATAATAACTATTATTTTTATAGTTAGTATACTAAAAAGCTACTTAAAAATAGGGCATATACTAGATCTCCCGTTCCTTAGGAGCCTCTTTCTTAAGCTTTTTAAGGACTAAGTATACGTTAAATAAGCCTAGAATAATAAAAAGAACTATATTTATTACGAGAGGTACTTTAGCCTCTTAGCGTTCTTTTTTATTTTTTATTACCTTTTTAAAAAGAGCTAGTTTTATATTTTTTAAAATCTAGAATAATATTAAATACGAATTCCTAGGATAATAGTATATAATATACTCTTTTTAAAAAGCTCAATTTCTAAACTAAACTTACCCTTATTCTTAAGCTTTAAGAGGGGGATAAGTAAAAGCTTATTAAAACTTTTATTATTATTATTTATTTTATTATTATTCTTATTAATATTATTAATAAAAGCTTTAAACTTAATAAAATCCTTAGTATTTTAATTAATAATTTCGATATCTTCTTAATTAGGGAGAGAGAGCTTAGTAGCTGGGCCTTAATAAGCAGGTTAGAGGGTATAAGAGGGGGTAACGACCTCGAGGGGCTCGTTATTATTATTACTTATCTAAACTTTTAATAAACCGTATATTCTATATATAAGACGTATTATAAAAATTATATAAAACTTATTATTATTTCTAAATATATTAGATATTTATATTTAGAATAAAATTAGTAAATAATTTAATAATATAAGTATATATACGTAATAAACGGGAGTACTTATAATAACTACGAGAGGTTAAAAAGAAAAAGAAAAATAATAACTAAGTAACGCTATAAGAATTTAAATATATACGAAGTAGCTAGGTAGCCTTGACTTTAGTAATTTATATATTAAAAGTAGTGAGATATGTACTATTTTAAGTTAGGATTCTATTTACTTTAGATAAAGGGATATATTTATAATAAACACAGTTTAAAAGACGTATATTCCTTATACTTATTTTTTTTATTTATATTTAACTAAATCGGGCCTTTATAAAAGTATTTAAAGATCCTATCTTAGGTATAATAGCTCCTTAGCGGTAGTAATTAGGGGGTATATTATATAATTTATATCCCCCCCGATAGAGCAATCTGCCGGGGCCGTACCGTGTATTACGTATTAAGGAAAACTAAGTATATTACGCTCTATACTTAATTACTAATTAAAATAGCTCTTAACTTTTTATTACCCGTTTAGAGGACGAGCTATACTTATTTTAATATATATAAAACCTCTTAGTACTAGCCTACGTAAGTAACTAGATTTTATATTATATACTCCTTCTTATCGAAGGTTAAGGGACCCCTTATATATTCCCTTATATTTATAATATAGCTTATATTAGAGGGATTTCTAGCTCTATAGAGCATAATTTCTAAACTAATATTAATATACTAGATCTTAACGTTCGTATTAGCTTAGTTATTTACGACATTCGTACTATTACTTAGCTAGATTTTATATTATTAAAAAGTATTACGCTATTCCTTAAGCGTACTTATATTAGCTATAATAGCTAGGGCGTCGAGGGGGCCTAATTTATCGAGCCCTAGAGGGGGGGACCTATCGAGGGGCATCTTTAATAGAGTAGTAGTTTATATATTAATAAGTACGTTTAATAGGTTTATTTAATAGGCTTATTTAGTAAATTTATTTAGTTTAAATAGAGAGTAGCTTTGGGCGATATTAAAAGTAATAAAGATAAAAAGAATCTTTATAAGCTCTAGTACGAGTAACTAAATATTAGCCCTTTTAGCCCTTTTTTTAAAAACCTCTATGTCGCTATTAAAGTTCAGAACCTCTATAGTTAAGGGCCGCCTCTAACTATTACGGCCGATTATTATGGCTAATTATTATAGCTAACCTCTATTATTAACCTTTTTAACTAGCGCCGCTATATAAAAAGTAGCTTACTTATTTTAATTAAATAGCGGTTTTTATATTAAAATTACTATATTATATTAAGCGCGTACTTAGGATATATTGCGCGTATTATATAGTTAAAAAGTGTACTATATCGTATAATTTCCCTTAAAAGCGTAATCTTATTAAAGTCGATCTTTTGTACTTATAAAGCTAGAAAAAAACCATATATATATAATCTATATCTTACGAAGTGCCCGTTACGTACTAAATTACGTATCTATCTTAGATACCGTATATATAAACCTTTTCCTTTTATTTATTTCTATTTAGATAGTTAAGCTACTTTTACTATACTCCGTATGCCCATTGCTACGTGCCATAACTCGCGACATCTTCCTTGACTACTGGGCGACACCTATTGTCCCCTCGTATATGAGCCCTTTTACACTCTTTATTGATATTCCAGGCAATGCCGCAGCTATCCCGGGCTCGGGAAACACGCCTTCAGCCTTCACTCACACCAAAGATGTGGGGAAGTTTGTAGCGGCTGCCCTGGACTTGGACAAGTGGGAGCCTGACACTTTCATCGTTGGCGACAAGGTTACTTTCAACCAGTTTGTTCAGCTTGCGGAAGCTGCCAAAGGTACTTTCATATTGGATGCACAACTCAAGGAGGCACGGTCCTAGGCTAACTGACGATACAAAAAGGCACCAAATTCAACGTTGCGTATGACAGCGTTGAGAAACTCAAGACTGGCCAGACGACAGAACTTCCCAGCCAAGTGCCTGCATACCAATTCTTTCCCAAAGCAGCATACCAGGGCATGGCCTCGGTATTTGGTCTCTGGTTTGAAAATGGAAGCTTCGATATCCCCCCCGCTGAAAAGAGAACACTTAACCAGATCTTCCCTGACATTAAGGCTTGGACTGTGAAGGAAATCCTGGAAACTGCTTGGAAGGCTTGAACTTACAAAGAGTCGCGGTGCGATGTCAGGGAACGGGGATCTACAAGTTCGAAATTCAAATGAATTTGTGCATATTCATGGAGGTTCAAAAGCTAGAAGCTCAACATGTGTCTCTCTTTGAAAGAAGCTAAAACTGTCTCACAGTCATGTGGACTATCATGTCTGCAGATATAAAGCCCTGTCAAGGTTCCAATAACTTCCAAGAAATGAATGTGGCCTGACGTTGTGTAGACCGAACCCTCAATGGCGCAAGTGTATTTAGATGTCCCTCCGAGTCTCCAATTCTTTTCGATAGAGTATTACATCTTGACTCTGGGAATCCCAATCCATATTGAGTCGCAGATCACTAGCTCCATACCATCCGCGTCTTTGAGGACAGCTTTAAGCAGGATCTTTTTCCCACGGATTTCCTTGATTTGCCCGGTTCCTAGCACAACACTAGGCGTTTTGATGGGTTTGAGGTATTTGATGTTCATCGAAGAAGTGACTGTGTTCATCTTGAAGATCGGGTCGTCCCTCTCCGTGTCCATGTTCCTCTGGATCAAGACGCCAAGGACCTCGTCGATCAAAACTGCAGTCATGCCACCGTGCGCGATGTTGGGATAGCCATCAACCCCTCTTGAAAGCGCGAATAAGGACGAGAGTTCGGTGATGACAGATCGACCCGGGGCCTCGGTGTGAAAGCTGATGCAAGCTGGTATACCGGTCAAGTTATTGAGTGTTTTACCGAAGAACCTGTCGTGTGGGTTGGCGTTTTCTGGTACCCGGGATGGCGGAATGAAAGTGACGACTGACGGGTTTTTGAGGAGTGCGCGACACCAAGGGAGGGCCTCTAGTTCAGCGACCGTCTCCGGTAAGTTTCCGTCAATCTGATTTCGACTCATGATGAAACAAAGCTCCTTTTGTAGAGTAGTCAATGCATATGCGTTGCTGTTGTGTATTGAACGCGAAATTGGCGATGAGTTGCTACCTAGAAGTCCAAAGGTCGTTACCAAACAAGCGAGTTGGACCTCGGCAAGGATTCCGCAGCGCTTTCAGCGTGCATGTTTCACGTGAGTAAACAGTGCATCAAGCTTCATAATAGGTGCCAGCCAGTTACCACTAAGCCATATGAATTAGTACTTAACCCAAAGTTGGATTGACACTCAGGAATATCAATCAGAAGTTTCTAGTACCTGCCGTCATAATTCATAAGGATTGATTTGTGGACTTATTTCAACATGCTGGATAGCGTCAGTACATTGACCTTCTGTGTTCCCTAACGCTGATCTCTTTTCGAATTTTTCCATTAGGCGTATCGAAAAGGATTAGAACGGCAACAGTATGGATTGAAAGGAATAATTCCAAACTTGCTATTATTCCAAGTAGAGATATGCTGACGCTATCAAGCACCCGATGGGGTACGTTGCGCACTTCTGGTTAACAACTTTGAGCTGGAGTCATTGAATCATGGAGAAGCAATTCTCTATTGGGAGACATCACAGACTTGAATATCAAGTCGTCGCGATTTGAAAAGTTCTGAAATTACTTGAACAGTCATCGACTAAGATGCGCTACATTCTTATACGAACTACATGGTTCTCTTTCTAACGTGGACACAATCGCGTTCAGTTCCTCTCAAGCTGTCGGGGCAGGAACCACAGCCAAGGTAACCTCGTAGCAAGGACGGTCTGCTCTGACGACTGGGTTAAGATATTCAGTTAGCTTCGAGATCAGAAAAAAAAGGCTTGGTATGAGGAGAATCATAGATCGAAGGATAGGAAGCCAGAAACTCACTAGTGTTACCGGGAGGAGAGTATCTGGCCTCGTGCCTCTCGCCGGAAGCACTTCTGAAGCAGATAAAACCACCTGGCACGGCGGCTCTGGAAACAAAGTCCAACTCGACCTGCACAGCATCCGTGTCTGGGTTGCATCCATATACCGGCTGGAAGAAGGCCTTGGGGTCTCCACGTTCCGTCATGAACATCTTGGTCGTGTTGTCGTCTGCGGTGTACTACGAAGTGTCAATAAAACGCCAACGCCAACGCCAAACTGCGATCGATCAACTTACTTCTCCGTTAACGACGGCATGGATGATGCCCCTCGACAGCACGCCGTTGACTAGGGTCAAGTTGAAAGCAGAGTCTCCAGCTGGGCTCAAATAGAGATGCTGGTCACCACCGCCTGCTGACCACAAGTTGATGTAGCGATTGTGAATGATGGGCACTGAAGCGTTCTGAACCTGGATTCCGAAACCCTCGGTGATGTTGTTCGAGAGAGGTTCCGTCGGAGGGGTGCACGCTGATACGACAGCCGCAGCCGATAGCACAGTCTTGAGAATCGAGCCAAGCATCTTGTCGCTGGATTTAATCAAGCAAATGTCTGAAAAGTGAAGTCTACCTGCAAAGACCCGAATTACCCTCTACCCGGAGAGCGCGGAGGCTCGATATAATAAGCCCTGAAACTTATCGCACCCAAACGGTGCAGAGGCTGCCAAGACATAGACGAATACGAGATGCTGCATTGCTGTTGCATTGCGTCGCTGACAGGTCGTCCGTTGCAAGCTTAAATGATGTCGCGGTGATTAATATTCTGCGGCCAACAGGCGGCAGATGCCTCGATCGTCCCATGGCCAACTGGAGGATAGCACTCCAGCAGGCACAGCGGTCTTACCCCAGCATATCAGCCCTGTTGATGTTACGTCCGAGCCTGTGTTTCCTGCCAGATTGGGGCTTAGGGTACCTGCAAGTAAGACCAGGGAAATGTTGGTGACCACTATCAGATGCGGCCCGGACAGGTACGCGTCTGACCTATATGCAATCTCACAAGATCAAGGGCATCCAATATGCATAGATAAGCACTATTGACTCTCCCAGATGAACGCGCTGATGTGGTTGGTCTTGCTTGACGCGAGAGATTTACGGAAAATTCAACTAAGTTTATTCATCCGCACCTCTTTCAATTTCCAAAGGTACTACTCGATCAAGGCCGGCCTTTGTTCGGGGTTTACTTGGTCGTCATTCTCTCATACACATCATGAGCGCTCAGCACTGTCTCTCACCGGCCCATCCCCTCATCAATGATGCAGTCAAAGCGAAAGCCAATGATAGTATCTTGATCGATTGAGGAGTTTGAGACATACATCTTTCCTGGCTTAAAGACTTCGTACTAGATACTAGTCATCTAAATAACACGCGATGGGGTGATGTCAGTGTCTACCTAAGTGAGCTGCATCTGCCTTGCTTTCGGGTCCCAGGGAAGTAAAAGGTGACCTGGAGAGGAGGGGCAACGTCTTTGAGTGGGGCCGGGAATAAAAACCAACAACACTACGTTCAAGGGAACACGAGTGTCACTCTTGCACCATTGCCGACCGCCTTCGTCATTCTGTCGGCACTCTCGATTATTCCTCATTTGATCATGTAGTGGGCGGTTCAATGAACTGTTAAAATCGCCTTTGAGGCTGAGGCATATTCACGTGTAATCATGGAAAGATGAACAGTAGTTGAGTGTGGTATTCGCAGATACCAAGATCATGACGATTGATTCATTTCGCTAAAAAAAGACTTCCGCTTGCTAATGCTGAACTGTTCCTCTAGTGTCCATCCTGCAAATTCCCGGCCGCAAAATTCTTCGATTTCACATTACGCCGAGTCATCGGTCTGCTTCTCAACATAGTCGGCCTTTTGTGACGGCTTGTCGCTCTCGAACTCCTGGGGCATAGCGATAGGCCGGTTCTTGGCAAACTTGACCGTGGCAAACACGGAAGGAGAGTCCTTGAACAGCATTTCGATCTCCTCCAAGTTGCGGCCCATAGTCTCGGGGAAGAGGAAGTAGACGCTGACGGGAATGCAGGCCGAGATGACGGCGTAGACAATGTAGTATTGGTAGCCGATCGTGTTGAGGGCAACGGGGGTGACCATGACAACAATGAAGTTCCTGGGCAACTGTTAGTAAGGAGAGATGATGGAGAACGAGAAACTTAGTTGCGACTTACCAGAGCCAGTGGTTGGCAGTAGAGATGGAAGACATGGCCATGCGGAGACGGATGGGTGCAATCTCGGTGCAGTACAGGAAGTTGGCACCCAAGAAGCCGATAGGCACGAAGGTGTTGAACAGGTAGATGAAGCAACCAGCGGCGATCTGGGCAGCGGTGTTGTCCTTGGGGAAGGATGTGGTGATGGCCAAGCAGGTCATGCAGGCAGCCATTCCGAAACCGCTGAAGATGAAGACAGCACGGCGACCGAACCGATCAATGGCGAAGAAGGCTAGGAATGACGAGAGGAACTTCCAGGTCAGGGCACCTCCAGCGAGGGCCTTGGACTGCTCGGGCTCCATGCCCAAGTTCTGCTGGAACAGGATGGGAGCGTAGACGGAAACGAGGTTGCTTCCCGACATCTGCTGGTAGAACTGGAGCAGGATGCAGAGTCCGAATCGGTAGGCGAGCTTGTCATCGCCCATCTTGAGCATGTCGGAGAGCTTGGCGGCGTTCTGCGTAGTCTCCTCGAGAGAGTGCTCGATACCAGCAACCTCGGCCTGGACTTCAAGGGAGTCCTCAGGCAGGCCACGGAAAGCAGCGATGATGGAACGGGCCTCGGCAGAGCGAGCCTTCATGACGAGCCATCTGGGCGACTCGGGAAGGAAGTAGATGCTACCCATCAGCATCAAGGAGAATAGAATGGCAATCGCGATAGGGGGACGCCATGTGACGGGGCCAGTCTTGAACTCCCAGAAACCAAGGTTAATCCAGCTCTCCAAGACGTAACCGACGCAGGTGAAGAGACCAGTCAGGACGACCTGGCGACCACGGTTCTTGGCGCCGGACGTCTCACTCTGCCACACGGGCACAATAGAGCTGAGCTGGCCAACTCCGAGACCAACGATGAGGCGACCGACGATAAGCTGTGCCAGGTGGAAGGAAGCACACTCGAGGATCTCTCCGATGAGAGTGCAGATACCGGCGAAGAAGATGACATTGCGTCGTCCGAAAGCGTTACCAGACCAGGAGCATGAGAGAGAGCCAAAGAGGGCACCAATAGTAAAAGTAGCAACGACGAAACCCTGGAGAGTTGAGTTGGCGTTCTTGGTCTCGCCGGTGGTGTTGACGGTATCGATCTGAGGGAAGGTCTTGACCCAGTCCTCAGTAGTCAGGAGGCCACCGAGGCCAGCCTGGTTGTATCCGAAGAGGATAAAGGCCGGGCAGACGACGAGAGCGATCTGGATAACGCTCAGGGCATTGCCTGTCTGGCCGAAGTAGTTTGCACCCATTATCAGGACTGATGTTTGTGGGCGCACGCACGGCTGTGATCCGAATTCTTCAGGTGACGGGTGAAGGTTCAGCCTGAGATTATGTCCGCACGGTAGGAATGAGAACAGACAGTCGACGAGGGGTGGGATAGAGAAGCCAAACTAAGGGCACACGATAGAGAGGCGAGGCGACCTCGTTCTTAAGGAATTTCATCTAGCGGACCGCGTTCATCTCAATGTGACTGTCCCTTGTGGGGAAAGGTCTGCGGAGACCCCGCGGGATTCTGACCGCAAAGGCAGATTCATATTCCAAACTCCAAACGAGCTTGCCTCTCCGTTGAGGTAAGGGTCAGCAATGTGGAGGGGCTGCGAGCAAAAGATGGAGAAAAGAAGGAGAGGGGAGATGGCCCTGGCGGGCCTGGGGAGTCTTGGAGAGGGCTCGACAAGGTATCGAGTGTACCATGGAGTAGGACGGAGTAACCCAGCCGCAACGTAAGGTGAACCAAAGCTACGAAGTATTCGTACGGGCGACGGCGGGCCTTCCTGTGTCGTCGATGCCGACTACGCTCCGTTGTGCGTGGCCCGGTTGACTCGGCCAGGGCTAGGACGGAAGTCGACCGAGCCAGCCACACCCGTCCCGATTCCTTGAGGGCGATAGCTTCATCACACCTCCCCCGTGGAGACGCTCAGACGAATTGTCGTTCCACCTATTCGCCGCCTTCGCTCATGACGACCCTCCCAGGTCCCGCCTTGCTGCTTAAATCCCTCCCACCATCCAGCAAGCAAGCTGCGGAACCGGCCTATGGTACATGGCGGCTAAGGGGGGCAGAAAAAGCCAAAGAAGCTTGGTCGGACGAGCCTAGATGCAGGCCTTAGAATACTACGGATGCAATGGATGGTTCGGTGTATGGATTGTGGGAAAAGGGTTCCCCCTACAAACACACGGCGCTTCTGTTGAAGTGTCGTTGAACGATTGAACCGTTGAAGATGATCCGCCCAGCACTGATAACGATGCCATGCAATGCGGCGAAAATTAAGCAACAGCAGCCAAGACGGCAGCATGCGATGCCAAGGCCCCAACGTAGGCCAAGAGTTGACCAAAAGGACCACTATCAGTGGATGTGCGAACCGAAAAGACCCCACGTCACGAACGGCTTGCTGACTCGCGGTCTCTGAGAACACGGCGCGAACGGGGATAGTGACGACGGCGTAATACACGGCGTAACTTAGTAAGACGCGCCATGCCTTCTAGAAGGCGCGCAATAAGATAACGGCATAAGGCCCGCGCCCGTTTCCTCTCCCTTCCCCTTCGATCAGATCTCATGTATGGAAAGGGGCCATTGGTGCGGTGTGGAATCTTGGAAGCATATAAGTCTCAGGACGGCCCTCGTGTTCCTTACCTCGCCGGCCGGACCCTGGCGGCTGACGGCACTCGCTACGAATGCGACGAGCCGATCGGCTTCGCTCTCCCTTTTCACGGCGAGCGTTGCCCAATGCAGGTGTATGACCACTAGCTGCGGCACTTGGGATTGGGTCCGTAACCTGCATGCGAGATTCGGTGATCCATCCGCGCTTCGGAGGTTTACCGAGTCCACATTGTTTCTGCGGTTGCGGCTCTCTTGTGACTGTTTTGCCAATACTCATTGCAAACTCTTTACGACCACGTTACTCAACAAGGAGCAGCCAAGAGTCTGAGAACTTGAAACGTTGAATTCTGTGAGTAAGTAATCAGTCTGATGTGACTGTAAACAATGTGTCAATTGCGAGCCATGGTTCCACCCTGTTCCGTGATGAATCTAGGCGTGCGTATCTGTAATGGGCGCAGCCGAAAGCAAAACCTCTCGCGGAATCCGTGACGTGCCCAGAAAGCTTCCTTCTCCCAACCTCCAACACTCATGTTCGCACAACCAAGCTACTCCAGCTTTTCCCCAGACGTCGATGTTTCGAAATACGCTTTCTTCACGGTGACAAGTCCGCAATGCGCGAGAACGCGGGGGACGAACCCTGGTCTGTGACGTTCAGGTCAGCCCAAAAACCACATTTTCGGACGGCGGTATTGGATCGTCCGGTCTTCTAGCGCAACTCACTTTCCGTCCAGTTTTCGTGATGCCCACTTGTCGACGGCCAGCAACGCGAGCACGATGGAGGCATAGAGAGGAATCCCCGCGGGGTAGTCTCCCTCCCACAAAGAAAGCGGGTGAGCCATGACCACGGTGGCCGTGAAGGTTTCCCCGTACGTTCTGAATCCCTGGAGATGCTTCCCGAACGTGGAGAGCCATCGGACCCAAGTGAAGTTGTTCAGCAGCTTGATGGACGCTCGGTGCCACTGCGCGTCACCATGCACGTACCCCAACGTGGAGGCGAGCGCTCGCTGGAAAGACGTTGCCTGGAAGGTGGCTCTGATGAAGGGAATATTCCCCTCGCGGACATACCCAGCCAGATGGAAGCTTCCGGCCGAGAAAGCCAGTCCTAGGACGAGGTCGATCAAGTTTGGCACGGGAGGTTCACCGGTGATGACGAGAGGGTAGTAGTATCGGGCCAGCTCGACGGTCCCGAGAATGACATGGATCATGAGAGGAATCCATGGCAGCGCCGTATACTTTGCATGAGTCGGCGTCGAAACCTTCCTCCAGCTTGGGACTAGAAAACGCAGGTACGTGCTCGAAATCCAGAAGAGTTCGAGAAAGACATGGTGCTTCTCAAAGAGCAGCTCTGCCGCGTCCCAGCCGTCGTTGATGCGTGCCCAACTTGAACCCATGGTTGTGGGTCGGAATCCAGTTCCCTGCAGGTTTCCTGCCGTGTCGTTGGGCGCCTCGAACGGGTTGAAGGCAGCACGAAATAAACTCGGAGACTTCATTCGGGCGGTGGCGTGGGGTTTCAAATAGTTCTGAGTACCTTTTCACAGACTAGAAAATCCCAAAGTGCATTGACGGCGGCTTTATATATCCTTCATCCCATCCTTGCTTTGTCTGGGGTTGAAGGATTTACTTGCTACTGGCTACCTAAATCTACTTGATCAGCGGCCATAGCCATAGGAGGCACTTTGGTTTGAACGCTCAGAACGTGTGACACGTACAATTTGTCCCTCACGAAGGATTGATTTAGTGCTGACGTTATCTGGCACGAGCTTCACGAAACCGCTGTACATTAAGGTCGCTCGTAAATGCAGACGGGAAAGATTCACGCTGGTTCGACAGCGCGTCAGCAGTGTCCGTGTCAAGTCTACGCCATCTATCTCATCCCAGTCGCTAGGCGTGCCAGGCCTGCGTCGCCAAGATCGCCTATAGATCGGCGCCGTATGCCAAGGTCGGGGTCGCTCGGTTCGAAAGGCAGCCTTTTCAGAAGCGGCAACAACTCGTAACTCCAAGATGCAATGCTTCAGCTAGCGACGCACTGTCATCAGCGGCCGCGCGGAGGCTGCAACCCACTCAATCTGATCATCTTCCAGAACAATTCGGAAGAATTCGGCTTGGGGTCAAACCTCGCTCAACATCTTATAGCCGCAACTATCAAGCGACAGGTTGGAATTCAGGAATCATTGCCGGATCTAACCCACTTGAAACGCAATAAGTACCGGAGCTTACAGAGGCACTTATTGATTGACTACCACCGATAGGACGAACCTTCTTCAGAAGTTCCGGATTATTGGCAGGACAGAACTCAATTGCAAACGACACCACAGCTCGTCTTGAACCTTGAGCGACCCAAACTGCGCTAGAATGACATCTTCCTACTCAAAAGTCTGGTCGTATGGTAAAATTCCGGACAGCTCGTCATCCACTGGGAAAAGGAAGATGATTGCAATGCCTGGATTTCGACAGTGGCACGTCCTGTGGCCCCTGTAGACTCATGCATCAAAAGGTGCTCTTTCAGAGCTAAGCTCTAAATGCCCAATTCCGCTGATCATGGATGAAAATTGAAATATACAACGAAGAGATGAGGTGTGAAAAGATGACCGCTATGCGTGAACGGCAAGAATTACGATTAGGTCTTGGTCTGTCACGAGATATGGATGTGGTTAATGCTGCCCACATTGAGTGGGCCCGCTTTTTGTGACATGACCAAGGCCTTGAGGAAGGCTGACCATATGGGCCGATTGCGAATTATCCAATATCGTCTCGTGGACGACGTGACTATGTTGTATTAGAGATATTTACTGCATCTCTAGCAGCGCCATGGTATTGCCTGCCAAAATCATTTTGCATGATGTCCTGACTACTCGCACCTCAAGCAATAGGTGTTGAAGTATGTGTGATGACGGTTCTCAACATTGTTTATTGAGCGACGGGATCTAAGACAGGCGCAAAACGTCATAATAATTTTGACACAAGAAGATATAAAACTCGCTTGCAGAGTCAACGCTGGCTCGCTTGCTGTATAGAAAAACAATATTACATCAATATGCCTTCCCTTTGACTCCCACTAGAAAGAACCTTTAGCCCAGGGGTATTTCTATCGGATCGGAAGTCCAATTCGACCGCGGCATACAATCGACTGCGCAGGGGCCAATTAGGGGCCCTATTTAGGATTATCGTAGCCAGCTTAACCTACGGTTAGAACCTCCTTTTTATACTACGTAGAAATTTATATAGTTAAATTAATCTCTTTATTAACCTACGGTTCGAATTAATTCCCCTATAATAAGGAAACCTATACTAATTAGTAATTAAATTTTATTATTATAGATTAGTAAGGTATCTCGCTACGTAAAAAAGACGACCTCTTAATACTATATAAAATAAGAGATTTATACTAATTAACCTTATAAAAGTAAATAAAAAAAGAGACGATTCTTAAATACTATACGGAATTAAGTAATTATAGCCCTTTATTACTTATAAGAGGTCGACGTTTATTATATTAAACTACGTTAATTAATAAAACTGCTTAAGTAACTAGTATTTTACTGTCGCCTTAAGTAGCTTTTTTACTAAATAACTTTATTACGGCTAGCCCGTGATTAAAAATTAACTAGCTAAATTAGTAAAAAGAATTACTAACGAGCAATAATTACTAAATTAGCGTAATTAAACTATAAAAAATACTACTTAAGAAACTATAAAATAGGGTACCGAGAGGCTATAAAAGAAAAAATCCTTAAGGTATCTAACCCTACTAAGTACGAGTAATAAGTAATATTTTTAATAAGTCCTTAAGGCCCGTAATTTTATAAAAAAAGGGGGGGAGCTTAACTTTACTAACCGTACTTAATAACCTATATAGATCTTTTATAAACTACTTAGTATTTATATTTAACTATTTTTATAAAATACTATCCTAGAGGAGGTAGGTTAAAGAAAGAAGCTATTTAGAGGTCCTAGAGAATACGAGGCTTAAAAAGCTAGAAGTATATAAAAAAGCGGAAATTAGTAATTAATAAAAATTACGAGACTAATTATTATATCTTCTTATAATAATATAAACGTTTATTATTATTATTAAAAAAGGGGGGCTACTAAAACTTACCCTTTTATTTTAAATAAAAAGGAGGTTTTAGTAAGTATAATAACTAGCGATTTAAAAAAGTAGTAGTAATTACTAGAGATAGTAAAAACGAGAGTAGTAGCGAGATAGTAAGAAGAAGCGGGAATTTCTTAGACTTTAATAAATTTATTAAGTAATAAAAGCACGGGCTTATTATAGCTAATACGTAAATTAGATATATCCTTATTAAAATTAAATACGCTAGCGACCGCTAATACGTATATAGGCCTAAATACGACCTCTAATAAGTTAAGGTAAAAAAAAAGAGAAAAAAACCCGATCCTAAATAAAATCCCGATCCTTTATAAGTAAGTAAATATTAACCCGGATTATTAAGGGATATAAATATATAAGATCGTAAATTAGCTTAATAATAAGTAAATTAACGTAGTATTAATTTATTTAACTAAGGTTTATAAAAAAAAGGGGCTATAGGGGTAACCCCTATTTTATAAAATCGTAAATAACCTTAGTTACTAACTAAACGAATAGTTTATAAGTATAAGCTTAGGAATTATAAAAGTAGTTAATAGATTCCTCTATAGGCAAGGGGTATTATTAGCGTAATTATAATTATAAAAACTATATAAAATCTTAGTAATAATAATTATAAAAGAGGAATTTATACTATAGAACTAAGTATAAGTTAATAAGGTATATAATCACTTTAATAAATTTAAAAAAAGGGTAAACGACGCAAATTTCCTCCTTATAATTACTAATAATAATTTATTATTATAAAAAGATATATAGAGGTAAAATATAGTATTAGAAGTACGATAATTAATAATTCTACCTATTTCGATCTATAGCTTATCGCCGTTACTAATACGAAATTCGGTACTAATTAGCTAATAAGAAAAGAAGCAGACGACCCAGAGTTATTAATAGTACGTAGCGATATAGGGATTGTATATAAATAATAAAAATCTATTAATAAATACGAGATAATTTATAAACCTTAAAAAGATCTTTTTAAAAAAGAAATTATACTCTAGGAGGAAGTATAAGGTCTTATAAAAAACCCTAACGATATTTTATAATTACTATAAAAAGGTCGGGATTAGGGAATACTAATACTATTTAGTAATTAATATCGTATTTATAAATAAAGTATCTAATTATTATTACGAGGTAGTACGTAATTTCGATTAAAACGACTTTTTTAATATTATTAATATAATTTAAAGCCGCTTTAAGACCTATAATAAGAATTTAGAGCTCCTATCCGAGCTATAGGTAATTTTTTTTATATTTATAGCTAGGATAATAGAGGGTAAATTATAAATAAAAATCTTTAAAAAGCTTATTAATTAAATTAATAAGCTAGTAAAAACCTAATTAAATAAGAAAACTAATAAGTAAAAAGTCGGCTATTTTTATACCGCAGTCTAACGCGTATTAAAAATAAAAATAACCCTATACTAAGTACCTAAGGATTATAAGACGCTCTACTCGAGGCTAAGATCTAGTTTTAATATTAAGGCGAGAATATTATACTAAACTTATTTCTAAGCGTATAATAGCCCTTATTAATAATACTAAGTCGATCGAACGTATAATAAGAAAGGAAAAGAAGCTAGGTACGGTAATCGCTAATAAGAAGGCCTAGATTCGTTAAATAAGTAAAGATTTAATTTATAAGTAGAGTAATATAAAAAGTAATATTTTATTTATAAAAAAGATAGATATTAATTAAGTAACTATTTTAAAAAAGAACGTATTAAATCGTACGAATAGTATAAAAAGTTAAGAGTAATAAAAGGTAAAACTAGCCCTAATCGATTTAACTAATTCTTTATAATATATAAGGGCATATCTGGAGGTATAAAACCTAGTATAAGTAACTAAATTAATAGCCTAAAGTATTTACTAAGAAACTTAGAAAATAAGGAAGACCTTATACCCTATACTAACGAATTAGATTATAACGAAATTAATAATATTAATTACTCTTTTTTTACTCCATTAGTTTCTAGAGGATATATAAAAATAAACGAGAAAAAGGTAATAAAAGCTCTTAATAAGTAGGCTTTTATTTATAAATAATAAAAGAAAGTCCTCTAGATAACGGGTATAAAGAGGGGTAAAGGGGGTAAATTATAATCTAGCTTACTAAATCTAATAATACCGGATTTACTTTTCTTAATACCTAAAGAGAAATTGGGTACTAAGTAATTATAATAGTAACTAGGGAGGTCTTTTTTATACTACTTAAATAACTCAAATACTAAGCTCGTTTAGGTATTTTACGTAAGTAAAAGGTATAGTTTAAAAACTTTTTAAGGGATTATCCTAAATACTAAGGTATTATAATAGTTAATAAGAGGAAAAGAGTAATTCTAAGTATTATAAAGGATCGTACTAGTAATACTTAATATATTAACGGCGGGTATTATAAAAATTAGCTTTGGCCTAGGTAAGGAAATTATTATCCTAAGTATAATAAAAGTCGAGACGTACTTCGGAACGATAACTTTCTATATTTTACTTATTAATACCCTATTTTTACTATATTTAAAAGATATAAATTAACTAGGTATTATTTTTAATAATATAAGGAACAGAATCTCTAGTAGTAAGTATTTTAAAATAGTCGAACGATAATAAAGGTACGCGTTTATAAAGCTTATTAATAACACGAAGTTAATTAATTACTTAATAAAAAGTAAGCTTAAATAATTATATTAAAGATTTAGCTACTCGTTAGTTACGTAGCTATATAACCTCCTAAAGCGATTAGGTAACGATAATATCGAAATAGGGGTATTAGAGTAGTTAATAAAAGTATACTACTAATACTAAATAAATACGTAGAGCCCACGTAGGTTTAAATTTAAATTACGTAATAAGCTTAACTTTAATTAAGAAATTATTATTAATATTTTCTACTTAAATAATCGGCTAGTCCTATACGTAATTAACAAAGCTATATCTTTTTAAATAAGATAATTCCTCTAGGATTTATAAGTAAAAATAGTATAGGCCGCCCTATAAAAAAGCTAGATTAATATATACTAAGGACCGCTAGATAGTATTAAAACCGACGTTAGTACTAGTTTTAAGTTAGTAGAATTTAAGGAAAATATAACGGCCTACGGTATATAATTAAAAATCGTACCCGTTAAAGCGCACTATAGTATTAAAAAAATAAAAAGGGTATACTAGTAGCTAAAAAGGGTATTTAGAATTATTAAAAAAGAAAATCTAAATTTTATTAATAATAAATACCTCTAAACGGTACTTAAATATTATAATAATATTATAGGGCCTAACGGGCTTATATTAACGTTTCTTATATTTAGAGTATATCTAAGAACGACCTTAGCCTCGCTACCGTTACTAAACGTAAACTAACGAGCCTAAGTAATTAAAAAAGTAATACGGGTACTGCGTAAAGTAAATATAAAAAAGTAAGTTAATAAAGTAATTACTACGCGTAATAAACTTAATATAGAGAGTAATTTAGATATATTACTAAATTTAGATATATAAGTATAGTACGAAATTACTTAATAATAGGCTGGGCTATATAAATTAATTTCTATTAACGAGTAATCTTATATAATTACGAGGGATCGTAACTAACCCCTCGAGGTATTAATTATGGTAATAAAACTATATTATACAGATCTTAGTAAGGTAATTTCTAACTTATAAAAAGAAAAAGAGCTAGGGGAAACTATATAACCCGCAGTAGAGGCATAGGAAATCACCCTTAACGAAATCGTTATAGTAATATTAATAAATAACAAAAAAGAGGAAATTACTAAAAGGGTACTAATACTACTAGCGAGACGTTACGGAAAACTATAATAGTAAGTACTAACGTAATAATTTATTACTAACGACGAGGTAATTAATACCTTTTATATAATAAAAAAAAAAGCTAATTTCGAGCTAATAATTAAACTACGTAAAGAAGGCGTAATTATAACTATTAAAAAGCCGTATAAAGAATTAAATCTTATTAAAGTAAATACTTTTTGTGATCGAGGGGTTTATCGATTTATTTTTTATAACCTAGAGAAGTATATAAACCTCTATATATTTAAATTATAAATAGTTTGTAAAATTAAAAAAAAAAGAATACCCTAACTGTATAAAAAATCTAAGTACGTAATTTAGGAGTATAGTAACGTTAAGAAGGTAACGCTACTTATATAATTACTTATAGTATAGCGCTATAGTTAACGATTAATAATAGTACTAATAATATTATTATAAAAAAAGGGGTACGAGATTTAGAGCCGTAATATTATCTAGGCGTATACTTAATTAGCCACAGGGCTTATAAAGAAAATTCTAACCTATTTACTAAATAAAATAGCTAGTAAGTACTTAAAAAGTACGATTATTAAAGTACTTAAACTACTATATAAGCTCGTAGAATCGGGTACTTATTAATAAGCTACTTACTACGATTTTTATATTAATTAACTATCGATAGTTATATTTACGTACGACCTGTACTTACTAGTCTTTAAGTACGTAAGTAACTAATTTAAAATTATTAAAATATAGACTAATAATATATTAAGCTTATTTAATATTAACTTTATAAAAAAAGAGAATAAAGAGCTTTAAAAAGCGGGCTTTATAATAAAACTAAAAGAGGTCCTTATAATAAATAACTTATTAATATTTAATAATAAGATTCTTATAATCGAGGGAGAAACCGTCGTTTTTTAATAAAAGGGGTAAAATAAGAAAATTAGCCTTATTAATCTAAACGTAATAAATATTAAAAAGTAATATAAGGCTAAGCTTGTACAAGGGGTATATATTACGAGTATATACTAGTCTAAGGCGACTTTTAACTACGTTAGAGTAGTATAGGCTATAGAACTAAATAAATAAAACGTCGAAGTACTTAATAAGCGGCTTAAATAATAATACTTAAATCTCGATCGAGGTCTCGTTTATTACCTAATTAACCTTGCGGTTAATAAGCTCTACGTATTTATAAATAACTTATTTATAAATAATAAGGACTTTATTTTATAATTAGAGTATATTATTATTTTTATTAATAAGAGTATAAGTAAGAGCGAATTTATAATATATAGTAATATAATCTACTACTCGTTAACTAAAAATAAGCGGGTAATAAAAAGTATATTAATATTAAAAGTTTATAATATAATTAACGGTATTAACCTCGCCTACGCGATTTTAATAATACTAAGGAGAATTACTAATTAACTTAGCCTTTTACTAATCCTAATAGTTATTTATACGGATTTTTACTTATTATATAAATATCTTATTAAATTAAGAACTATAAAAAAAAAGAGGTTTATAATCGATATTATAGCCCTTAAGTAATTATATAAAAGGTATAAGATCCTTAAGATCTATTAGATTAATAATAATAATAACCTCGCTAATACTTTTATAAAAATAGTACTTAATAAGGGGTTAAAGTAATTCGTAAATAATAAAAAAGTTAATATATAAATAGAAAAATAGGTTATATAAAAAGAATAGAGAAAAAAGGGAAAAGGAAACGACTTAATAAACGGGCCTGAGGTTAAATTATACCTCTAACTATAGTAATAAAATTAATAAAAAAAAAAGAAAGTTAGTATCGGATCGGAAGTCTAATTCGACCGCGATATATAATTAACTATATAGGGGCTAATTAGGGGCCTTATTTAAGATTATCGTAGCTAGCCTAACCTGCGGTTAGAACCTCCTTTTTATACTACGTAGAAATTCATATAGTTAAATTAATCTCTTCGTTAACCCACGGTTCGAACTAATTCCCCTGTAATAGGGAAACCTACAATTTCCTTTGCAGTAGACGATCCCCGACCCAAGCCCCCGAATCCAACGCCGATATCTACATCTACCACGCACACTTTGCAATGATACCCGTAGGCCACTTCCGCACAGCAAACTTTCTCGCCTCGTCAATGAGAAGAAGACCCAGACCAAAAGTCATCGGCAGGAACCAGTACTCGACAGGGACAGGGGCCGTGGCGAGCGTCGTCTGGAACTCGGGAACGTACAGCCAGAAGATGGCCATCAGGAGCGCAAATATAATGGCGGGGAAGAGGTACAAATTCTGCGTGCGCTTGTTGCCGATGGGCGGGTGCTGGAACAGCGACAACCGACGGGTGCGGATGGCTAGGAGGTTGAACCACTGCATGACGACAAGATTGACAAAATAGATTGAACTGGCGACATTGAGCTTCTGCTGATAGTAGTCCGGGTCGATCGATGACGGCAAGTTGCCAAAGGAGAACCAAATATCGCTGAACTTGATGCCGTTGCGCTCCAGGTACCAGTAGGACATGGCAAACGAAGACAGGGTCTCCAAGACACCCACCAGGCCATAAGACTGTACGACGAGCTGCCAATCAACGAGGCGGTCCTTTCCGGGCACACGAGGCTTGCGAAGAAGCACGTCGGCCTCGGGCGCCTCGTAGGCCATGGCGATGGCGGCGGCGGCGTCGGTGAAGAGACAGATGATGATCATGAGGAAGCTGCTGAGGATCTGGGGAATGCCGAAGAGAACGTTGGTCATGACGGGCCAGAACTCGGAGAAACTACCAGCCGGGAGGAGGTAGGCGACGGTCTTCTTGAGGTTGTCAAACATCATGCGTCCATACCGCAGGGCCTCGACGACGCTGGAGAAGGAGTCAAGCAGAACCATGTCGGCGGCCTCGATGGCAATATCGCTTCCGGAACCGAGGGCGATGCCGACATCAGCGGCGCGAAGAGATGGTGCATCGTTGACGCCGTCACCGGTCATGCCTACGATCTCGTGACGGGACTGGAGTTCGCGGACGATGCGGAGTTTCTGCTCCGGCGTCGTACGGGCGAAGACGATTTCTTGGTATCGAGCCAGCTGGTCCCACTGCTCTACGTTGAGGGTCATCAACTCGGGGCCGGAGAGGACGAGGGCTTGACGCGGGGAGGACTCGAGGTCGTCCACGATGTGTTTGATCGAGGGGTCAACGTGGTTGACGCGTTGGAGAGCCGAGATGTCGTCGACTTGCGAGCGAGGAACACTGATAATGTTGCATTCGGCTGCGATGGCCTGGGCAGTAAGAGCGAAGTCACCAGTAACCTACACGTTGTTAGTCTTCTGCGTAACCTAGAAGTGCAGAGTACCGGGAGAAGCTTACCATGAAAATGCGGATGCCTGCGCCACGGAGGGTGTTCATAACCTCGGGGATCTCGGGACGAGGAGGATCGACAATTCCGACAAGACCGACGAGCGTAAGACCGGATTTCGCCTGGTTATTGATTTCCATCTCGTACGCGCTGTCAGACGGGTGACCCTTGAGAGCAGATCTTGAGATGGCCTTGCGAGCGAGCAATAGCACACGACGCCCCTGAGCTGACCATTCGTCCTTGATCTGTTCGATGGATGCACGAGTTGAAGGGTCCAGAGCGGTAGTGTATCCGGCAGGGTTAACGTAGTTGCTCAGTCTCGGCATGAGCACATCAGGAGCACCCTTGATGGTCAACAAGCTGGTTGCACTGTTAGATTATGCCCTTTGTTTGAAATCCTGTTCGACGTGGAAACTTACACATCGCCCGGCTGGAAGACTGAAGCAGTATCGGAAGGCAAAGCAAGCGACAGTCCATCAGGGTGTGACATGCCGAGAACGCGAATCATGTACTTGTTCTTGCTGTTGAAGGCGAGTTCGTACTTTGTCTGCCAGCAACGGCGCAGCTCAGCGGTCTGCCCCAGGCTCTCAGAGAAGCGCAGAATGGCCTGGTCCGTGGCATCACCGTGGATGACGCGCTCGTGGAGCGGCAAGCGGACGGTCGCGGCATCGAACTGGCCGGCGTTGCAGAGACCGGCGAGCGCACGAAGCTGCTCCAAGGAGTTGTTATTGGGGTGGTTGTGTCTGTCGACTGCGATCTTGTCCCGGGCACCGTCGGCCGTCATCTTCATGGTACCGATGGCACACTCGGTCACAATCATTTTGTTCTGCAAGATGATTGGTTAGTTCCCATACTATAACGAACTAGGTATGGATAATTATGCAACTTACCTGGGTCAGAGTACCCGTCTTGTCGGAACAAATAATCGAGACAGAACCAAGTGTTTCGACAGTCTTGAGCGACTTGCACAGAATCTTGTTCTTCCGCATCATGTTGGCGCTGATGGTCATGCTGGCCGTCAAAGCAACAGGCAAACCCTCAGGAATGAACGCTACAGCGACCGAGACGCAAGAGATGATCAAATTGGGAACGTTGATCCAGTTAGGATACTGTTTCCTAAGCCATGCACCCCTGTCAATGGTAATTAGGAGTTAGCGTTTACTTTTTGTATAAAAAAAACATGTATCTGGCCTGATGGCATACCAAACAATCAAAACAAGCACAATCATGAGGAACATGATGGAGCAGATGATCAACACAAAGTGCAGAACTTCGCGTTCCAGAGTTGTCAACCCCTTTTTGGGCTCGTTGGTCAGCTTGGCGATGCGTCCGAAAATAGTGTTGTCACCGGTGGCCACGACAACACCAGTGCAAGTGCCCGAGACACAATGTGTGCCCTGAAGACCGATGCATCGAGTCTCGAGGTAGTTGTTATCGGTCGAGTCAACCGAAGCGGGCAAAGGGACAGACTCTCCTGTTGTTTTGTACTTTGTCAGTGATGTTTCCCAACGTCAGAATGGAAGGGAACCTCTGGACCACCAGTGCCTAATTTAACGAAAGCCACAAGAAGAAAATAACTTACCAGTCAAGATGGCTCTGTCAAACTTTGCATCCGAAGAGACCTTGAGGAAACGCACATCAGCAGGCAATTTGTTGCCTGACTTGACAATGAGAATGTCACCAGGGACAATGTTCTCAGCCATGAGCTCAACCTGGTTGCCATCACGAATAACCATGCAGTTCTCAGGCAACATAGTCTTGATGGAGTTCATCACGCGCGAAGAAGACCAGTCTTGCCACATGTTAAAGGCAGCCTGGATGAAGAAGACGGCAAGCAGCACGATGGCCAGCGCCAAGTTAGCCACGGCGGGCGGGCTTCCCAGGGGCTTCCATGCGATGAAGACGAGGATGGAAGCCACGAGGAGAACTGTACCGAAGCCCTTGAAGAAGTATCCGAGAATGCGTTTTGTGTGGTTTGTCGGGGCCGGCGAGGGGGCGTTCTTGCCATAGTGTGCTGTGCGGCGCTGGACTTGGTCCGCAGATAGGCCGTCGGCGAGGGAGGACGACTGGCGTCTGAGAAGCTCGTCGACGGAGAGGGTGTGCCATTCGAGTTCCGAGAGTTCTGCAGAGATGCAGATGGTATTAGTCGCTGTAGTTCACGTCGATTTCGAAACACAATAGATCAAGACGGGGGTTTTTTCAGACTGCTTCACGAACCTGTTGCGACATTTTTGGCCTTCTTGACGGCTTCAGTCTTTGTCTTGTACTCTTCAATCTCAAAGGAACTTTTCGAAGAGGGTTGTTAGCCGAGAGAAAGATGTTGATGAGGCATTTCTTGTCATTGATTTGTCGCATGTTGTTCCACACTTACACCGTGCGGTACTGGATAGGAAGCTCAGCAGCAGCGTCAATGGAGTTGCGTCTCGACCGGACGGAGTGTATTGACATTGACGTGTTTGACCGGGCATGGTGAAGAGCCGGACCAGCGTTAGAGCGGTGAGCCTTCCTGCCGGCCTCCTCGTCGGCGTCCCAGCGAATGCGGTCTCCGGCCGCCTCCTTCTGGTGTTTGAGCTCAGATCCGTCGTCCATTTTTTCTATGCGGTGTTTTTCTTCCGGGTTGGCAAGTTTCGTGCAACGTGATCTCAAGATAAGAATAAGGGTAGGGTAGAATAGGGTTTTCCGGGTTGTCAGGACAGCTCAGAGTAACAACGACAACGATAGGAGGGAGGCCTCACTCAGAGGAGAGGGAGAGAAGGAAGGGAAGTGAGAAGTGAGCGAGTCTGTGAGCAGATCTGCACTGCAACGTCCTGCAAAACATTCAGGGTCTTATATACGAAATGGACAAGGCAGGGCCACGAGACAATAGACGGGACGGGAAGTCCAGAAGAGGGTATCCGTCTTAACCCTCATGTCTATCATGAGCTCTTGGCATTTGTGTATGCGAATGTTTACGAGAGACAATCAGCCTCTCCCAAAAGGTACGGTACCGTACACGCCGCACCGCCATTGCGGAGAATGCGGCATCCGCATTTATTCCATCACATGGCATGGGCTGGGACTCGACGCTTTGCTTGACTTGGATCGACTTGGGATGGTGTCAAGTAAGAGGAACACAATAAGAGCCTGTTTTGGTCGCAGGAAAGGGAGGGGGGGAGACACGGGAAACACCAAGCGAGCGGCTTTTTCTTCTGACTCCCGAGGAGTCGGTTGGATGGGATGGGATGGTATGGGCAGGGCGTATAGTCAAGAGAAGGAGGAGGGAATGGGGGTGCAAGTTCACAAGTCGCGTTCCCCAGTTCAGGGCAGACGATACAAGAGACAAGACAAGGCATGGGCGAGGAGACGAGCACGAATGTGGTGAGCAATGACAAACAGGAACAAGGCCCCAAGGGCCAAGACCTGGCCGTTAAAGGCAACATCAGCAACTACTCTTACGGAGCACTAGACGAACGACTCGACGAGCAGAGCCGACGGGCGACGTGCGAAGAAGGATGGAGGTTGGACGGCGGTTGTATCTACGGCGCCAGGAGGCGGTGAAATGGCACTGAGAATCCAACGTGCCGAGCGTACTGTGGCCGACAAGTCTGACAGCCTACGGGGACACGGGAATCTCATGCCTCATGCGCAAGACTTTTTTGTTTTTTTTTTTTTGCTCCGGCGCGGCTAAGCCAGGCCGGGCTGTTTTGAAATGAGCAGGGCCAGCGAGCAGACGAGAGGTGTCCAAATCAAGAGCTAGAGGCGTGTCACAGAAACAACGTTGCGTGCGGCCGCACCAAGGACCAAGGGGGAGAAGGGCACTGCCAGGAGGAGGCTCGGTTGCGCTTTGGAGGAGACGATGATGGGGTGGACGGGGGGTGGTTGGTTGTCTGGCTAGGGGGGGGGGGGGGGGGGGGGTAGGGGAGGGGAGAAGGAAAAACAAAAAAAAAGGGGGGCGTGACAGACGGAAGGGCGGGAGTAGGGGGGGGGGGGGAGGGTGGGGGGGAGGGAGAGGGGGGGGGGGGGGGGGGGGGCGTTTAGAACGGGAAAAGGAAAAATAAAATAAAAATGGGAGCCGCAGAACTGAAAGAGAGCGGCTATGGTAGGGTAAACAACGGGCCTGGTTGAAAAAGTTAATGAAAGGAGGGAAAAGGGTGCAAGTATTGAGGGTGATAAATCGCTCATAGAAAGGGTTGGAGGCGTTGATGCGAAATTACACGTTGGTGAAGTCTTGAGAGTTGGATATCCAAGTATCTCTTGGCGCAAGAGAGGCTCTCAAAGGACTTTGCCAGTGACAACCAATCAAGGTTTTGGCGCATCCTGCCCCGTGCTCGCGGCACTACGCTCGATACCCGTCCTCTACCTTGCCTTGGGTCCTTGGTCCCTTGGTCCTTTGGTTTATTTACCTACCTAGCCCTTCCTGGATCCGTACTATAGACAGTTACACTACGGAGACGGAGTAGGTATGGATACCTATCACTGACCACTGACCAGAGATGGTTGACCGGGTTGGCGATGCTGACCACTTATTACTCGGCTCGGCTTTGGTGCGGGTTGTGGAGAGGATGTGTGGAGGAGGAGGAAGAGGGCTCCCGCGCCCATGTGCGTCCTGGTCCATGATCCATCCTCTGATCTTGTTCTTGTTTCTGTTCTTGTCTCTTGACCTCCCTCGGCCTCCATCATCTCTCCCGAGTCCCAGAGCCATGAGTAGTCCATGACAAGACTCACTGAGACACACAGGAAAGGTCCCCTTACCCTCCAAATGCCCCCCTACCCCCTACCCCCTTCGAGAGTCCACGTTCACGCCCCTCCCTTCCCTTGCCCGCAGAACCCGTTACCGTCTGCCCTCCTCTACAGCCCTGCATCTAGCTTTTGCACTCATCTCACTGGCCGAACCATCGATCCATCCGTCCATTCGAGATCCTCTCAGCTAGCTTACCGTGTAGCTTGAATCCAGCTTTGCTACCAGCTTCGCTACTCGAGTACCTTTGATAGATTGAGGGCAGAGAACCAACAAGATTGGTCCCGCTACAAGTTTCCATTCCTGATGATTGTCGGTCTGCCGCCGCTGGCTTATAGATTCTATACGGGAACATGCAAGAGACACTGCTGCAGTGCCGCTGCAAAGCAGTCGAAAGGCGATCAGAGAGGAACGAAATGCAGGAGGGGAGACTCGAGAGCTTGCTGGCGCTGGCACTGCCACAATCCATCTGTCCCCTTCTGGTGCAAGTGCTCGACAGGCTTCTTCTTTCACCGTTTCTCCAACAACAACGCATTCCCATCACCAGGAACACTCACCCACCCACCACCACGGGGGACCGGCCGAACAGGCACAGCGCAGGAGCTGACCGCCGCTGCAATGTGAGTTGCGAGGTGTGGAGAAAACAGTGATGTTTGCTGCAAGCAGTTAGCGGTGCCCGCGTCCGGGATGCCCACATCCAGAGAGCTGCTGGCTCAGGGCTGGCTGGCCTGGCTGCATCCTCTTTCGTCTCTGAGCTTGCAGATGCGCACCCAGGTCGCTGCTTTCAAAGTGTCATCCATGATCGCAACATTCCAATGCGACATTCGTTACACAAGAAAGCTGGGGGAGCTAAGACGAGACGCATGCCGAATCCAGTCTTCCTCCCTCACCCCCCCAATTTTGTCTGCTCAGCTTCAACATCCCGCGCCGCGTCATTTGTCCAATTGGAGAGTATTCAGGAGCCAGCTCCAGTGCAGCTCAAGCCAGCTATCCTCATGTTTTTCTCTCGTCATCTTCGCTGTGCGCCTTTTTCTGTTCACTCTGGGATACGGATACCCGAGGGATTACGGATACTCATTTGCTCTTCACGAACTCATCTTTGTGCGACTCCACTGCCCCCGGGACCACACTCCAAATCCAACCCGGCCCTTTCGCCGGCGCCCATGCCGGTCATCAATCTTACATTTTCAGGCACTTTGAAGTCGGCATGTGCCGACTTTTGGGCAAGTTATTTGGAGAAGCAGAGCCACCCTAACTCAGTGAGGTGTCCGAGGCGATAGCCAACTTCTAGAGGCTGCGGCGGCCACCACGCATTGCCCTCCAGCCCGTCTTTCCACGATCCGTCGATGCTTGTTTATTGCGCTCTCCCACAGTAAAGAGGCGGTGATGCCGCATCGCATCGTCAAACAAGCTCATCCCGCTTCTTCGGCGGTCTGCTAGTCTGCCGCTTGTTAAACCGGCCTGGCTTGCCGCCTACCTACCTACATTCCCATGTGCCGACTCCTTTGTTATTTAGTTCAATGCCTGCTTCTATTCTTGTTCTTTCTACCAGAAGCAAGTCCTCAGGCCGCGACTTGAAGAGCGAAGCAGAGACGTACTGAATTACATGTCTAGATGGCAAATCAGTGTGTACGTACTTACACTGCCACTCGCCTGCGATTTCCAAGCCTTTATTGTTCATCTACCGTAAAGCGATGCTTGCCGCATTTGCACCTCAGTCATTCAAAGCAAGGCGAAAACGAGAGAGATCCAAAACGGCCGCTCAAGATACACCCAAGTCTGGTCTCTGACCGGCGATCGACCACGAAGAGTCTCCAATCAATACAAATCACCGCCGCGCCCTACTCCGTCCTGCGTATGTGCCAGTAGTGAGTGCCGACTTTAGGGCCTGGGGCTGTGCCCGTTCATCATTGTAATAACTGCACTGGGCAGACAGAAAAAAAAAACCTGTCAAGCCGAAGTCAGGCTTGCCCCGTTGCTCTCGCTCTCACTCTCACTCTCACTCTCATTCTGCTGCCCAGGAGTGTGTGTGTACTGGTCGGCGCCGAAACCCTGGAAGGAAGGGGAAAGAATCTAGCTACTACGTACGGAGTATAGAGCACTCGTGCTGCTCCCTCCTCGGCCGCGCTTAATTTGGATGGGGGGGTTTATTTTTTTTTTTTTTTTTCGCGCTGTTAATTTGGCTTCGTTTGACGTTGACCACAATCAACGGCATTTTCCTCAGACTGGGACACCATCATAATTCGGCGAACACGGCGTCAGTATTAAGTAGGTTGAGGAACGGAGCGCTAACCAATGCCTTTGAAACCACGTAAGCGAATTAGAAAAGCAGCAACACAAAAGGTTGCACTGGTTTAAGGCGG